>CAWUFW010016435.1:0-309566 GCA_963921515.1 Calotriton arnoldi
ATGTCATGAGTGATGTAATATGTGACGTCATCAGCAGTGCATTGCGGGCGCGAGTTATAGTTAGCTGAACTAACTATAACGGGGGAATTTCTATGGTTTTGTTCGAGTGAAATGTCCAACTAACTATAACTGTCCCTAAAACCTATGGTTTTTTCAGTGAATATATATATATATATATTACCTACTGGCGGTCGCCAGTAGAGAGTTATAGTTAGGACCCAGTTTCCATAGGAAAAGCGTTTTTTGTTTTCCCAATAACTTTGGCGCAGGTTGACGAATCTTCGCGAAATTTTCAAAACTAGAAGAAAAAAGGAGAGAGCAGCTGGGTCATAAGTGACTGCACCACCACAACTAGTCACTATGTTATTAACAATATTGCCCACCTCAAATGGTCTGCTGCCTATAGACCACAAATATAACAATGTTAGATTAATCGGATGAGAGGCAATATATTGAAATAAAGAATTCAAGCGAAATCAGCAACCAAACCACATCAAAGACAGACATGCGTATAACAACATCTTTTGATCTCCTTATTCTCTGATTTGCTTGGTAAAACTGAACCAGCCAACGCGTTTCGCCCAACCCTGGGCTTCTTCAGGGCAAAAAACAAGGAGGAACAAGATGTATCCTCAAACGTTGGGTCACTAAAGGTTAGATCAAGTCCCATTACACACGGATGAGGATCGTAGCAGACAAATATCCAAAGGTATAAGAAAGATTAAAGTACATCAAACAGCATCAGCCATGCGTGTACGCGAAGCCGTGTCCGGGAAACGTTCAATAACCATCAAAGTATTCGGAAATTTTCAAAACTAGTGATCAGCTTTGATCAGCTCCTGTCTTGAAAGTTTCGGGGTGATTCGCCATGCGGGGGCCGAGAAAAAAGGGGGGTCCCAAAACGCGTTTTCCCAATGTTATTTTCCATAGGAAACTTTAGACAAAGCTACAGCCCGAACTGCTGAACGGAATTACACCAAATTTGGCAAAATGGTAGGTTTTGGTTCAGAAAGAGTCCTTTTTGTTAAATGGTGTAAATCCATTCAGTAGTTCCTGAGAAAATAGAAAAAGAAAACGTTTCGATATCTGGGGCAGCAGTGGGTTCGTGAACCCTCCCGACCACGAGCTTCATTCTAATTGGCTGCCAACACTCCAAACCAGAAAGTGTTGGCAGCCATCTTGTGACTCGGTAGAACCGAGTCACAAGAAAACAGTAGAAAAAACATTAAAAAAGAAGAAAAGGGGGCAGGGTAGAAACACCCTGACCCCCTAGGCCTGCTCAGGGCCAAAAAAAACATTTTTTTAAAATAATTTCGGCGGAAATCGCGATGAGGTCACGAATTCCGCCGAAATTATAAAAAAAATAATGAATCGCGGGCTGGTGGGCCAGGTCCCGGGGGCACTGTAAATTCATTAGCGGGGGCCCACTGGGGCCCCCGCAGCCCCGGGGACCGCCACCTCCCTGGGGCTGATAAAAAAAATGCGTGGGGGTGTCCCAATCCCCCCCACGCTGCCCTGGGGACCGCCACCTTCCCGGGGCTCTATTTAAAAAAAATAAAACCTGTGTGGGGGGGGCTTGAGCTCCCCCACACGCCCCGGGGACCGCCACTTCCCCAGGGCACTTAAAAATGTAAATGCGGGGGGCCGTTATGGACCCCCGAGCCCCGGGGGACCACCACCTCCCCGGGGCTATGCAATGGTAGGGAGGGGGGCCGCGCGGCCCCCCTCCTGGAGCCCTTCATGGCCCTGGGGACCGCCACCCCCCAGGGCCGGCTCCTGCAGTGTCCCGGGGTGCCCACCCCCGGGAGACTGCTGTTTGCTATGGCAGGACGGGAGCCGTGCGGCTCCCGCCCTGTCATAGCAAACACTGCTTTGGATCTTGGAAGCGAGAGCAGTTTTCCTGCTCTCGCTTCCAAAATCCAAAGCAGATTGTTTTTCCACAAGGGGAGCTGCATGTCAGCAGCTCCCCGTGTGGAAAAGCAATGCCGGCTCCCGCAGGAGGCGGGGAGCCTGCGGGACCATGGGGGCATCGGGGCTCCCCCCACGGTCCCCAATGGAGAGGGCACGCCCCGGGGGATGGGGTCCCCGGGGCCAGAAGTGGCCCAGGAGGGGGGCCACGTGGCCCCCCTTCAATATTATAAAAAATAAATAAATAAATAAAGAGGCACAGCCCCAGGGGATGGGGTCCCCGGGGCCACTAGAGGCCTAAGGAGGGGGGCCACGCAGCCCCCCTCCTTTAAAAAAAATGTGGCCATGCCCCGGGGGATGGGGTCCCCGGAGCCGAAATTGGCCTCGGGAGGGGGGCCGCGTGGCCCCCTTCCCATTTTTTTTTTTTTATTTAAAAAAAGAGCAGGCCCTGGGGAATGGGGTCCCCAGGGCCCCAATTAATGTAAAACAATGGGGGCCACACAGCCCCCAGTGTAAAAAAAAAAAAAAAAAAAAGCCGACATTGCGGCGGAGGCCCCGCCCCCTCACTGCAGCACTCAGCAAACGCGCTCCCTGGCGCGTTGTAAGTTGGGGACTTAATTCCCCTTGAATACTGAGGGTCCCTGGGGTCCAACTAGCCCACCAGGTACCTCCAGTATGCGCCACAGAGCTGCGTTGCAGAGAGGTGTTCAGAGGCCACGCCCCTTTTTACACCTCTCTGCAACGCAGCCCTGTGGCGCTTACTGGAGGTTCCTGGTGGGCTAGTTGGCCCCCAGGGACTCTCAGGATTCAAGGGGACTTAATCCCCCAACTTAAAACACGCCACAGGGCACGTTTGCACACTTGTCACATCAGGACCCGCCCCCTCCCTCCACCACTGTGCAAACGGGCCTCTGGCGCGTTGTAAGTTGGGGGATTAAGTCCCATGAGCTGCATTGCAGAGAGGTGTAAAAAGGGGCGTGGCCTCGGTACACCTCTCTGCAACGCAGCTCTGTGCCGCTTCCTGGAGGTACCTGGTGGGCTAGTTGGCCCCCAGGGACCCTCAGGATTCAAGGGGACTTAATCCCCCAAATTACAACATGCTAAGGGGCACATTTGCACAGTGGTGCAGGGAGGGGACGGGGCCTGATATAAGAAGTTAGCAATCCTGCTGTGTGGGACTTACTGGTGGTAATAAAAGGGATAGTTGGCCCCCAAAGTTGACGTTGGGGGCTAACTACTCCTCCTGTTACCTCCTGTAAATACCACACAGTGGGATTGCTAAGAGGTGTTTCAGAGGCCACGCTCACCTTTCTCCACCACTCTGGAAACACGACTGGTATGTTATAGTTAGAAATTAGCATTTAAAAAACCTTTGAAATTCACTGAAAAAACCATAGGTTTCAGGGACGTTATAGTTAGAAATTAGCATTTAAAAAACCATTGAAATTCACTGAAAAAACCATAGGTTTCAGGCACGTTATAGTTAGAAATTAGCATTAAATGGCCTGAGGAGGGGGGCCATGCAGCCCCCCTCCAAAAATATAAATTAAAAAAAACAGTGGGCATGCCCCGGGGGATGGGGTCCCCGGGGCCAATAGAGGCCCAGGGAAGGGGGGCCACGCGGCCCCCTTCCCGTTTTGTTTAAAAAAAATTAAAAAAAATCATCAGGCCCCGGGGGATGGGGTCCACGGGGCCAAAAGTGGCCAAGGGAAGGGGGGCCACGCAGCCCCCCTCCCATACAAGAAAAAAGACCGGCATCGTGCCGGAGGCCCCGCCCCCTCTCTGAAGCAGTCTGCAAACGCGCCTCCTGACGCGTTTGCAGATGGGGAACAAATTCCCCTTGAATACTGGGGGTTCCTGGGGGCCAACTAGCCCACTGGGAACCTCCAGTATGCACCAGGGGCTGCGTTGCAGAGAGGTGTACAGAGGCCACGCCCCTTTTACACCTCTCTGCAACGCAGCTCTGTGGCGCTTTTGGAGGTACATGGTGGGCTAGTTGGACTCCAGGGACCCTCAGGATTCAAGGGGACTTAATCCCCCAACTTAAAACGCGCCACGGGCGCGTTTGCACAGTGGTGAAGGGAGGGGCGGGGCTTCAGGTGACATGTGTGCAAACAGGCCCCGTGGCGCGTTTTAAGATGGGGAATTAAATCCTCTTCAATCTTGAGGGTCCCTGTGGGCCAACTAGCCCACCAGGTACCTCCAGTAAGCGCCACGGAGCTGCGTTGCAGAGTGTTGTAAAAAGGGCGTGGCCTCTGTACACCTCTCTGCAACGCAGCCCCTGGCGCATACTGGAGGTTCCTGGTGGGCTAGTTGGCCCCTAGGGACCCTCGGGATTGAGGAGGATTTAATTCTCCAACTTAAAACGCGCCACAGGGCGTGTTTGCAGACATGTCACCTCAGGCCCCACCCCTTCCTTCACCATTGTGCAAATATTCCTCTAAAATCAGCCAAACTACGAATTCCAATTTACTCACCTGTTATCAGGAGAGACCTCAGTGCTACATCTTTGATCCCAGTACTGATCCTGAAAAGTAATTTTAACCGTACTTACCAGTAATTTGAATTTCCTTCCATAGGCTAACATTGACTGGTTTCACTTGAAAATTCTTCTAAGTGTGGAGTTTTGGAACTTTATAATATTCCTCTAAAATCAACCGAACTACGAATTCCGATTTACTCACCTGTTATCAGGAGAGACCTCAGTCCTGCATCTTTGAGCCCAGTACTGATCCTGAAAAGTAATTCTAACCGTACTTACCAGTAACTTGAATTTCCTTACATAGGCTAACATTGACTGGTTTCACTTGGAAATTCTTCTAAGTGTGGTGTTTTTTAACTTTATAAAATTCCTCTAAAATCAGCCGAACTACGAATTCCGATTTACTCACCTGTTATTAGGAGAGAACCCAGTGCTGCATCTTTTAGCCCAGCACTGACCCTGAAAAGTAATTCTAACCGTATTTACCAGTAATTTGTATTTCCTTCCATAGGAATCCATTGTCTGGTTTTCAGCAGAAAAGTTTCAAAGTGTCGATTTTCACAAACTACAAATATTCCTTAAAAATCACCTGTATGACTTAAACGGATTCTTTCAACTGTTTACAACAGATGCACCAGTGCTGGATTCAGGATCCACCACTGAGTAAGAAAAAGTAACGATAACACTACTTACCTGCTAAGTGAATTTCCTCCCTTAGGATAACATTGGTGATTCTATGTGAAAAAGTTTCTAAGTGTCAACTTTTAAAATACAATAATATTCCTTAAAAATCACTACTGTAACCAAAATGCTTTTACTCAACTGTTTACAGGAGATGCCCCATGACTGAATCTAGGATCCAGTCCTGTGGTTAGAAAAGTAATCCATAAAGTAACTAATTGCAATTAACTTGAAATTCACATTGAGCTCAATGTTGCATTGTGTTTGAAATTGTGTTGCCCAATGCAACAACTGTAACTACTGTACTTAAAAGTCTATTGCCTATTTGCAAAGTATTTAAACTAAAGTAATTCATTCTGAGAAAGTATATTTTGTAATGTAATGTATAATGTAATTACAATGTAATTTAAAAAATAAAATATCTAAAAATAAATAGTTTAAAACAATGTAGTAAATCAGTATCAAAAAATAAATATAACAATTAATACATTTAAAAATTGTCATTTACAAAACCTTTGAAATTCACAGAAAAAAACCATAGGTTTCAGACATGTTATAGTTAGGAATTAACATTTAAAAAACCTTTGAAATTCACTGAAAAAACCATAGGTTTCTGGCACGTTATAGTTAGAAATTAGCATTTAAAAAACCTTACAAATTCACTGAAAAAACCATAGGTTTTAGGGACAGTTATAGTTAGTTGGACATTGCACTCGTACAAAACCCGTGAAATTCCCCCGTTATAGTTAGTTCAGGTAACTATAACTCGCGCCCCGCAATGCACTGCTGATGACGTCACATATTACATCACTCATGACATGGTCAGTGACATCACTGATGACATCACTGATGACATCTCAAATGACATCACTGATGACATCATCCAGTGACTGTGTGTTTCTGTAAAGTTTAAATATGTTTAATATATATAGGGAAAGGCGTATTGAAGAATGAGTGGGTGTATAAGTGTCTGAATGGATGATTTAGTAGGTGCGTGACTGACTCTAAGTGAGTGATTAAACATATCTTACTGAATGCATGGGTTAGTGACTAAACTGTGTGAATGTCTGTATCCGTCTGTCTGTTGGTGTGTAAGCGGCTGCATGGGTTTGTGAATAGCTACATGAGTGTCTACATGGGTTATTGATTGGTTGTCTGAGTATCTGTATGGGTGCCTGAGTGTTTGTGTGGGTGGGGTGTGTGTGACTCTGTGCATAGATGTGTGAGTGGGTGATTTACTGGGTGCACAGTTTCAAGTGTGCATCTGTGAAGGGCTGTATGGGTGGGTGAGTGTGAGTATAGGTTTGTTGGTGAGTGAATGTATATCTCAGTGGTACATGTGTGAGTAACTACATATGTGAAAGGCAGTATATATGTGTGTTGGAGTATTTAAATGGCTATAAGTGAGAGTGTGTGACTGTCAGAGTGGCTGTATGGATGAGTGTGTGCTTGTATCAGTAATTGTATAAGAGCGTAAGAATGTGCTAGTATTTGTATGAGTAAGTGAGCTTGTGTGTGTATAACTGTATAGGTGAGTAAATGGGAGTGTGATTAATTATTTGCATGACTGACTAGGTATGTGAGTACCTCTATGGATGAGTGGCGGTGTGTGAGTGCCTATATAGGTGTATGAGTGCATATGATAGTCCTGTACTGAGTGACCGTAAGTATGAGTGACTGTACGGGTGAGTGAGTGGATGTGTGTGTAGACCTAAGAATCAGTGAGTGGGTATGTAGTTATTGGTGTTGGAGTGTCTATGGTTTTGAGAATGGCAGTCTGTAATTTAGAGTGGGTGTATGAAAGGTTATATTAGGGTGTGTGAAAATGCATCAAATTATCACATGGATGATGTCATCAGTGATGTCATTTGAGATGTCATCAGTGATGTCATAAGTGATGTCACTGACCATGTCATGAGTGATGTAATATGTGACGTCAGCAGCAGTGCATTGCGGGGCGCGAGTTATAGTTACCTGAACTAACTATAACGGGGGAATTTCACGGGTTTTGTACGAGTGCAATGCCCAACTAACTATAACTGTCCCTAAAACCTATGGTTTTTTCAGTGAATTTGTAAGGTTTTTTAAAGGCTAATTTCTAACTATAACGTGCCTGAAACCTATGGTTTTTTCAGTGAATATATATATATATATATATATATATATATATATATATATATATATATATATTATCTACTGGCGGTCGCCAGTAGATAGTTATAGTTAGGACCTATTTTCCATAGGAAATCCGCAACATTCTATTTGAAATAACTCTTGCGTCGGTTGACGAATCTTCGCGAAATTTTCAAACTTTATGGCCCGCTCCGGTCCGCTCCTACCCTGAAAGTTTCGGGGTGATTCGTCAAGCGGGGCTGAGAAAAAGGGGGTCCCAAAACGTGTTTTCCCCATTCATTTTCCCATAGGAAACTTTAGCCACGGCTACAGCCCGAACTGCTGAACGGAATTTCACAAAATTTGGCAAAGAGGTAGTTCTTGGTTCAGAAAGAACCCTTTTTGTTAAATGGTGTAAATCCGTTCAGTAGTTGCGGAGAAATTAAAAAAATAAGAGTCAAAAAATCAATTTCCCATAGGAAACTTTATGCATGGCTACAGCCCGAACTGCTGAACGGAATTACACCAAATTTGGCAAAGAGGTAGTTCTTGGTTCAGAAAGAACCCTTTTGTTAAATGGTGTAAATCCGTTCAGTAGTTGCTGAGAAAATCAAAAGTAAAAACACATATATATCTGGGCGGAGCCTAACCACACATGTCATCGTGAGATCTGATTGGCTGTCAGCACCTCATCCTGGAATTGCTGGCAGCCATCTTGGGACCAATATAAATGATAGTACCCCATTGAAATGCATTGTAGTGAATCGAAGATTTTGAGGGTTACCAAAAGGCGAACTATAAAGGGTGATAACAGACTTTAGTTACATTAGAATTCATTTGTTGATGGTACCATACTAATTTCAGGAATTGTGGTGTGTTCTAAGGTGATTTTACCCTGTGAAAAACCTTCTGCTGGGATATCATGAATCATGTTTGAGAGAAAACTATTTTCACATGCTTGTCCCATACAGTTTTGGAAGGTGCTCCAGAAGCTAAAATGAGAGCATATTTTCTGTAAATTCACATTATCTTTCTCAGTCATGTGAGAATGAAGTCTGACATTCTCAGTAAAACATGTACATCCAACAATGGCAGAGACTGTCAGTTGATTCCTTTGTGTTCTACTGCAGCTTCCCAGAGTGTTCTAAAGAACAACTAGAGTGCTAACAGCCTTACTTATGACAAAAGTATGGCACACCTGAAGCCATCTTGATTGGAATAAACTGGTAACACTTAAAACATTTAATTTAAAAAGGAACAAAATGATGGGGTTCATTTTGTCATAGAAATTATGGTTAGTGCTGTAGAAAGAAAAATTAGGACATGTTTCAAGTGTGATCTCAAATATCTTCCTGTTATATTTCAACAGGAGCAGCCTGTCAGTTGATGCCTTTGTGTTCTACTGCAGCTTCCCAGAGTGTTCTAAAGAACAACTAGAGCGCTAACAGTCTTACTTATGACAAAAGTATGGCACACCTGAAGCCATCTTGATTGGAATAAACTGGTAACACTTAAAACATTTAATTTAAAAAGGAACAAAATGAGGGGGTTCATTTTGCCATAGAAATTATGGTTAGTGCTGTAGAAAGAAAAATTAGGACATGTTTTAAGTGAGATCTCAAATATCTTCCTGTTATATTTCAACAGGAGCAGCCTGTCAGTTGATGCCTTTGTGTTCTACTGCAGCTTCCCAGAGTGTTCTAAAGAACAACTAGAGTGCTAACAGCCTTACTTATGACAAAAGTATGTCACACCTGAAGCCATCTTGATTGGAATAAACTGGTAACACTTAAAACATTTAATTTAAAAAGGAACAAAATGAGGGGGTTCATTTTGCCATAGAAATTATGGTTAGTGCTGCAAAAAGAAAATTTAGAGCATGTTTTAAGTGAGATCTCAAATCCTCTTCTATTTCATTAGAAAATTCTGACATGCAGACTGAAACAATCACTTTCAATACCAGCAGTAGACTTCCAGTTAACTCCTTGGTGAGCAGTAGCTTTACTACAGTGATCTAATGAACAACTAGAGTGCTAACATTCTGAATTTATGGCAAATGTGTGACACATCTGAATGCCTTCTTGATGGAATCAAAGTAAAAACTGAAAGCATTTCCTACTGAGGAGACTGTAGTAAATGAGGAAATTAGGAAACTTCATAACAAATAAGTCTCCCAAGATGGCCACCAGACAAAAAAGAGCCCAAATGTAGCACAAATATCACCTAGAGGTAGCCCACGTATAGCCCAATGACAGAAGTGTGCAAAACACTTTTTATTTTTTGTTTTTTTGCAGTTTTATATAGTGCAGACTGGTCAGGTATTGGAGTGCTTTACATGAGCATTGGTTACATCACACAAGGACAAATTCATGTTGGTTGACCCCTACACTACCCAAACACCACTGCACTACCCTAAACCCTAAAACACTACCCCCAGCACGACCCCCTTCACTACCCAAACACAACTGCACTACCCTAAACTCAAAAACACTATCCCCAGCACGACCCCTACACTACCCAAACACCACTGCACTACCCTAAACCCTAAATCTACCCCCTACACTACACAAATACCACTGCACTACCCTAAACCCTAAAACACTAGAACCCAGCACGACCCCCTACAGTACACAAACACCACTGCACTACCCTAACCCCTAAAACACTACCCCCAGCATGACCCCCTACACTACACAAACACCACTGCACTACCCTAAACCCTAAAACACTACCCCAGCACAACCCCCTACACTACCCAAACACCACTGCACTACCCTAAACCCTAAAACACTACCCCCAGCATGACTCCCTATACTACACAAACACCACTGGACTACCCTAAACCCTAAAACACTACCCCCAGCACGACTCCCTACACTACCTAAACACCACTGCACTACACTAAACCCTAAATCTACCCCCAGCATGACCTCCCACACTACACAAACACCACTGCACTACCCTAAACCCTAAAACACTACCCCCAGCACGACCCCCTACACTACCCAAACACCACTGCACTACCCTAAACCCTAAAACACTAACCCCAGCATGACCCCCTACACTACCCAAACACCACTGCACTACCCTATACCCTAAAACACGACCCCGTACACTACACAAACACAACTGCACTACCCTAAACCCTAAAACACTACCCACAGCATGACCCCCTACACTACACAAACACCACTGCACTACCCTAAACCCTAAAACACTACCCCCTACACTACACAAACACCACTGCCCTACCCTAAACCCTAAAACACAACCCCCAGCATGACCCCCTACACTACACAAACACCACTGCACTATCCTAAACCCCCCTATACTATACAAACACCACTGCATTACTCTAAACCCTAAAACACTACCCCCAGCACGACCCCCTCACAACACAAACACCACTGCACTACCCTAAACCCTAAATCGACCCCCAGCACGACCCCCTACACTACCCAAACACCACTGCCATACCCTAAACCCTAAAAAAAAAAACCCCAACATGAACCCCTACACTACCCAAACACCACTGCACTACCCTAAACCTTAAAACACTACCCCCAGCACTACCCCTTACAGTACACAAACACCACTGCACTACCCTAAACCCTAAAACACTACCCCAGCACTACCCCCTACACTACCCAAACACCACTGCACTAACATAAACCCTAAAACACTACCCCCAGCACAACCCCCTACACTACACAAACACCACTGCACTACCCTAAACCCTAAAACACTACCCCCAGCATGACTCCCTACACTACCCAAACACCACTGCACTACCCTAAACCCTAAATCTACCCCCAGCATGACCCCCTACACTACCCAAACACTACTGCACTACCCTAAACCATAAAACCCTATCCCCAGCATGACTCCCTACACTACACAAACACCACTGCACTACCCTAAACCCTAAAACACTACCACCAGCATGACCCCCTATACTACTCAAACCCCACTGCACTACCCTAAACCCTAAAACACTAACCCAGCACGACCCACTACACTACCCATACACCACTGCACTACCCTAAAGCCTAAAACACTACCCCCAGCACGACCCCCTACACTACTGCACTACCCTAAACCCTAAAACACTACCCCCAGCACGACCCCCTACACTACCCAAACACCACTGCACTACCCTAAACCCTAAAACACTACCCCCAGCACGACCCCCTACACCACCCAAACACCACTGCACTACCCTAAACCCTAGAAAAGAAACCCCCACCCCATGCCCAATCCCCCTTACCTCTCACTCCTCGTGGTTCCTCTCTCCTCGTGGTTCCTGCTTCACGTCGTCTCTGAGGGGCGGTGCACGTCGTTGTGAGGAAACGGAACAGCCTCTGTTTCCTTACAACGACATGGATCGTCTACATGTTTTTAGAACGCATGGTCATTTACCATACATACCTTTACAACAAAATTTGTTGTAAAGGCATGCGTGGTAAGTGACCATGCATTCTAAAAAATGCGTAGTAATGACTTCGTGATGTACAACGCATGCGTGGCAATGCATGCGTTGTAATGGTATCGCAAAGTAAAAAAGTCGTTGTAACGGCTGTTTACCGATCGAAGCTGGCCCCTGTTCTTCAGTGAGACGTTTATTTGATTAATTAGGAGGAAGCAATGTGTTTTTTTAACCGAAAAGTGCATTCCCGGCTGTTGTATTGTGAAAGTGTCCGCGTGGCCTGGTTTCACTTCCGGTGAGAGAGTGGAAGAGTCTGTTTGGATCTAAAGGAGTTCTGTTGTTGGACGGGGCCGGCGCGACATGTCATCAGAAAGCATAGCTAATGGAAAGCGTCCTCCCTGAAGTGTGGAGCAGTGCCATGAGAGGACAACGAGTGTGCGTCCCACCGCAGTATGACCGTACCGCGTGACCCATGTGCCACCTCCAGGGTACGGGAGGCAGAAGCGGCATCGCAGGTCCTCTTGAAGACCGTTGTAGCACTAATTCTACATTTTGGTACTAGGGCATTTTAACTTCGTTGTTCCTGCCAGATACAAAGAGAAGATCCTGTGTTATTCAGTGCCCTCGTTACCTTTTTTGTGGGTTGTGGTGCTTGTCACTTCGCTGCCCCGCCGGTGCACACGACTGGGCACCCCACCTCGTGTGCCATCTGCAGGGCCTCTGCCCTCGGATCACTGGTTTCGGTTTCTGGAGTGGCAACATAAACAGTTGCTCCCAAAGTACTAGCCTGAACACTTAGGTGAATATCCCCTGCACCAGCATTCCACGGAAATTCTTTCCTAGCTCTCCCACGTCAACGAGGACGTCATAATAGCACAGCTCTGCTCGTGACACCGTATGACGTCATCGGAGCCATAAGAGAACCTCGTCGGCGTGCTGACAGGGGACCGAGACATTTTCACATGTATACATAGTATAATAAATATATATATATTCACTGAAAAAACCATAGGTTTCAGGCACGTTATAGTTAGAAATTAGCATTTAAAAAACCTTAGAAATTCACTGAAAAAACCATAGGTTTCAGGCACGTTATAGTTAGAAATTAGCATTTAAAAAACCTTAGAAATTCACTGAAAAAACCATAGGTTTCAGGGGCGTTATAGTTAGTTGGACATTTCACTCGTACAAAACCATAGAAATTCCCCCGTTATAGTTAGTTCAGCTAACTATAACTCGTGCACTCCGCAATGCACTGCTGATGTCTCATGACATCACTGATGACATCTCAAATGACATCACTGATGACATCACTGATGACATCATCCAGTGAATGTGTGTTTTTCTGAAAATTAAATATGTTTTATATATGTATATCTCAAGGTCGATGGAAGAATAAATGGGTATATAAGTATCTAAATGGATGATTTTTTTTTGTAAAATTGATTGTATAACTGACTAAGTGTATCTTAGTGAATACATGGGTTAGTGAGTAATGTTTAAATATGAAAATATCTGTATCAGTCTCTCACTTTGTGTATAAGTGGCTGCATGGGTTGGTGTGTAGCTACATGAGTGTCTATATGGGTTATTAGTTGGTTTTTTGAGTATCAGTATGAGTGTCTGAGTGTCTGTATGGTTCGGTGGGGGTATTACTTAGTGCATAGATGCATGAATGAGTGACTCACTGTTTGTATGTGTTGAAGACAGCATGTGTGCAGGACTGTATAGGTGGATGAGTATGTGTGTTAGTGAGTGAATGACTGTCTCAATAGTGTCTTTATGAGTAACTACATATGTTTTAAACTAGTATATGTGAGTATTGGTGTATATAAGTGAGTATATGTGAGAGTGAGAGATTGGAAGAGTTCCTGTACAAATAAGTAGGTGTTTCTATAAGTGATTGTTTAAGAGAGTAAGTATGTGTAAGTTTCTGTAGAAGTAAGTGTGGTAGTGTGTGTATAACTGTATATGCAAGTAAATGGATGTTTGATACTTTGTTTGCATGTGTGACTATGTGTGTGAGTAACTCTATGGATGAGTGGCGGTGTGTAACAGGATGTATAGGTGTATGAGTACATATGATGAGTGAGTACATGTATGAGTGACTGTATAGGGACTGTTGGTGAATGAGTGGATGTGTGTGTAGATCTTGGAATTACTGAATAGGTGTGTTGTAACTGATATTGGTATGTCCATTGTTTTGAAAATGTTAGTTTGTATTTTTGAGTGTGTGTATCAAAGGTTATATTAGGGTGAGAGGAGGTCTGCCACTCTATCACAAGGATGATGTCATCAGTGATGTCATCAGTGATGTCATTTGAGATGTCATCAGTGATGTCATGAGTGATGTCACTGACCATGTCATGAGTGATGTAATATGTGACGTCATCAGCAGTGCATTGCGGGCGCGCGAGTTATAGTTAGCTGAACTAACTATAACGGGGGAATTTCTATGGTTTTGTACGAGTGAAATGTCCAACTAACTATAACGCCCCTGAAACCTATGGTTTTTTCAGTGAATATATATATATATATATATTCACTGAAAAACCATAGGTTTTAGGACAGTTATAGTTAGTTGGACATTTCACTCGTACAAAACCATAGAAATTCCCCCGTTATAGTTAGTTCAGCTAACTATAACTCGCGCCCCGCAATGCACTGCTGATGACGTCACATATTACATCACTCATGACATGGTCAGTGACATCACTGATGACATCACTGATGACATCTCAAATGACATCACTGATGACATCATCCAGTGACTGTGTGTTTCTGTAAAGTTTAAATATGTTTAATATATATAGGGAAAGGCGTATTGAAGAATGAGTGGGTGTATAAGTGTCTGAATGGATGATTTAGTACGTGAGTGACTGACTCTACAAGTGAGTGATTAAATGTATCTTACTGAATGCATGGGTTAGTGACTAAACTGTGTGAATGTCTGTATCCGTCTGTCTGTTGGTTTGTAAGCGGCTGCATGGCTTTCTGAATAGCTACATGAGTGTCTACATGGGTTATTGATTGATTGTCTGAGTATCTGTATGGGTGCCTGAGTGTTTGTGTGGGTGGGGTGTGTGTGACTCTGTGCATAGATGTGTGAGTTGGTGATTCACTGGGTGCATGGTTTCAAGAGTGCATCTGTGATGGACTGTATGGGTGGGTGAGTGTGTGTATGGGTGTGTTAGTGATTGAATGTATATCTCAGTGGTACATGTGTGAGTAACTACATATGTGAAAGGCAGTACATATGTGTGTTGGAGTATATAAATGGCTATAAGTGAGAGTGTGTGATTGTGAGAGTGGCTGTATGGATGAGTGTGTACTTGTATCAGTGATTGTATAAGAGTGTAAGAATGTGCTAGTATTTGTATGAGTAAGTGAGCTGGTGTGTGTATAACTGTATAGGTGAGTAAATGGGTGTGTGATTAAGTTTTTTGCATGACTGACTAGGTGTGTGAGTACCTCTCTGGATGAGTGGCGGTGTGTGAGTGTTTATATAGGTGTATGAGTGCATATGATAGTCCTGTACTGAGTGACTAAGTATGAGTGACTGTACGGGTGAGTGAGTGGATGTGTGTGTAGACCTAAGAATCAGTGAGTGGGTATGAAGTTTTTGGTGTTGGAGTGTCTATGGTTTTGAGAATGGCAGTCTGTAATTTAGAGTGGGTGTATCAAAAGTTATATTAGGGTGTGAGAAGATGCATGAAATTATCACATGGATGATGTCATCAGTGATGTCATTTGAGATGTCATCAGTGATGTCATCAGTGATGTCACTGACCATGTCATGAGTGATGTAATATGTGACGTCATCAGCAGTGCATTGCGGGGCGCGAGTTATAGTTAGCTGAACTAACTATAACGGGGGAATTTCTATGGTTTTGTACGAGTGAAATGTCCAACTAACTATAACTGTCCCTAAAACCTATGGTTTTTTCAGTGAATTTCAAAGATTTTTTAAATGCTAATTTCTAACTATAGCGTGCCTGAAACCTATGATTTTTTAAGTGAATTTCAAAGGTTTTTTTAAATGCTAGTTTCTAACTATGCCTACAGAGGTAGGACATGTGAAGAAAGAAGAAAAAACGCACAGAAAGAAGCAAAAGATGTGCAGAAAGAACCAACAGAGGAGCAGAAAGAGGCCTTGTTGCAAAATCATCCTGTGCCCACAACTTTTTCAGATGGGTACTGGTGGTAACTGACTCTGACTAACCAGAGCCAGTGCTATGCTAAAAGACACTTAGAATACAGTGAAAACACCTACATACACTAGGGAACACTATGCGTTGGGGTACCCCTGTGATTAGCATGACCTCCTCTGGAAGTCCCTAGTACATAATAGGGCAGGGGGATTAAAACTACCTCTTAAAACGCGCTACAGGGCGCGTTTGCACAGTGGTGAAGGGAGGGGGGCCTGAGGTGACATGTGTGCAAACGCACCCCGTGGCGCGTTTTAAGTTGCGGGATTAAGTCCCCTTGAATTCTGAGGGTCCCTGGGGCCCAACTAGCCCCCAGGTACCTACAGTTAGGACCACAGAGCTGAGTTGCAGAGAGGCGTTCCGAGGCCACGCACCTTTTTCACCTCTCTGCAACGCAACTCTGTTGTGCTTACTGAAGGTACCTGGTGGGCTAGTTGGCCCCCAGGGTCCCTCAGGATTCAAAGGGAATTAATTCCCCAACTTAAAACGCACCACAGGGAGTGTTTGCGCACATGTCACCTGAGGCCCCGCCCCTCCCTTCACCACTGTGCAAATGCGCCCCGTGGTACGTTTTAAGTTGGGGGATTAGGTCACCTTGAATCCTGAGGGTCCCTGGGGCCCAACTAGCCCACTAGGTACTTCCAGTAAGCACCACAGGCCTGCGTTGCAACGCCTGTAACAAATTGTGCAGTTGTGTTTAGGTAGTGAAGAGGGTCGTGCTGGGGGTAGTGTTTTAGGGTTTTGGGTAGTGCAGTGGTGTTTGTGTAGTGTAGGGGGTCATGCTGGGGGTAGATTTAGGGTTTAGGGTAGTGCAGTGGTGTTTGGGTAGTGTAGGGAGTCGTGCTGGGGGAGTGTTTTAGGGTTTAGGGTAGTGCAGTAGTGTTTGGGTAGTGTAGGGGTTGTGCTGGGGGTAGTGTTTTAGGGTTTAGGGTAGTGCAGTGGTGTTTGGGTAGTGTAGGGGTCGTGCTGGGGGTAGTGATTTAGGGTAGTGCAGTGGTGTTTGGGTAGTGTAGGGGTACTGCTGGGGGTAGTGTTTTAGGGTTTAGGTTAGTGCAGTGGTGTTTGGGTAGTGTAGGGGTACTTCTGGGGGTAGTGTTTTAGGGTTTAGGGTAGTGCAGTGGTGTTTGTGTAGTGTAGGGGGTAGTGTTTTAGGGTTTAGGGTAGTGCAGTGGTGTTTGTGTAGTGTAGGAGGTCGTGTTTTAGAGTTTAGGGTAGTGCAGTGGTCTTTGGGTAGTGTAGGGAGTCATGCGGGGTAGTGTTTTAGGGTTTAGGGTAGTGTAAGGGGTCATGCGGGGGTGGTGTTTTAGGGATTAGGGTAGTGCATTGGTGTTTGGGTAGTGTAGGGGGTCATGCAGGGGGTAGTGTTTTAGGGTTTAGGGCAGTGCAGTGGTGTTTGGGTAGTGTAGGGGGTCGTGCTGGGGGAGTGTTTTAGGGTTTAGGGCAGTGCAGTGGTGTTCGGGTAGTGTAGGGGGTCGTACTGGGGGAGTGTTTTAGGGTTTAGGGCAGTGCAGTGGTGTTCGGGTAGTGTAGGGGGTCGTGCTGGGGGAAGTGTTTGAGGGTTTAGGGCAGTGCAGTCGTGTTCGGGTAGTGTAGGGGGTTGTGCTGGGGGTAGTATTTTAGGGTTTAGAGTAGTGCAGTGGTGTTCGGGTAGTGTAGAGGGTCGTGCTGGGGGTAGTGTTCTAGGGTTTAGGGCAGTACAGTGGTGTTTGGGCAGTGTAGGGGGTAATGCTGGGGGTGGTGTTTTAGGGTTTAGGGCAGTGCAGTGGTGTTCGGGCAGTGTAGGGGTCGTGCTGGAGGTGGTGTTTCAGGGTTTAGGGCAGTGCAGTGGTGTTCGGGCAGTGTAGGGGGTGGTGTTTCAGGGTTTAGGGCAGTGCAGTGGTGTTTGGGCAGTGTAGGGGGTCGTGCAGGGGGTGGTGTTTCAGGGTTTAGGGCAGTGGTGTTCGGGCAGTGTAGGGGGTCGTGCTGGGGGTGGTGTTTCAGGGTTTGGGGCAGTGCAGTGGTGTTCGGGCAGTGCAGGGGGCGGTGCAGGGGGTGGTGTTTCAGGGTTTAGGGCAGTGCAGTGGTGTTCGGGCAGTGTAGGGGGTGCTGCAGGGGGTGGTGTTTCAGGGTTTAGGGCAGTGCAGTGGTGTTCGGGCAGTGTAGGGGGTCATACAGGGCGTGGTGTTTCAGGGTTTAGGGCAGTGCAGTGGTGTTCGGGCAGTGTAGGGGGTCATGCTGGGGCTGGTGTTTCAGGGTTTACGGCAGTGCAGTGGTGTTCGGGCAGTGTAGGGGTCTTGCTGGGGCTGGTGTTTCAGAGTCTAGGGCAGTGCAGTGGTGTTCGGGCAGTGTAGGGGGTCTTGCTGGGGCTGGTGTTTCAGGGTTTAGGGCAGTGCAGTGGTGTTCGGGCAGTGTAGGGGGTCGTGCTGGGGGTGGTGTTTCAGGGTTTAGGGCAGTGCAGTGGTGTTTGGGCAGTGTAGGGGGTCGTGCTGGGGCTAGTGTTTCAGGATTTAGGGCAGAGCAATGGTGTTCAGGCAGTGTAGGGTTTTTTTGCTGGAGGTGGTGTTTCAGGGTTTAGGGCAGTGCAGTGGTGTTCGTGCAGTGTAGGGGGTGGTGTTTCAGGGTTTAGGGCAGTGGTGTTCAGGCAGTGTAGGGGGTCTTGCTGGGGTTGATGTTTCAGGGTTTAGGGCAGTGCAGTGGTGTTCGGGCAGTGTAGGGGTCGTGCTGGGGGTGGTGTTTCAGGGTTTAGGGCAGTGCAGTGGTGTTCAGGCAGTGTAGGGGGTCGTGCTGGGGGTGGTGTTTCAGGGTTTAGGGCAGTGGTGTTCAGGCAGTGTAGGGGGTCTTGCTGGGGTTGATGTTTCAGGGTTTAGGGCAGTGCAGTGGTGTTCGGGCAGTGTAGGGGTCGTGCTGGGGGTGGTGTTTCAGGGTTTAGGGCAGTGCATTGGTGTTCCAGCAGTGTAGGAGGTCGTGCAGGGTGTGGTGTTTCAGGGTTTAGGGCAGTGCAGTGGTGTTCGGGCAGTGTAGGGGGTCGTGCTGGGGGTGATGTTTCAGGGTTTAGGGCAGTGCAGTGGTGTTCGGGCAGTGTAGGGTGTCGTGCTGAGGGGTGGTGTTTCATGGTTTAGGGCAGTGCAGTGGTGTTCGGGCAGTGTAGGGGGTCGTGCAGGGGTGGTGTTTCAGGGTTTAGGGCAGTGCAGTGGTGTTTGGGCAGTGTAGGGGGTCGTGCATGTGGTGGTGTTTCAGGGTTTAGGGCAGTGCAGTGGTGTTCGGCCAGTGTAGGTGGTCTTGCTGGGGGTGGTGTTTCAGGCTTTAGTGCAGTGGTGTTCGGGCAGTGTAGGGGGTCTTGCTGGGGGTGGTGTTTCAGGGTTTAGGGCAGTGCAGTGGTGTTCGGGCAGTGTAGGGGGTCTTGCTGGGGCGGGTGTTTCAGGGTTTAGGGCAGTGCAGTGGTTTTCGGGCAGTATAGGCGGTCGTGCTGGGGCTGGTGTTTCAGGGTTTAGGGCAGTGCAGTGGTGTTCAGGCAGTGTACGGGGTTGTGCTGGGGCTGGTGTTTCAGGGTTTAGGGCAGTGCAGTGGTGTTCGGGCAGTGTAGGGGGTCGTGCTGGGGGTGGTGTTTCAGGGTTTAGGGCAGTGCAGTGGTGTTCGGGCAGTGTAGGGGGTCGTGCTGGGGCTGGTGTTTCATGGTTTAGGGCAGTGCAGTGGTGTTCGGGCAGTGTAGGGGGTCGTGCTGGGGGTGGTGTTTCAGGGTTTAGGGCAGTGCAGTGGTGTTCGGGCAGTGTAGGGGGTCATGCTGGGGGTGGTGTTTCAGGGTTTAGGGCAGTGCAGTGGTGTACGGGCAGTGTAGGGGGTCTTGCTGGGGGTGGTGTTTCAGGGTTTAGGGCAGTGGTGTTCGGGCAGTGTAGGGGGTCTTGCTGGGGGTAGTGTTTCGGGGTTTAGGGCAGTGCAGTGGTGTTCGTGCAGTGTAGGGGGTCGTGCTGGGGGTGGTGTTTCAGGGTTTAGGGCAGTGCAGTAGTGTTCGGGCAGTGTAGGGGATCGTGCAGGGGTGGTGTTTCAGGGTTTAGGGCAGTGCAGTGGTGTTCGGGCAGTGTAGGGTGTCATTCTGGGGGTGGTGTTTCAGGGTTTAGGGCAGTGCAGTGGTGTTCGGGCAGTGTAGGGGGTCGTGCAGGGGGTGGTGTTTCAGGGTTTAGGGCAGTGCAGTGGTGTTCGGGCAGTGTAGGGGTCGTGCTGGGGCTGGTGTTTCAGGGTTTAGGGCAGTGCAGTGGTGTTCGGGCAGTGTAGGGGTCTTGCTGGGGGTGGTGTTTCAGGGTTTAGGGCAGTGGTGTTCGGGCAGTGTAGGGGGTCTTGCTGGGGGTGGTGTTTCAGGGTTTAGGGCAGTGCAGTGGTGTTCGGGCAGTGTACGGGGTCTTGCTGGGGGTGGTGTTTCAGGGTTTAGGGCAGTGCAGTGGTGTTCGTGCAGTGTAGGGGGTCGTGCTGGGGATGGTGTTTCAGGGTTTAGGGCAGTGCAGTAGTGTTCGGGCAGTGTAGGGGGTCATGCAGGGGGTGGTGTTTCAGGGTTTAGGGCAGTGCAGTGGTGTTCGGTCAGTGTAGGGGGTCGTGCTGGGGGTGGTGTTTCAGGGTTTAGGGCAGTGCAGTGGTGTTCAGGCAGTGTAGGGGGTCGTGCTGGGGTGGTGTTTCAGGGTTTAGGGCAGTGGTGTTCGGGCAGTGTAGGGGTCTTGCTGAGGGTGATGTTTCAGGGTTTAGGGCAGTGCAGTGGTGTTCGGGCAGTGTAGGAGGTCTTGCTGGGGGTAGTGTTTCAGGGTTTAGGGCAGTGCAGTGGTGTTCGGGCAGTGTAGGGGTCATGCTGGGGGTGGTGTTTCAGGGTTTAGGGCAGTGCAGTGGTGTTCGGGCAGTGTAGGGGGTCATGAAGGGGGTGGTGTTTCAGGGTTTACGGTAGTGCAGTGGTGTTTGTGTAGTGTAGGGGTCGTGCTGGGGGCAGTGTTTTAGGGTTTAGGGTAGTGCAGTGGTGCTTGTGTAGTGTAGGGGGTCGTGCTGGGGGTAGTGTTTTAGGGTTTAGGGTAGTGCAGTGGTGTTTGTGTAGTGTAGGGGGTCATGTTTTAGGGTAGTGCAGTGGTGTTTGGGTAGTGTAGGGTGTCGTGCTGGGGGTAGTGTTTTAGGATTTAGGTTAGTGCAGTGGTGTTGGGGTAGTGTTTTAGGGTTTAGGGTAGTGCAGTGGTGTTTGTGTAGTGTAGGGGTCATGCTGGGGGTAGTGTTTTAGGGTTTAGGATAGTGCAGTGGTGCTTGTGTAGTGTAGGGGGTCGTGCTGGGGTAGTGTTTTAGGGTTTAGGGTAGTGCAGTGGTGTTTTTGTAGAGTAGGGGGTCATGTTTTAAGATGCAACGCTCCAATACCTGACCAGTCTGCACTACATAAAACTGCAAAAACTAAAAATAAAAAGTGTTTTGCACACTTTTGTCATTGGGCTATATGTGGGCTACATCTGGGTAATATTTGTGCTACATTTGGGCTCTTTTTTCACTGGTGCCATCTTGGAAGACTTCTTTGTTATGAAGTTTCCTAATTTCCTCATTTACTGCAGTCTCCTCAGTAGGAAATGCTTTCAGTTTTTTACTTTGATTCCATCAAGAAGGCATTCAGATGTGTCACACATTTGCCATAAATTCAGAATGTTATTACTCTAGTTGTTCATTAGATCACTGTAGTAAAGCTACTGCTCACCAAGGAGTTAACTGGAAGTCTACTGCTGGTATTGAAAGTGATTGTTTCAGTCTGCTTGTCAGAATTTTCTAATGAAATAGAAGAGGATTTGAGATCTCACTTAAAACATGCACTAAATTTTCTTTTTGCAGCACTAACCATCATTTCTATGGCAAAATGAACCCCTCATTTTGTTCCTTTTTAAATTAAATGTTTTAAGTGTTACCAGTTTATTCCAATCAAGATGGCTTCAGGTGTGCCATACATTTGTCATAAGTAAGGCTGTTAGCACTCTAGTTGTTCTTTAGAACACTCTGGGAAGCTGCAGTAGAACACAAAGGCATCAACTGACAGGCTGCTCCTGTTGAAATATAACAGGAAGATATTTGAGATCTCACTTAAAACATGTCCTAATTTTTCTTTCTACAGCACTAACCATAATTTCTATGGCAAAATGAACCCCCTCATGTTGTTCCTTTTTAAATTAAATGTTTTAAGTGTTACCAGTTTATTCCAATCAAGATGGCTTCAGGTGTGCCATACTTTTGTCATAAGTAAGACTGTTAGCGCTCTAGTTGTTCTTTAGAACACTCTGGGAAGCTGCAGTAGAACACAAAGGCATCAACTGACAGGCTGCTCCTGTTGAAATATAACAGGAAGATATTTGAGATCACACTTGAAACATGTCCTAATTTTTCTTTCTACAGCACTAACCATAATTTCTATGACAAAATGAACCCCATCATTTTGTTCCTTTTTAAATTAAATGTTTTAAGTGTTACCAGTTTATTCCAATCAAGATGGCTTCAGGTGTGCCATACTTTTGTCATAAGTAAGACTGTTAGCGCTCTAGTTGTTCTTTAGAACACTCTGGGAAGCTGCAGTAGAACACAAAGGCATCAACTGACAGGCTGCTCCTGTTGAAATATAACAGGAAGATATTTGAGATCACACTTGAAACATGTCCTAATTTTTCTTTCCAGAGCACTAACCATAATTTCTATGACAAGATGAACCCCATCATTTTGTTCCTTTTTAAATTACATGTTTTAAGTGTTACCAGTTTATTCCAATCAAGATGGCTTCAGGTGTGCCATACTTTTGTCATAAGTAAGGCTGTTAGCACTCTAGTTGTTCTTTAGAACACTCGGGAAGCTGCAGTAGAACACAAAGGAATCAACTGACAGTCTCTGCCCTTGTTGGATGTACATGTTTTACTGAGAATGTCAGACTTCATTCTCACATGACTGAGAAAGATAATGTGAATTTACAGAAAATATGCTCTTATTTTAGCTTCTGGGGCACCTTCCAAAACTGTATGGGACAAGCATGTGAAAATAGTTTTCTCTCAAACATGATTCATGATATCCCAGCAGAAGGTTTTTCACAGGGTAAAATCACCTTAGAACACACCACAATTCCTGAAATTAGTATGGTACCATCAACAAATGAATTCTAATGTAACTAAAGTCTGTTATCACCCTTTATAGTTCTCCTCTTGGTAACCCTCAAAATCTTCGATTCACTACAATGCATTTCAATGGGGTACTATCATTTATATTGGTCCCAAGATGGCTGCCAGCAATTCCAGGATGAAGTGCTGACAGCCAATCAGATCTCACGATGACATGTGTGGTTAGGCTCCACCCAGATATATATGTGTTTTCACTTTTGATTTTCTCAGCAACTACTGAACGGATTTACACCATTTAACAAAAGGGTTCTTTTTGAACCAAGAACTACCTCTTTGCCAAATTTGGTGTAATTCCGTTCAGCAGTTCGGGCTGTAGCCTTGCATAAAGTTTCCTATGGGAAATTGATTTTTGACTCTTATTTTTTTAATTTCTCCGCAACTACTGAACGGATTTACACCATTTAACAAAAAGGGTTCTTTCTGAACCAAGAACTACCTCTTTGCCAAATTTGGTGTAATTCCGTTCAGCAGTTCGGGCTGTAGCCGTGTCTAAAGTTTCCTATGGGAAAATGAATGGGGAAAACACGTTTTGGGACCCCCTTTTTTCTCGGCCCGCGCTTGACGAATCACCCTGAGACTATCAGGGTAGGAGCGGACCGGAGCGGGCCATAAAGTTTGAAAATTTCATGAAGATTCGTCAACCGACGCAAGAGTTATTTCAAATAGAATGTCGCGGATTTCCTATGGAAAATAGGTCCTAACTATAACTATCTACTGGCGACCGCCAGTAGATAATATATATATATATATATATATATTAACTGAAAAAAACACAGGTTTCAGGGACGTTATAGTTAGTCTGACATTTCACTTGTACAAAACCAGAGAAATTCAGCCGTTATAGTTAGCTGAGCTCATGACATGGTCAGTGACATCACTGATGACATCACTGTTGACATCTCAAATGACATCACTGATGATATCACTAATGACATCATCCACTTATTATCTGATGCACTTCTTCACACCCTAATATAACCTTTGATACACCCACTCTAAAATGCAGACTACCATTCTCGAAACCATAGATACACCAATACCAGTTAGTACATACCCACTCACTGATTCATAGGTGTACACACATCCACCCACTCACCCATACATTCAATCATTCACACAGTCACTCATCTATACAGCCACTGATATATGCAATCATATACCCATACAGACACTCACACACTGTCACTCACCCATAGAGTTACTCACACACCTAGTCAGTCACACAAAGAATCAATCACATTGACATTTACTCACCTATACAGTTATACACACACCACCTCATTTATTCATACAGATACTAATACATACTTACTCTCTTATACAATCACTGACACAAGCACACACTCATCCATACAGTCGCTCCCACATTCCTCACTCTCACATATAGTCACTTATATACTCCAACACTTACATATACTGCCTTTCACATATGTAGTTACTCACACATATACCACTGAGGTATCCACTCACTCACGAACACAGCCATAGCACACTCACTCACCCATATAGCCCCTTGAAGATGCACTCATGAGCCCATACACCCATTGAATCACCCACTCACATATCCATGCAGGGTGTCACCCCCCCACCCCACAACAGTCCGGCACCCATACAGGTACTCAGACAACCAATCATTAACCCATATAGACACTCATGTAGCTATTCACCAACTCATACAGCCACTTACACACCAACTGACAGACTGATACAGACATTCAGACAGATTAGTCACTTACCCATACATTCACCCACAAACATATAATCACTCACTTTTACAGTCAGTCACACACTGACTGAATCATCATATATATATCACATTCTTAAACTTTTAAGAAACAGTCACTGGATGATGTCATCAGTGATGTCATTTGAGATGTCATATGTGATGTCATCAGTGATGTCACTGACCATGTCATGAGTGATGTCATATGTGACGTCATCCGCAGTGCGGTGCGGGGGCGTGAGGTATAGTTATCTCAGCTAACTATAATGGCTGAATTTCTCTGGTTTTGTACAAGTGAAATGTCAGACTAACTATAACGTCCCTGAAACCTGTGGTTTTTTCAGGGAATATCTAAGGTTTTTTAAATGCTAATTTCTAACTATAACGTCCCTGAAACCTGTGTTTTTTTCAGTGAATTTAATATATGTGTATTCAATCTCCTCTCACTCTTACAAGGAAGGAATCAGCACTCAAATTGTAGTTTGGAAGTATTTAATCTGCAAAGTACGCAATCCACGCATTTCTGCTCGTCCGAACCTTGATAACGATACAAGACATCATTGTAGCTTCCTTATTTAAATGTACATATGCCTCCAGTTGCCAACATTAACAAAGGAGTACATATCACATTAATACAAAAAGCTGACTGCCATATTGGCCTGGTCATGATGCGAAAATTCAGGAATTCATACAATAAAGAAAAGAAAACAAGTGTTAATATGCACGCAATGTCATTTCAGCATATCTTGCCCCGTGACCGCCGTACCTGTATGTTCGTCAACGTGACTTGTTCATAATAAACATGCTTACGATTGCAAACATCAACATAAACAATGGACTACACATTACTTTAAAGTGAAAGGCCATCGGCCATATTGTTCTGGGCACGTTGCTAATTATAATGGTTCTTACACGAAAGAAAATAAAATAAAGGGGTGTTAATATCCACACACTATCCCTAAATAAAGTTCTAGCGATTATAGTTCCATTCCATTCACAGCTCATTTGATATGTCTTGAGTGATGTCAGTGACCATGTCATGAATTATGTAATATCTGAGGTCATAAGCAGTTGATTGCGGGGGCGTAAGTTATAGTTTTTTTTTTTTTTAGAGTTTTATATAGCGCAAACTAGACCCGAAGATATCGGGTATCAGAGAGCTTTACATAGCACCAGTTTTGTTACACAAGGACACATTCCTTTTTGTTAGGCACGGGGAGATTAAGTGATTTGCCCAGAATCACAAGATGTTGAGCGTCGTTGCCAAGACTCGAACCCGGTTCCCCAGCTTCAAGGTCGACTGCTCTAGCCGTAAGGCTGCATCCTCAGGTAACTATAACTGCTGAATTTCACTGGTTTTGTACGAGTGAAATTTGAGTCTAACTATAGCGACCCTGTAATCTTTGTTTTTTTTCAGCAAATTTCTAGTTTTTTTTAACGTTAAGTAAGATGCCTATCACAATGGATGTTGGAGGGTTGGAAGCAGGGCCTGGACTGGCATTGTGCTACCCCCACCCAAGCTTGCTGCTCCTGCCTCCCCTCCTACTTACCATCCATTGTCCAAGTCCATGCCCCTGCTCCCTCATTACAGCCCTGTGTGGCCGTTGTTCTGCCATTGGCCTTCCTGCCTTCTCCGAACAGTTAGCTTGCTGCCTCATCCACTTCCTTCCTATCCTCTGTTGTCTGAATCCATGCACTAGCCTCCTCCCTCCTGCCATGCATGGTCTGATGTGCTGCCACTGCCCTCCATTTAGCATGATGTCCCAGTCCCCTCCTCCTGCCCTCCATTTCCCAATTCTTAGCCCCATCATTGACCTCCTGCTGAGCCTCTGTGCTAAGCTTGCTGCCCCTACTCTCCTTCCCCCTGCCCTCCGATGTCTGTGTGCATGCCCCTGCTCCATTCTTTTTGCCCACCATGTTCCATGGGCCTGCCCCTCCTATCTACTCTGAGTGTTCTGTTGAGCTGCCACTCCCCTCCTACCTGCCTAGCATTGTCAGATGACTGTAACCTGTCCCTGCCACCTCCACCCTGCCTGTCAACGTTCCATGCCCCTATCCCCTTCCTCCTGTCCTTCATGGTCCATTTTACTGCCACACCCTTCTGCCCTCCCTGGTCTGTTTTGCTGCAACTGCTCCTCCTGCCTGCCCCATGTGGTCTGTTGTGAGGCTCCTTCCCCTGAACTCTCTGGTCTGTGCCCAGCGCCTTCCCCTCCCTTCTGTCCTCCATGGTACTTTGTGCATGCCCCTGCCCCCTCCTTCTTTCCCATCATGGCCAATGTGCTGCCACTAACCCTCCCGCTTTCCATGTATGGTCTTCTGTGCTGCCACGGCCCCTCCCACCTTCCCTGTGTGGTCATCTAGCTGCCCCTGACCCCCTTCCACCTTCCCTCCATGGTCTGTGTGTATGCCATTATAGTCTCACTGTTGCCCTCCATGGTGTGTTGTGCTTCTAGTGCCCATCCTGCCTGACCTACATGGTCAGCTTGCTGCTCTCGCCCTGCCCCCTTGCCCCCTGCCCACTGTTTTCCATGTGCAGACCCCTATTCCCTCCCTCCTGGTTTGTCTGTTCCATTGTAATGCCCCTGATCTCTCCCTCCTGCCCATTATGGTCCGTTATGCTGCAGCTTTCTCTCCTGTCTGTCCATTATGGTCAGCTAGCTGCCATTGCCTCTTTCCCCTCTGTTCTCTGTTGTCCATGTGCATGGTCCTGTCCCCTCCCTATTGCTTTCCATGGATTGTTGTGCTGCACTCCCGTCCCACATGCCCTGTGTGTTGTATTGTGCTGCTGCAGACCCTGATGCCTGCCCTGTAAGGTCAGTTTGGTGCACCTGTCCATGTCCCTCCTGTCCTCTGTTATCCAAGTCCATATCCCTAGCCCAATTCCTCCTGCCTTCCATGATCCAATGTACCATACTTGGTAACATTTTGAACTTGGTAAGAGGGAGATTTTGAAAACAAAACTGGGGAATTGATTTTCCCCATTGACTTACATTGAAAAAGAGGAAATTGTAGACAGGAGACAGATCAAATAAAGCCCATTTGGGCTTACAAACAATGGGCGTTTCCTGGCTGAATCTTGTCTGTTGGCATGTATGGTTGTCCTACAACTGCCTCTTCCTTCTTCCCACAATGGTCTATTATATTGCCACAGACTCTCTTGCCTGTCCTGCATTGTTGGTTTGTTGCCCCTGCCCCCCTTTCCACGGCCCTCCATAGTCTGTTGTGCTGCCACTCCCCTTCCTGCCTGCCCAGTGTGTCAAATTGTTGCCTCTGCACCTTCCTACCTGCCTTCAATTTTCCGAGTCTGTGCCCCTGACCTCTGCCTCTCAACAGTATCCTAATGAACAACTAGATTGCTAACATTCTATATTTATTACAAAAGTGTGGCATGCCTGACGTCATATTGATGTAATCAAAACTGTAATACCTAAAGCATTTCCTTTAGAAATTATAGAAATGAGAGGGTCTTATTTGCATCGAAATTATGGTTAGTGCTCTAAAAAACTAAAATGAGGACATATTTTCTGAGTTCTCAAATAGCGACAAAGCACTTTCAAATTATTTGTTATCTTTATGTTTTTTCATTCAGTTGACCACTTGATTAAATGTTGCACTTAGGGGAGAGGATGTGGTGTTACTTCCAGAGTTGCAGACTTTGCAACTGGGGAACTAGGTTGGAGTTTCTGCTTCAGCTCGACTTTCTGTGATTCTGGTCAAATCACTTAATCTCCCCATGCCTACAACCAAAATGAATTTGTCCTCATGTGATGTAACCAATGCTCATGTAAAGCACTACAATACCTGACCAGTCTGCACTATATAAAACTGCAAAAAACCAGAAAATAAAAAGTGTTTTCCACACTTCTGTCATTGGGCTATACGTGGCCTACATCTGGGTGATATTTGTGTTTCATTTGGGCTCCTTTTTCTCTGGTGGCCATCTTGGGAGACTTCAATTCAATTCAATAAACTTTATTCAATATGATTTAGAAACATAGATCATAAAAGTGTACATAAAAACAGTAAATCCTCTTTCTTAATTCAATGCAATGAGAATTAATTAAAACCAGTAGGTAAAAACGGGTGTTACAAAGCCCGCGCAGAGCAACTTCAGTTTAACAGAGTAGTAAAGTTCAATGTTTCACAAGATCAATCTCAAGTACTTTGTGCAAAATACGCAATAAGGGGTCCAAGTAAGATGCAGCGCTCCAATACCTGACCAGTCTGCACTAAATAAAACTGCAAAAAAACAAAAAATAAAAAGTGTTTTTCTGCACTCTTCTGTCATTGGGCTATCCGTGGGCTACATCTGTGCGATATTTGTGACACATTAGACTCTTTTTTCTCTGGTGGCCATCTTGGGAGACTTCTTTGTTATGAAGTTTCCTAATTTCCTCATTTACTGAAGTCTCCTCAGTAGGAAATGCTTTCAGTTTTTACTTTGATTCCATCAAGAAGGCATTCAGATGTGTCACACATTTGCCATAAATTCTGAATGTTAGCACTCTCGTTGCTCATTAGATAACTGTAGTAAAGCTACTGCTCACCTGGGAGTTAACTGGAAGTCTACTGCCGGTATTGAAAGTGCATATTTCAGTCTGCATGTCAGAATTTTTTAATGAAATAGAAGAGGATTTGAGAGACCACTCAAAATGTGCCCTAATTTATCTTTCTGCAGCACTAATCATAATTTCTATGGCAAAATAAACCCCCTCATTTTGTTCCTTTTTAAATTAAATGTTTTAAGTGTTACCAGTTTATTCCAATCAAGATGGTTTCTGGTGTGCCCTACTTTTGTCATAAGTAAGACTGTTAGCGCTCTAGTTGTTCTTTAGAACACTCTGGGAAGCTGCAGTAGAACACAAAGGAATCAACTGACAGTCTCTGCCCTTGTTAGATGTACACGTTTTACTGAGAATGTCAGACTTCATTCTCACATGACTGAGAAAGATAATGTGAATTTACAGAGAATATGCTCTCATTTTAGCTTCTAGAGCACCTTCCGAACCTCTAAGAGAAAAGCATGCGAAAATAGTTTTCTCTCAAACATGACTCAAGATATCCCAGCAGAAGGCTTTTTCACAGGGTAAAATCACCTTAGATCACACCACAATTCCTAAAATTAGTATGGTACCATCAACAAATGATTTAAAATGTAACTAAAGTCTGTTATCAACCTTTATACATTCTCCTTTTTTGTGATCCTCATTACCTTCCATTCACTACAATGCATTTTAATGGGGTGCTATCATGTATATTGGTCCAAAGATGGCTGTCAACACTTCTTGGATGTGTGGTTAGGCTCCGCCCAGATATATAAATCTCTTTTTCCTTGAATATTTCCAAAACTACTGAACGGATGTACACCATTTAAAGCAAAGAGTGCACTCTGGACCAAGAGCTACCTTTCTGCCAAATTTGGTGTAATTCCTTTCAGCAGTTTGGGCTGTAGCCGCAACAAAAGTTTCCTATGGAAATTAACATGGAGAAAACACGTTTTGGGACCCCCCTTTTTTCTCAGCCCCCACTTGACAAATCACCCTGAAACTTTCAAGACAGGAGCTGGCTGGAGCATCCCATTAGTTTTAAAAATTTTGCGAAGATTCGGCAAACGGCCCCAAAGATATTGGCAAAAGAAAAAACTCTTTTTGAATAGAAACAAGGTCCTAACTATAACCACCTACTGGCGACCGCTAGCAGGTAATATATATATATAATGTCCCAGGGTGGACACCCCGGGACATTGCTGGAGCCAGCCCTGCGGGGTGTTGGTGCCCAGGGCCATTGAGGGCTCCACGAGGGAACCCCCTCCAACAGACTTAAAGACTTGGGGAGATGGTGGTCCCCGGGGGCCCGCTATGGACCCCCTTTTTAATTTAGTCAAGTGCCGTGGGCCCCCCATATATTTTACTTATTGCCCCCGGGACCTGGCCCACCCTGGGGCTGATTACATTTTTTTTTTTTTTTAAATGGAAGGCCGGCCCGAGGGCTTGGGGTCCCCGTGGCCATAATTGGCCTCAGGAGGGGGGCCACGTGGCCCCCCTCCTCAAATAAGCAAGCTGGCCAGTCCCCAGGGGATGGGGTACCCGGGGCCAAAAGTGGCCCAGGGTAAGGGGGCCACGCGGCCCCCCTCCCGTGAAAATTAAAAAAAATGAGGCCAGGCCCCAGGGGATGGGTGTCCCCGGGGCCAGAAGTGGCCCAGGGAAGGGGGGCCATGCGGCCCCCCTCCCAGGAAAAATGCATTTTGAGGCCAGGCCCCAGGGGATGGGGTACCCAGGGCCAATAGTGGCCCAGGGACAGGAGGCCACGCGGCCCCCTTCCCATTTTTTTTTATGAAAAAAATGCTCAGGCCCTTGGGGGTGGGGTCCCCAGGGCCCAAAAATGATAAAGAGAAGGGGGGGCCACATAGCCACCCTTTCAAAAACCAAAATTTAAAAAAATGGCGGCATATCGCAGCGGCCCTGCCCCCTCCCTGCACCACTCTGCAAACACGCCCCCTGGCGTGTTCTAAGTTGGGGTATTAAGTCCCCTTCATTCCTGAGGGTTCCTGGGGGCCAACTAGCCCACCAGGTACCTCCAGTAAGCTCCACAGAGTGGGATTGCTGAGAGGTGGTCCGAGGCCATGCCCCTTTTTACACCACTCTGTAAACGCGCCTCTTGGCGCACTGCTGGTGGGATGATGAGGTCCTCTTGTGTCCTGAGGACCTCAGGACACAAGTGGACTTCATCCCCCGAGCAGCAGTGCGCCAAGAGGCGGGTTTGCAGAGTGGTGTAAAAAGGGGCGTGGACTCAGACAACTCTCAGCAATCCAGCTGTGTGGGGCCTACTGGAGGTGCCTGGTGGGCTAGTTGGCCCCCAGGGACCCTCAGGAGGCAAGGGAACTTCATCCCCCAAAAAAGAGCACGCCAGGAGGCGCGTTTGCAGAGTGGTGGAGAAAGGGCGTTGAATTACCTCGTGTATTTGGATCCAGCCTCTATCCACGATTGGGAGGATAGACAAGAGCCTTCGATATTTATTACATCATCTGGCTGTATAGCACTTTTGATTGTTTGAGCAATATGTATGATTGTTAGAATGCTGTTGATTGAGAGTGATGAATGAATGTGTATGCAACTTTGGTATTTTGAATGAGTGTTGTTTGATTGAATGCTCTGTGTGGGACTTTTGTATATATGCTTATTATGTATTATTCATCTATTTATGTCTTTCACTCTGTGAACTTTGATAAAATTTAATGAAATGCAAGAATGACAATAATAATAATAAAAAATTTAAAAAAATAGAAATCTTGTAACTATGTTATCTTTGGAATTATTATGATTATGTCTTATTGTTAGCCCAGTGTTGTCTAATATTGTTTGACCCGATTTGGGCACTATACATATCCAATTTATAGGAAGGTTGATTTCTTTAGTAGTAGTTTTGTGGAGTGGTAACCTCAGGTTTATTCTTCCTCGTTTCCATAGAAAACAAACTTTGAACTCAATGAGACAAAAAAAAGAAGGAATCACTGAGGAGCACTTCTGGACCTAGTCAGAGGTATGAGCAGGGCCACTGGAATTATGCGACTGTTTGGCTGCACCAATGTTTGCGTAAGCCTGGGAGCAGTTTGCGGAGTTTTGCTACGCGGAACTTCGCGAAGTTACAAAAAAACTCCGCAAAGTTCCGCAAGTGGCGGAGTGTAGTGCGAACTGCTGTTCGCACTGGTCTTTCTGCAGCTCGGGTAGAAATTCTACCCAAGCAGCAGCTCGCACTCGCAAACTTACCGTTCGCAAGCGCGTGCGGGGAAAAAACTCTGCTGCACTACGCAAAGTGGGGTTTTCTTGCACTCCGCGAGCTCCGCGGAGTGCGTAGTGCAGAAAACTCAGCAAACTCCACGAACGGAGCGGAGTTCAATGCCCAGGCCTAACAATTATACATTTTCTGCATTAGACACATAATTCATCATCTGCTGCCTAATCTGCAGATTTGAACAAAAAAAGCCTTGTTTCTAGCTCAAACGGATTAAACGTTACCAAAAATGCAGCGACAAGTGTTACAGCGTGGTGGAAGGTCCTCTGTAAACCAAGAATGGTCACCTGTTACTTATTGCTAAATGTGGGTGTTAAATTGGTATTGATGGTGTGCAAGCCACTCTTGCTTCTTTCTGCGCCTCTCTTGCCTCTTTCTGCATTTCTGTTGCTTCTTTCTGCACCTTTCTTTCTTTTTCTGCACTTCTATTCTACTTTCTGCACCCCTCTTGCCTCTTTCTCCACCCCTTCCCCCTTTCTGCATGTCTGTTGCTTCTTTCTGTACTTCTCTTGCCTCTTTCTCCACCCCTCTTCCCTCTTTCTGCATCTCTGTTGCTTCTTTCTGTACTTATCTTGCGTCTTTCTGTACCTCTCTTGCTTCTTTCTGCACCCCTTGTGCCTCTTTCTGCACCCCTCTTCTCTTTCTGCACTTTTTTGTTACTTTCTGCACCTCTCTTTCTTCTTTCTGCAACCCTCTTGCCTCTTTCTCCATCCCTCTTCCCTCTTTCTGCACATCTGTTGCTTCTTTCTGCACCTCTGTTCCTTCTTTCTTTACCGCTCTTGTTTCTTTCTGTATCCCTCTTGCCTCTTTCTCCACCCCACGTCCCCCTTTTTTCACACCTCTTGCCTCTTTCTGCACACCTGTTCCCTCTTTCTGCACCCCTGCTGCCTCTTTCTGTACCTCTGTTCCTTCTTTCTGCACCTCTCTTGTTTCTTTCCGTAGCCCTCTTGCCTCTTTCTCCACCCCACTTCCCCCTTTCTGCATCTCTGTTGCTTCCTTATGCACTTCTCTTGCTTCTTTCTGCACCTCTCTTGCTTCTTTTTGCACCCCTTGTGCCTCTTTCTGCACCCCTCTTCCCTCTTTCTGCACTCCTCTTGCCTCTTTCAGCACCTCTGTTGCTTCTTTCTGCACTTCTCTTGCTTCTTTCTGCAGCCCTCTTTCCTCTTTCTGTACCCCTTTTGCCTCTTTCTGCACCTCTCCTGCCTCTTCCTGCACCTCTCTTGCCTTTTTCTGCAGTTCTCTTGCCTCTTTCTGCACCTCTTTTCCTTCTTTCTGCACTTTTCTTGCCTCTTTCTGTTCCCCTCTTGCCTCCTTCTGCACCTCTGTTGCTTCTTTCTGCACTTGTCTTGCTTCTTTCTGCACCTCTGTTGCCTCTTTGTGCACCTCACTTGCTTCTTTATGCACCCCTCTTCCTTCTTTCTGCACCTCTCTTACCTCTTTCTGCACCTCTGTTCCTTCTTTCTTTACTTCTTTTGTTTCTTTCTGCACCCCTCATGCCTCTTTCTGCACCCCTTGTGCCTCTTTCTGCACCCCTCTTCTCTCTTACTGCACTCCTCTTGCCTCTTTCTGCACATCTGTTCCTTATTTCTGCACTTCTTTTGTTTCTTTCTGCACCTCTCTTGCTTCTCTCTGCTTCCCTCTTGCCTCTTTCTCCACCCCTCTTCCCTCTTTCTGCATCTCTGTTGCTTCTTTCTGCACTTCACTTGCATCTCTTTCCACCCCTCATCCCTCTTTCTGCACCTCTGTTGCTTTTTTCTGCACTTCTCTTGCTTCTTTCTGCAACTCTGTCCCTTCTTTCTGAAACCCTTGTGCCTCGTTCTGCACCCCTCTTCCCTCTTTCTGCACTCCTCTTGCCTCTTTCAGTACCTTTGTTGCTTCTTTCTGCACTTCTTTTGTTTCTATCTGCACATCTCTTGCTTCTTCCTGCACCCCTCTTGCCTCTTTCTCCACCCCTCCTCCCCCTTTCTGCATCTCTGTTGCTTTTTTCTGCACCTCTCTTGCCTCTTTCTGCACCTCACTTGCTGCTTTCTGTACCCGTCTGGCCTCTTTCTGCACCCCTCTTCCTATTTTGTGCAACTCTCTTGCCTCTTTATACATCTCTCTTACCTCTTTCTGTACCACTGTTGCTTCTTTCTGTACCTCTGTTGCTTCTTTCTGCACTTCTCTTGCCTCTTTCTACACCCTTCGTGCCTCTTTCAGCACCTCTGTTGGTTCTTTCTGCACTGATCTTGCTTCTATCTGCTACTCTCTTGCACATGTTTGTACCCTCTTGCCTCTTTCTGTACCTCTCTTGCCTCTTTCTGCACCTCACCTGCCTCTTTATGTACTTCTATTGCTTCTTTCCACACCTTTGTTGCTTCTTTCAGCAATTCTCTTGCCTCTTTCTGCACTTCTCCTGCTTGTTTCTGTACCTCTCTTGCATCTTTCTGCACCTCTGTTGCCTCTTTCTGTACCTCACTTGCTTCTTTCTGCACCCCTCTTGCCTCTTCCTGCACCCCTCTTTTCTCTTTCTGCACATCTCTTGCCTCTTTCTGCACCCCTGTTCCGTCATTTTGCACCTTCACTGCCTGTTTCTGCACCTCTCTTGCCTCTTTCTGTACCTCTGTTGCTTCTTTCTGCACTTCTCTTCCTTTTTTCTGCACCCCTCCTGCCTCTTTCTGTACCTCTCTTGCCTCTTTGTGCACCTCTCCTACCTTTTTCTGCACCCCTCTTGCCTCTTTTTGCACCTCTGTTGGCCCTTTCTGCTCTGCTCTTGCTTCTTTCTGCACCTCACTTGCCTCTTTCTGCACTTCTCTTGCTTCTTTCTACACCTCTGTTGCTTCTTTCAGCAATTCTCTTGCCTCTTTCTGCACTTCTCTTCCTTCTATCTGCACCCCTCCTGCCTCTTTCTGTACCTCTCTTGCCTCTTTGTGTACCTCTCCTGCCTCTTTCTGCACCCCTTTTGCCTCATTTTCCACCTCCGTTGGTTAATGCTGCACTGCTCTTGCTTCTTTCTGCACCTCACTTGCCTCTTTCTGCACTTCTCTTGCTTCTATCTACACCTTTGTTGCTTGTTTCAGCAATTCTCTTGCCTCCTTCTGCACACCTCTTGCTTGTTTCTGCACCTCTTTTGCGTCTTTCTGCACCTCTGTCGCACCTCACTTGCTTCTTTCTGCACTCCTCTTGCCTTCTTCTGCACCCCTCTTCCCTCTTTCTGCACCTCTCTTGTCTCTTTTTGCACCCCTGTTCCCTCTTTCTGCACCTTTCCTATCACTTTATGCACCTCTCTTGCCTCTTTCTGTACCTCTGTTGCTTCTTTCTGCACTTCTCTTGCCTCTTTCTGCACCCTTCGTGCCTCTTTCAGCACCTCTGTTGGTTCTTTCTGCACTGCTCTTGCTTCTATCTGCTACTCTCTTGCACATTTCTGCTCCCCTCTTGCCTCTTTCTGCACCTCTCTTGCCTCTTTATGCACCTCACTTGCCTCTTTCTGCACTTCTCTTGCTTCTTTCCACACCTCTGTTGCTTCTTTCAGCAATTCTCTTGCCTCTTTCTGCACTTCTCTTGCTTGTTTATGCACCTCTCTTGCATCTTTCTGCACCTCTGTTGCCTCTTTCTGTACCTCACTTGCTTCTTTGTGCACCCCTCTTGCCTCTTTCTGCACCCCTCTTTTCTCTTTCTGCACCTCTCTTGCCTCTTTCTGCACCCCTGTTCCCTCTTTTTGGACTTTCCCTGCATGTTTCTGCACCTCTCTTGCCTCTTTCTGTACCTCTGTTGCTTCTTTCTGTACTTCTCTTCCTTCTTTCTGCACCCCTCCTGCCTCTTTCTGTGCCTCTCTTGCCTCTTTGTGCACCTCTCCTACCCTTTTCTGCACCCCTCTTGCCTCTTTTTGCACCTCTGTTGGTTGTTTCTGCACTGTTATTGCTTCTTTCTGCACATCACTTGCTTCTTTTGGTACTTCTCTTGCTTCTTTCTACACATCTGTTGCTTCTTTCAGCAATTCTCTTGCCTCTTTCTGCACTTCTCTTGCTTGTTTCTGTACATCTCTTGTGTCTTTCTGCACCTCTGTTGCTTCTTTCTGCACCTCACTTGCTTCTTTCTGCACTCCTCTTGCCTCTTTCTGCACCCCTCTTCCCTCTTTCTGCACCTCTCTTGCCTCTTTTTGCACCCCTGTTCCCTCTTTCTGCACCTTTTCTCTCTTGCCTCTTTGTGCACATCTCGTACCTCTTTCTGCACCCCTCTTGCATCTTTTGCACCTCTGTTAGTTCTTTCTGCACTGCTCTTGCTTCTTACTGCACCTCTTTGCAAATTTCTGTATCCCTCTTCCCTCTTTCTGTACCCTCTTCCATATTTCTCCACCTCTCTTGCTTCTTTCTGCACTTCTCTTGCTTCTTTCTGCACTTTTCTTGCTTCTTTCTGTACCTCTCTTGCAAATTTTTGTATCCCTCTTACCTCTTTCTGCACACCTGTTCCTTCTTTCTGCACCTTTCTTGCCTGTTTCTGCACCTCTCTTGCCTCTTTCGGCACCTCTGTTGCTTCTTTCTGCACTTCTCTTGCCTCTTTCTACACCTCTGACTTAGAGGTAGTTTTGATCCCCCTGCCCTATTATGTACTAGGGCCTTACAGGGGAGGTCATGCCAATCACAGGGGTACCCCAACCCATAGTGTCCTCTAGTGTATATAGGTGTTTTCACTGTATTCTAAGTGTCTTTCAGCATAGCACTGGCTCCGGGCCTGCTTAGTCAGAGTCAGTTACCACCAGTACCATTCAGCAAAAAATTGGGGGCACAGGATGACTTTGCAACAAGGCCTCTTTCTGCACCTCTGTTGGTTCTTTCTGCATATCTCTTGGTTCTTTCTGCACCTTTCTTCCTCTTTTTGGACTTCTGTTGCCTCTTTCTGCATTTCTCTTGCTTCTTTCTTCCTCTTTCTGCACATGTCCTACCTCTGTAGGCATAGTTAGAAATTAGCATTTGAAAAACCTTAGAAATTCACTGAAAAAGCCATAGGTTTCAGGGACATTATAGTTAGATATTAGCATTTAAAAAACCTTTGAAATTCATTGAAAAAACCATAGGTTTCAGGGACGTTATAGTTAGAAATTAGCATTTAAAAAACCTTAGAAATTCACAGAAAAAACCACAGGTTTCACTCATACAAAACCAGAGAAATGCGGCCGTTATAGTTAGTTGAGCTAACTATACCTCGCGCCCCCGCAATGCACTACTGATGACGTCACATATTACATAATTCATGACATGGTCAGTGACATCACTGATGACATCACTGATGACATCTCAAATGACATCACTGATGACATCACTGATGACATCATCCATGTTATAATCTGATGCCCCTTCTCACACCCACCCACTCTAAAATACAGACTGCCATTTTTGAAACCATAGACACACCAATACCAGTTACTACATACCCACTCACTGATTCCTAGGTCTACACACACATCCACTCATTCACCCATACAGTAACTCATGCATGCAGTCACTCATCAATACAGCACTATCATATGCACTCATACACCTATACAGACACTCACACACTGCCACTCATCCATAGCGTTACTCACATACCTAGTCAGTCATGCAAAGAATCAATCACACTCCCATTTACTCACCTATACAGTTATACACACACCACCTCACTTATTCATACAGATACTAACACATACGTACTCTCTTACACAATCACTGATACAAGCACACACTCATCCATACAGCCACTCTCACAATCACTCACTCTCTCATATAGTCATTATATACTCCAACACTCACATATACTGCCTTTCACATATGCAGTTACTCACACATATACCACTGAGACATCCATTCACTCACCAACACACCCATACACACACTCACCCACCCATACATCCCTTCACAGATGCACTCTTGAACCCATACAGCCAGTGAATCACCCACTCACACATCTATGCACAGAGTCACGCACCCCCCACCCACCCACACAGACACTCAGGCACCCATACAAATACTCAGACAACCAATCAATAGCCCATATAGACACTCATGTAGCTACTCACCAACCCATGCAGCCGCTTACACACCAGAGACAGACTGATACAGACATTCACACAGTTTAGTCACTAACCCATGCATTCAGTAAGACACGATTAATCACTCACTTATACAGTCAGTCACACACCTACTAAATCATCCATTCAGACACTTATACACCCACTCATTCTTCAATACACCTTGGCATATATATATAAAACATATTTAAACTTTACAGAAACACACAGTCACTGGATGATGTCATCAGTGATGTCATTTGAAATTTCATCAGTGATGTCACTGACCATGTCATGAATGATGTAACATGTGAAGTCATCAGCAGTGCATTGCGGGGGCGCGAGTTATAGTTAGCTCAACAAACTATAACGGCCAAATTTCTCTGGTTTTGTACGAGTGAAATGTCCAACTAACTATAACGTCCCTGAAACTTGTGGTTTTTTCAGTGAATTTCTAAGGTTTTTAAATGCTAATTTCTAACTATAACGTCCCTGAAACCTATGTTTTTTCCAGTGAATATATATATATATATTTATTCAAAGTCAAAACAATCTTTACTTTGGCCGAAGGCCATAAAAAGCTGCCAGAAGGCACTTTTCACGACCTGTCTAGGAACTGATGCAGTTTCTGTTGGTGTCGACCAAAGATTACCCACCTCAATCTGTATCAGGCAGTCCCTGATTACCCTGAGCCAGGGGATCTTATTGGCCCCAACAGTCCCATAACCTCCTCTAGGGCCTTACGAATTATGGAGAGTTCCGGGGCTGTCCATGTACCAATACAATAAAGTTTTCAAGGCTACCATATCATTAATACCCATTAGCCCATAGTTTAGCCGCACAGGATGCAGTAGCGTGCTTGCTGGAAGATCATTTAGGCTTCTCATAAGCCGAGGTTCTACTTGCTCAAAAGACCAGGCATCTACAGTATCCTATAGTTCATCTCCTTATAAGGAGGCCCCCATTGCCTGACACCTATAAATCTCAAGAACTGGAGTGATTGAGCAATATGTATATGAACTATAAGCACTCACAATAGCCCCACAGTATTGTTCAAGTTCAATCTTGCACTTTTGGATGTGTTCTGTTATGTAAAGAATCTGTTCAATGATCACAGCATGAATTTAAAAGGCTTGAGAAAAATACATAATAAGACTTGGAAGTTCATGATTTGAAGAGAGGATTGCAAAAATTGGAATTGATTCCTTCCAATTATGATTTTTGCCTGAATGCTCAGAAAACTGTTTCACATATTTATAAATCAATGGGTAAGGGGTCTCCCATTGTCTTGAGCAACAGGAACTAGTCTCAACTTATGGAAAACTGAGGGCAACCTCTGGACCTTAACACCTCTGTCTCTTTCATTGCCACTTTTGGATGTGTGGTACCCAATCAAATCAATCAGAGAGGGTCACCCCAGGTAGTCAAACACTCTAACCTGTTCCAGGCATTCCCTATTAAGATTGGGGTTCCAATGGGATGTTGAGCAGGGATTAAATGTCATATATTTGGTTTTGCCCAAATTTATCACCAGCCCTTGCTGTTTGCAGAAAATTCCAAAGCTGTCCAAAACCTTTTGGGCACCCATCGGTGTTCTGGAGAGAAAGAGGGTATCATCAGCAAACAGCAGGGCTGGTACTTCAATCCCTGCCAGAAGTGGAACATCACCCTCAAAACTGTCTAGATAAGATACTAGTCGATTGATGTAAAGAAGGAAGAGGGCTGGTGCCAGTACACAACCCTGCCTTACTATATATATATATATATATATATATATATATATATATATATATATATATATATATATATATATATATATATATATATATTCACTGAAAAAACCATAGGTTTCAGATATGTTATAGTTACAAATTAGCATTTAAAAACCTTTGAAATTCACTGAAAAAACCATAGGTTTTAGGGACAGTTATAGTTAGTTGGACATTTCACTCGTACAAAACCCGTGAAATTCCCCCGTTATAGTTAGTTCAGCTAACTATAACTCGCGCCCCGCAATGCACTGCTGATGACGTCACATATTACATCACTCATGACATGGTCAGTGACATCACTGATGACATCACTGATGACATCTCAAATGACATCACTGATGACATCATCCAGTGACTGTGTGTTTCTGTAAAGTTTAAATATTTTTAATATATATAGGAAAAGACGTATTGAAGAATGAGTGGGTGTGTAAGTGTCTGTATGGATGATTTAGTAGGTGCGTGACTGACTCTATAAGTGAGTGATTTAACGTATCTTACTGAATGCATGGGTTAGTGACTAAACTGGGTGAATGTCTGTATCCGTCTGTCTGTTGCTGTGTAAGTGGCTGCATGGGTTTGTGAATAGCTACATGAGTGTCTATATGAGTTATTGATTGGTTGTCTGAGTATCTGTATGGGTGCCTGAGTGTTTGTGTGGGTGGGGTGTGTGCGACTCTGTGCATAGATGTGTGAGTGGGTGATTCACTGGGTGGATGGTTTCAAGAGTGCATCTGTGATAGACTGTATGGGTGGGTAAGTGTGTGTAAGAGTGTGTTAGTGAGTGAATGTATGTCCCAGTGGTACATGTGTGAGTAACTACATATGTGAAAGCCAGTATATATGTGTGTTGGAGTATATAAATAGCTATAAGCTGAGAGTGAGTGATTGTGATAGTGGCTGTATGGATGAGTGTGTGCTTGTATCAGTGATTGTATAAGAGCGTAACAATGTGCTAGTATTTGTATGATTAAGTGAGCTGGTGTGTGTATAACTGTATAGGTGAGTAAATGGCAGTGTGTTTAATTATTTGCATGACTGACTAGGTGTGTGATTACCTCTATGGATGAGTGGCAGTGTTTGAGTGTCTATATAGGAGTAAGAGTGCATATGATAGTCCTGTACTGAGTGACCATAAGTATGAGTGACTGTACGGGTGAGTGAGTGGATGTGTGTGTGTAGACCTAAGAATCAGTGAGTGGGTATGTAGTTATTGGTGTTGGAGTGTCTATAGTTTTGCGAATGGCAGTCTGTAATTTAGATTGGGTGTATCAAAGGTTATATTAGGGTGTGAGGAGCTGCATCAGATTATCACGTGGATGATGTCATCAGTGATGTCATTTGAGATGTCATCAGTGATGTCATCAGTGATGTCACTGACCATGTCATGAGTGATGTAATATGTGACGTCATCAGCAGTGCATTATGAGGCGCGAGTTATAGTTAGCTGAACTAACTATAACGGGGAATTTCACGGGTTTTGTACGAGTGAAATGTCCAACTAACTATAACTGTCCCTAAAACCTATGGTTTTTTCAGTGAATTTCAAAGGTTTTTTAAATGCTAATTTGTAACTATAACATATCTGAAACCTATGGTTTTTTCCGTGAATTTCAAAGGTTTTTTAAATGCTAATTTGTAACTATAACTGTCCCTAAAACCTATGGTTTTTTCAGTGAATTTCAAAGGTTTTTTAAATGCTAATTTCTAACTATAACGTGTCTGAAAGCTATGGTTTTTTCAGTGAATTTCAAAGGTTTTTTAAATGCTAATTTGTAACTATAACGTGCCTGAAACCTACGGTTTTTTCAGTGAATTTCAAAGGTTTTTTAAATGACATTTTTTAAATGTATTAATTTTTATATTAATTTTTTTCATACTGATTTACTACATTTTTAGAAACAATTTCTTTTACATATTTTATTTTTTAAATTACATTGTAATTACATTATACATTACATTACAAAAATACTTTCTCAGAATGAATTACTTTAGTTTAAATACTTAGCACATAGGCAATAGAGTTTTAAGTACAGTAGTTACAGTTGTTGCAATGGGCAACACAATTTCAAACACAATGCAAAATTCAGCTCAATGTGAATTTCTAGTTAAATGCAATTAGTTACTTTATGGATTACTTTTCTAACCACAGGACTGGATCCTAGAATCAGTCCTTGGACATCTCCTGTAAAAAGTTGAGTAAAAGCGTTTTGGTTACAGTCGTGATTTTTAAGGAATATTATTGTATTTTAAAAGTTGACACTTAGAAACTTTTCCTCATAGAATCACCAATGTTATCCTATGGAAGGAAATTCACTTAGCAGGTAAAAACTGTTATCGTTACTTTTTCTTACTCAGTGTTGGATCCTGGATCCAGCACTGGTGCATCTCCTGTAAACAGTTGAAAAAATGCGTTTAAGTCATACAGGCGATTTGTAAGGAATATTTGTAGTTTGTGAAAATCGACACTTTGAAACTTTTCTGCTGAAAACCAGACAATGGATTCCTATGGAAGAAAAGATAAGTTACTGGTAAGTACGGTTAAAATTACTTTTCAGGGTCAGTGCTGGGCTAAAAGATGCAGCACTGGGTTCTCTCCTGATAACAGGTGAGTAAATCGGAATTCGTATTTCGGCTGATTTTAGAAGAATAATTTAAAGTTCCAAAACTCCACACTTAGAAGAATTTTCAAGTGAAACCAGTCAATGTTAGCCTATGGAAGGAAATTCAAGTTACTGGTAAGTACGGTTAAAATTACTTTTCAGGACCAGTACTGGGCTGAAAGATGCAGCACTGAGGTCTCTCCTGATAACAGGTGAGTAAATCAGAATTCGGATTTCGGCTGATTTTAAAGGAATATTTGTATGTTTCAAAAATCAACACTTAGAAACTTTTTCAGCAAAAAGCAGGCAATGATATCCTATGGAAGGAAATTCAAGTTACTGGTAAGTACGGTTAAAATTACTTTTCAGGATTAGTACTGGGCTGAAAGATGCAGCACTGAGGTCTCTCCTGATAACAGGTGAGTAAATCGGAATTCGTATTTCGGCTGATTTTAGAGGAATATTTTAAAGTTCCAAAACTCCACACTTAGAAGAATTTCCAAGTGAAACCAGTCAATGTTAGCCTATGGAAGGAAATTCAAGTTACTGGTAAGTACGGTTAAAATTACTTTTCAGGACCAGTACTGGGCTGAAAGAATCAGCACTGAGGTCTCTCCTTATAACAGGTGAGTAAATCGGAATTCGTATTTCGGCTGATTTTAGAGGAATATTTGTAGGTTTCAAAAATCAACACTTAGAAACTTTTTCAGCAAAAAGCAGGCAATGATATCCTATGGAAGGAAATTCAAGTTACTGGTAAGTACGGTTAAAATTACTTTTCAGGACCAGTACTGGACTGAAAGATACAGCACTGAGGTCTCTCCTTATAACAGGTGAGTAAATCGGAATTCGTATTTCGGATGATTTTAGAAGAATATTTGCACAATGGTGAAGGGAGGGGCGGGGCCTGAGGTGACATCTGGCAAACGCGCCCGTGGCGCGTTTTAAGTTGGGGATTAAGTCCCTTGAATCCTGAGGGTCCCTAGGGGCCAACCAGCCCACCAGGAACCTCCAATATGCGCTAGGGGCTGCGTTGCAGAGACTGTAGAGAGGCCACACCCCTTTTACACCTCTCTGCAACGCAGCTCTGTGGCGCTTTCTGGATGTACCTGTTGGGCTAGTTGGCCCCCAGGGACCCTCAGGATTGAAGGGGATTTAATCCCCAACTTAAAACGCGCCACGGGCGCGTTTGCACAGATGTCACCTGAAGCCCCGCCCTCCCTTCACCACTGTGCAAACGCGCCCCGTGGCGCATTTTAAGTCGGGGGATTAACTCCCTTGAATCCTGAGGGTCCCTGGGGCCAACTAGCCCAACAGGTATATCCAAAAAGCGCCACAGAGCTGCGTTGCAGAGAGGTGTAAAAAGGGGCGTGGCCTCTGTACACCTCTCTGCAAGGCAGCCCCTGGCGCATACTGGAGGTTCCTGGTGGGCTAGTTGGCCCCAGGGACCCCCAGTATTCAAGGGGAATTCGCTTCTCTGCAAACGCGCCAGGGGGCGCGTTTGCAGAGTGGTGAAGGAAGGGGCGGGGCCTGCGGGCCCGATCGTGTTTTTTTTTTTTTTTGTCCCCTGAAGGGGGCTGTGTGGCCCCCTTCCTTTTTCCTGTTTTTGGGCCCTGGGGACCCCATCCCCCAGGGCCTTACCCCTTTTTTTAATTAATTTTTTTTTTTTTAAACGGGAAGGGGGCCGCGTGGCCCCCCTTCCCTGGGCCTGTATTGGCCCCGGGGACCCCATCCCCCGGGGCATGGCCTCGATTTTTTTTTTTCTTTGGAGGGGGCTGCGTGGCCCCCCTCCTCAGGCCATTTAAGGCCCCGGGGACCCCATCCCCCGGGGCCGGCCTTTCCGTTTTTTTTTTATTTTTTGGGGAGGGGGGCCGCGTGGCCCCCCTCCCGGGCCACTACTTGCCCCGGGGACCCCATCCCCCGGGGCTGGCCCTTCCGTTGGGGACTGTGGGGGTCCCCAATCCCCCCACAGTCCCGCCGGCTCCCCGTGTCCCTTGGGAGCCGGCATTGCTTTCCACATGGGGAGCTGCTAAGATGCAGCTCCCCATGTGGAAAGCAATGTGCTTTGGATATTGGAAGAGAGAGCAGGTTTCCCTGCTCTCTCTTCCAATATCCAAGCAGTTTGCTATGGCAGGACGGAGCCGCGAGGCTCCCGTCCTGCCATAGCAAACTACAGTGTCCCGGGGGTAGGCACCCCGGGACACTGCAGGAGCCGGCCCTGGGGGTGGCAGTCCCCAGGGCCATCAAGGGCTTCCAGGAGGGGGGCCGCGCGGCCCCCTCCCTTAAATTGCACAGCCCCGGGGAGGTGGTGGTCCCCGGGCTCTGGGGGTCCGTAATGGACCCCCACATTTATTTTATAAGTGCCCCGGGAGGTGGTGGTCCCGGGCGTGTGGGGGCCTGGAGCCCCCCACACCTTATTGAAATAAAAAAGAAGCCCCGGGGGTGGCGGTCCTCGGGCTGCGGGAGGGCAGAAGAGCCCTCCCGCACTATTTTATCATTAAAGCCCCGGGGGTGGCGGTCCCCGGGCTTGGGGGCCCTTTGAGGCCCCCACACATTAAATTATCCCCCACCATGCCCCCGGGACTTGGGCCACCCGGGGCAAATACAATCGAAGCGCGGGAGACCGCGCTTCGATTTTTTTTCGGCAGGATTCGCGCACCCTGAGCGCATCCTGCCGATTTTTTAAATTTTTTTTTTTTGCCCAGGGGGTCCTTGTGGGACCCCTGAGCAAACCTAGGGGTCAGGGTGTTTCTACCCTGCTCCCTTTGTGCGCTTTGCGCACTTGTTTCTGTCCCTCGGTTCTACCGAGGGATAAAATGGCTGCCAACATTTCCTGAATCGGAATGTTGACAGCCAGCTGACAGCCAATTAACATGCAGCTCGTGATCGGGACGGTGCGCGCAGGGTGCGCTCAGGGTGCGCGAATCCTCCGTGCCCATAGATATATATGTACTTTTACTTTTGATTTTCTCAGCAACTACTGAACGGATTTACACCATTTAACAAAAAGGGTTCTTTCTGAACCAAGAACTACCTCTTTGCCAAATTTGGTGTAATTCCGTTCAGCAGTTCGGGCTGTAGCCGTGTCTAAAGTTTCCTATGGAAAATTGCATGGGGAAAACGCGTTTTGGGACCCCCTTTTTTCTCGGCCCCCGCTTGACGAATCCCCCCGAGACTTTCAGGGTAGGAGCGGACCGGAGCGGGCCACAAAGTTTGAAAATTTTGCGAAGATACGTCAACCGGCAAGAGAGTTATTTCAAATAGAATGTCGCGGATTTCCTATGGATAATAGGTTGTAACTATAACTATCTACTGGCGACCGCCAGTAGATAATATATATATATGTATATATATATATATATATATATATATATATCAAAGCCAACCCTACTCCACAAGGAAGAGAACACACACACGAAGAGTGCTGGGTTTCAAGGGCATTTTTTATTCCATAGGGCCTCCTCCGACCCGGCAGCACAGAGAGACGCGTTTCGGCTGTCACAGCAGCCTTCCTCAATCTTATAAGCTCCATTTTTCTAAAAACATTTATACTCTATTCTAATGCATAGACATAGAAGACTTATTGCTCACAACTTAAAAACACACACACATATATTGAGCACAAGCCCGCAAGTGCATTCATGTGATATGCAATGAAACATAATGGTGGTCACAGTGGTAATTTTTACATGTAATCATGTTGACTTAAATGCATAATACATGGTGCTTTTATATATATATATTCATAGGCAATTGAAAAAGGCACACCCACCGAAACGCGTCATGTGTTCTGTAATAAATGAATTTCTTGGAGACCCAGCTGAGTCCCCTAGTCTGCTTCTTGGATGGAGGGATCTGGTGGAATATTTGCGTGGAGCCATGGACATGCAGGGGACCCATCCTTAAAGAGTTCGGAGGTAATCGGTGGCAAAATGGAATCGTAAATTTCAAGATGTTGAAAAACTTGGGACCGCCACAGCCGAAAGGAACAAGAACCTGCTGTCGGTTACAGGCCGTGACTTCACAGAGAGACACAGTTCTCTGCAACGATGCCTCTGGGTTTGTTTCAAGTCGGTCGGCCATTGTGGCAGGATGTAGGGGGCCAAGAGACTGATTTTATTGTTGAAAGTGAAGGCAAGGGGTAATAAAGTGAACTTTTCAAGAGCACGACCACGCTTGGAATAGGAATAGCCCGTACATACTATGAGGACATAATCATCGGGCTGAAAGAAAGACATTCTTTCCAGTTAAATCAAGAGGCATGCTGGGAATTGCAGTCGGCGAGAATGTGCTGTAAGATGTCCTTTCATCTAATTATGGCCCGCTGTGCTCCCACCAATAGGAGTGAGGCAGCACGTTTATAACGATGGACAGAAAAAACCCCGATGTCAAAGGCATTCGAAAAAGGCATACCCGCCAAAACGCGTTGTGCCGTTCGATAATAAATACATTCCTTGGAGACCCCGCTGTGTCCCCTTGTCTGCTTCTTGGATGGAGGGATCTGGTGGAATGTGTGTATATATATATATTCACTGAAAAAACCATAGGTTTCAGGAACGTTATAGTTAGTTGGACATTTCACTCGTACAAAACCATAGAAATTCCGGCGTTATAGTTAGTTCAGCTAACTATAACTCGCGCCCCCGCAATGCACTGCTGATGAAGTCACATTTTACATCATTCATGACATGGTCAGTGACATCAGGGTCAAACGACGCCAAAGTTATTGGGAAAACAAAAAATGCTTTTCCTATGGAAAATAGGTCCTAACTATAACTACCTACTGGCGACCGCCAGTAGGTAATATATATTATCTACTATTATCTACCATTATTTTTTACCTCTATTTTTTGATTTTCTCCGCAACTACTGAACGGAATTACACCAAATTTGGCAATAATGTAGTGCTTGGTTCAGAAAGCGCCCTTTTTTTAAAATGATGTAAATCCGTTCAGTAGTTGCGGAGAAAATCAAAAAATAGAGGTCAAAAAATCAATTTCCCATAGGAAACTTTAGACACGGTTACAGTCAAAACTTCTGAACGGAATTACTCCAAATTTGGCAAAAAGGTAGTGCTTGTTCAGAAAGCGCCCTTTTTAAAAAATGGTGTAAATCCGTTCAGTAGTTCCTGAGAAATTAAAAAAATAAAAGTTTTGATATCTATGGCCGCGGTGGATCCGCGCACCCTCCCGATCACGAGCTTCATGCTAATTGGCTGTCAACACTCCAAACCAGGAAGTGTTGGCAGCCATCTTGTGCCTCGGTAACCAAGGCACAAGAAAACAGAAAAACGAAGGCGCAAACTTAAAACGTGCCACAGGGCATGTTTGCACGCATGTCACCTCAGGTCCCGCCCCCTCCATTCACCACTGTGCAAACGCGCCCCCTGGCACGTTGTAAGTTGGGGAATTAATTCCCCTTGAATACTGAGGGTCCCTGGGGCCAACTAGCCCACCAGGTACCTCCAGTATGCACCAGGGAGCTGCGTTGCAGAGAGGTGTTCAGAGGCCACGCCCTTTTTACACCTCTCTGCAACGCAGCTCTGTGGCGCTTACTGGAGGTACTTCGTGGGATAGTTGGACCCCAGGGACCCTCAGGATTCAAGGGGACTTAATCTCCCAACTTAAAACGCGCCACGGGGCGCGTTTGCACAATGGTGAAGGGAGGGGGCGGGGCCTGAGGTGACATGTGTGCAAATACGCCGTGTGGCGCGTTTAAAGTTGGGGAATTAATTCCCTTTCAATCCTGAGGGCCCCTGGGGGCAAACTAGCCCACCAGGTGCTTCCAGTAAGTGCCACTGTGCTGCGTTGCAGAGAGGTGGTCCAGGCCACGCCCCTTTTTACACCTCTTTGCAATGTAGCTCTGTGGCGCTTACTGGAGGTACCTGGTAGGCTAGTTGTCCCCCATGGGCCCTCAGGAATGAAGGGGACTTTATCCCTCAACTTAGAACGCGCCACGGGGCACGTTTGCAGAGTGGTGAAGGGAGGGGGCGGGGCCTGAGGTGCCATGTGTGCAAACACGCCCTGTGGCGCGTTTAAAGTTGGGGAATTTATTCCCTTTCAATCCTGAGGGACCCTGGGGGCCAACTAGCCCACCAGGTGATTCCAGTAAGCGCCACTGCGCTGCGTTGCAGAGAGGTGGTCCAGGTCATGCCCTTTTTTACACCTCTCTGCAATGCAGCTCTGTGGCGCTTACTGGAGGTACCTGATGGGCTAGTTGGATCCCGGGGACCGTCAGGATTCAAGGGGACTTTATCCCCCAACTTAAAACGGCCACAGGGCGTGTTTGCACACATGTCACCTCAGGCCCCCTCCCTCCCTTCTATGTGTACTGCAATAAGCAGCACACATAGAAGTTACAAAATGGCATTTAAAGATTGTTTATGTGCAGGAAGGGGGACCTTCCTGCACATAATTAATCTTACCCTCAACACAGGCACCCTTGCACTATGGTGCAAGGGTGCCTGGGTTGGCGCTAGGCAGCTAAACTTAGCGCCAGCGCAGGGGGAAACGCAGGGCTGCACCATATTCTAGTAAATATGGTGCAGCCCTGCATTTTTAAAGTGACGAAGCGTGTCATCAGCCTTCTTGGCTTAACAACACGCTTCGCCACTTTACTGTAAATATGCCCCTAAATGTATTATATACGCATACCACCTTCAAATTACTATTACGTAACTGTAACCAATTCTAAGAATTCAGGTGCCAAGATATCTACTAAGATTTTATAGAACTCTGGTGGTATAGAGTCCTCCCCCGCTGCTTTCCCTGAGGGTAATGAGTTTATAACTGTAACCACCTCTTCCCAGGTTATCCCCCATCAAGAGCCTGTTGCTGTGTTGAAAGTTTAGTTGAGGCAAACCACAATCCTGCAAGTACTTATCCGTAGCTTGACTATCGATACTAGCGGGTCCCTGATATAATTTTTAATAGAATATGGCAAATTGCCCCATAATTGAATGAGGATTCGTGTACATTTCACCACTTTCCCCTCTAATCTGGTGGATGGTATTCTTAGATTTTTTATCAGAGATCTGATGTGCCAGCAGGCGCCCCACCTTTTCCCCGTAGTCATATTGAAAAGCCCTATTTTTCTGGAAAATAACAGCAACCTTTTCCTTCAGCCCCTGCTGAGAATTTGACGCTTCTCGATTAATTGCGTAAACAATGACTGCTCCTGTACGTCTTTTTCAAAGATTGCCTGTGCATGATCTTTTTCCAAATGCAGACATTCCTGCCGACCTTGAATATCCTCCAACAGTCTATTCCTGTTTTGAGCCAGGATAAACCGAAGCGTCACCCCCGTACAAAGGCTTTCATACAATCCCAAACTATTGGGATTGAAGCAGTGTTCTTGTTCTTTATCAAATATTCTAAAAGTAACTGTTTCATATACACCCGATATTCCGTACTAGCCAATAGATTCCGTGGAAAGTAAATGGTCGCCGGTTCTTCCCTCCCCCCCTAGCCTGGGCTGTATATTAAGTACGATGGGATTATGGTCTGAAGTGATCTTAGGACAGATCTCGATTGATGCCCCTTCCAGAAGCTGCCCCTGGACCAACATCAGATCAATACGAGAATATTGCCTATGAGGTCCTGAAAAGAAGATATAACCAGGATCCTGAGGGATCAGGGTTCTCCACGCATCTACCAAACAATGAAGCCTGATTAATTCCATGATAGATGCACGTGTTTTAGGCATCTGGACACTAGCTTGCCAGTTAGTTGTATCTATACTGTAATCCAACACACAATTAAAATCCCCCATTATGACCAGCTTCCCTCCCCATTCCAGCAATTCCAGATTTAGATAATCAAAGACTGCTGGATCATCTGAATTAGGGCTGTATATTACACATATAGTGTAAATCTGACGATCAATATCCAACTGCACTAGAGCCCATCTACCCCTGCTATCAGAGGAAGTTCGCAGAGTCTTGGCAGCAAATTTCTTCGCTTTCAAGATACCGACCCCACGAATAGACACTGTTTGAGTTGTGCATACAAGTAATTCATACCCATGTTGCTTCAATACTTGTCGATCCTTGAATGCCAAATGTGTTTCAGTAACCCCGACTATTTGTGGCCTGTACGCTGCTAGTTCCTCTCGAATAAGCTGCCGCTTCTGCGCCTGATTTAGGCCTGCCACATTCCAACACAGTAATTTAATACTTGTCATTACCTGGCCACCAACATCCGTTAGAACTGTGTTGCCACCATCTCAGACTCCCAACATCCTCCCTCTTGACATTATATACTAAACACATTTTCGGATTATTCTGACTCCTGTAAGTACCCCACTCCTTACTTCGAATCACTGTGACAGCAGCCAATTTGTCAACCCGACTCCCCCTCCCTCCCCCTGACACCCCCCTGGCCTATCCCAACCCGCTCAACCCACCCAGTACCTGAAGGAGGAAATCACCCACCCCCTAATGCTGTCAGCTGGTTTGACAGCACACGAGGAGCCCTGAGCACTGGGCAGACCACCCCCCATGACCCCTAAACCGCCCCAACCCTCCAACGCTTCATGCCTCCCCGAACGTAATCCAATACCCCCTTTACCTAATGAAGCCCCCATCCCATTCCCATTCATGACTCCACTTCTAACATTGTTTAAACATATAACAGCAAAGATTTAAAAAAAAAAAATTTAACTAGAAGAGTTATAAGGTCTGTGGAGTCCCTTGTTTCCATTGAGTAAAAGCTCGTGAGGCTTCCAGTTCCGTAAAAAATCTGGGACCGTCCGTTCTTGATGACCTTCAACCGTGCTGGCTCCTGTAGGAACACCTGTGCCCCAGCAGCTTTAAAAGGATCTATCAGCTGACGCAGCTTCCAGCGCCTGTCCATTGTTGTCTTACAAAGATCTGATCGAGTATCAAAAGAGAAGGAATCGACTGACAATGGAGCTACTGGGCGAGCTTTAAGATATATCATCTGTCGCAGTAGAAAATTCCCAACATAGATAAGTATGGGGCAAGGCTGAGAGGGCCTTGAATTCCCTACTAGCTTAGCATTCAGTGGCAGCCTATGTGCACGTTGGACTTGGGAATCCATATCCCAGTCTGCCAGGTCCGGGAGAGCTTTCTGTAATATACCGACTACAAAGGCCCAAGTGCCATTGCCTTCTTTACCCTCCGGTATTCCAAACAGTCTGAGATTGTTCTGACGTTTTCTGTTCTCCAGATCCTCAACCTTTTGCAAGACGTACTCTAGTTGGTGTTCATGCTCTGTGATTGCCTTGGTAGTGGCTGTGCCGACTTCCTCGACCCCTGCAACTCGTTGCTGGAGCTCTGTGACTTATGCGGCTAAGCTGGCCATCTTGCTGGTAGCTTCCGTGAGAGCATGCTGCATATTTTTTTTTTCTTCTTTGACCTGGGCATAGTGTTTAAGGGCCTCACCTCTTTGCCTCTGCAGAAGCTGCATAATGGATGACAGAGAAGGCTTGGTTGCATCCATAAGCTCACCCTCCTCTGTAGATACAAAATTGCCAGTTATCAGTAACGGAGAGGCAGCCCCACCTTCTTGGAGGAGTAATAATATAGTCGTCTTTCTTAAAAAGACAAACCTCCTGAAGAGCGGAGTTCCTATCGACCGATCTCCTTGATCAACACGGATACCAAGGTCTTCTCTAAGATTCTAGCTCGACGTCTTGCTCCTGTCATACACAATGTGGTCTCAGAACAACAGCATGGGTTTATCCCCAGCAGAGACACTATGGTCCACATCAATACTGCAATTGCTGCATTTGATGTGGCTGGTAAGGCAAAGGACCATATTGGTATGATTATGCTGGACGTGGAGAAGGCCTTTGACCGCGTCACTTGGGATGCATTGTGGTTCATCATGGATAGATGTTGGATAGGCAAACGATTCATCACCCTTGTTCAGAGGCTGTATAAAGATTCTGTAGCTAAGGTAATGGTCGCTGGCCATTTGTCTCCATCTTTCTCAATTAGCCGGGGCACACAACAGGGCTGTCCACTTTCCCCCTTGCTGTTTGCTTTGTACATCGAGCCCTACATCATACATCTGAATCAGAACAAGGGGATACAACCTGTCCGATTGAATGGCTTTAATCTGAAAATAATGGCATACGCAGATGATGTTGCAGTGTTCTCTAGCAATCCGAAGGACACCTTGGATTTAATAGCCAAGGAAGCTGAACAGTTCGGCCTCTTTTCTGGCTACAAGCTGAACCTCTCTAAAACGCAGGTCATCTTAAACTTTGAGCTAAAAGACCCTCTGACAGGAATGGCGGAGGTTGGTATATACCTCTGTATACGCCTTTACAGTCGTGTTGAGAGGATTATTTCCTTAAATTATGAAATCCTTCTGAAAAAATTCATAGGGCAATTTCGTCAATGGCATAAACTCCCGTTGAGTATACTTGGCAGGTGTAACATCGTGAAAATGAACATACTGCCAAAGTTTTTGTACCTGTTTCATGCAATACCACTCAGCCTTCCAGATTCTTTTTTTAAACGTCTGGACGGGGCGATTAGTAGTTTTATATGTGGATATAGCAGACCAAGGCGCGCTATTCGATTGTTGAAGCTACCTTATGCACAGGGGGGGTTTAGACTGCCAGATTTTAAGTTATTTTTCTGGGCATCATTTACTGGCCGCATCTGAAGTTTATTAGTGAGGTATAAGACTGACTCAATAGAATATGGCTATCAATTAGCTTTAGGTATAGATTCCCGCTTTTTCTTGTATAAATCAATAGACCCCAATTTTTTTAAGCGGGTGAGGTTTAAAGTGGTGAGGGACATAGTTCGAATTTGGCAAGAAATATGTTCAAGATTTTCATTACCTATGGTCCATTTGCTGGTCCCACTCTGGGGTAACCCTCTCTTTCCCAATATATTCATGACAGTGTCGGGCAATCGTGGGGACAGGCGGGCATAGACAACTGAGGGCAGTTGTTTGACGGGCTTAATTTTCAGACATTTATCTCTCTGCAGGCTACATTTGGGCTCCCACAACAATTTTTTTAAATATCTGCAGGTGAGGGATTATGTCTCCAACAATCTTAAATATAGGAGTAATGTTGATACGACTGACCTTCTTACTCTTTATTGCTCAGAACAGGAAGCAAAGATGGTCGGGATTAGTTCAACTTATCAAAAGTATATGCTCTATGTCTCCGATGATGGCCCTCAACTTGCTTTAAAATGAGCCAATGTCTGTCGGCCGTAGTTACAATGGCTGAGCTATAGGATTCATTAACCATTTTAGGTCAGTCAATTAGTTCGACTAATCTAAAATTACAATATCTCAAAACAATCTGTATGCTACATTATACGCCTGAGCGTATTTCGAAATGGAATACGGTCAATAACACAGAACGCTCATATTGCCCCAAGTGTAAGCTGTACGCAGCAGACGTAGTACACATGTTTGTCAAATGTCCTGAGCTCAAAGACTATTGGGATAGTGTATCTGAGCTGGTCACAGTGCACACTGGGATTCAAACCAAGTGGAGTGATAAGGAAATTATTGTGGGAACTAAAGATGGTCTAACTCCCAATCTGAGAGCGTTGATGTTAATCATTATCGTCAGTGCTTGCCTCTGTGTGGCCAGGGCATGGATCGACTCTATACCCCCTAAGGTGTCAGAATTTTGGACTATTCTTTGTCTAATATAGGAGTGTGAATCTGCTTTGGTAAAGCAAGGGGACCTCGCTCAGTAAATACAATGGGGGAGATTTGGTCTCAATGGCATTGGCCATAGCCAGATTTAAGGTGATCCATTTCGAACTAATTTATCAACTCTTAATTCTTGTGTATGTTATCTCTATGTTACCTCTTCTCACTTTTTTTTAAAGCAGATTGGAGCAATTTTGTATGTACAAGTGTCTCTTTTGATTATTCTGTCTCTCTGTGAAAATCCAATAAAAATTATTTTAAAAAAATTACTATTACGTTATTTATTCTTTCTATACAACCCAATCATAAACTACACAAAACATAAGAAATTCTAAAGTTATGGTTCTACCCTAAATTTATAATTTACACACCACCTTCAAATTACTATAACTTGCACACCTCTCTACACAGTGCTGTAGCTCGCCAATCTACATTAACTAATGTAGGTATTGGAAGTGATATTACACACATTTCAACCATCTAATGACATCACAGGGTTGCCCCACTGTCCCACCCTTAGATCATCAACAAATCACTATTTCATGAGTGTTAAGAGAAGAGCAAGTAGTGAAACCCAAAGAGAGCAAATAGCACTCTTAAAGCCATATCTGATTTATTTTCTTGTCTCTGCCTTCTGTCACCCTTGAGATCAGGGGTAGTAAAGACCATATGAGGAGTGCTAAATGATGAGTCTTGAAAGAAGATGATACTACTGGGGTTGATGCACATGAATTTATTTTGTTTCCATATTTACCTTTGAGTTTGCATATTCAGGAAAACTAAATAAAAAACTTATGAGATGCCCTGGATGCACCAAAGACACACTTAAGCAGCAAATATTTTTTTTCTGAGAAATTTGCTAGCATTTCCATTATTGAGCTCCTGTAACAGGCTGTAACACTAACCTTTATACATTAAACCACTTGTAGACAAAAATTAGGGGAAGCAGTTTTTATGGCTGTTAATTTACCCAAGGACTTTTGTACAATAACAACATACATGTCCATGCTTTTATATGCTGTCATAGTAAATCTTATACAAAGTATCACAGAGTATGACTGACCCTTCTTTATTCTAAAAATATTCCTCATGTTCAACTTGAGACTCTCAAAGACAACATATCCTTACATTTTTACTTTGATTCATCAATTTCTGCTCCCACTTAAAAACCTAAAGCCTTCTTGAGAGTTTGGCGGATGGGTACTTTTCACGACTGTGACGCATATTTTGTTCAAACCTATTAAAAGTGCAATAGGATATTATGCACTTGTAATAAGAGGGAAAGGATAACGGTCACATTTGTGATGGCGTAAGCCATCCACCAAACTCTAAATCTGGCACCATGGCTTGTCACCTTGTTTTCCTGTTGTTCCATCTCTAGAGACTTCATCTTTGATGAAGCTGATATAACATGAAGTTCATAGCCCACCTTTTTATGTACCATCAACAAATAAACAAAAGATCACCATTCCAACTAATAATAAATAATGGAAGTCACTATATGTAGGCTGATCACAGTTAGACAAGAAGACTCATTTGAAGTTAGCATGGTCAAACAATACATGTGGTTATTCTGCACTTTGCAGCCATGAACTTTGACTATCACAAAATTCATATAAAGCACACATGGGCCTCCTTATTTACCTGGTTCTTCTGCACTTGTGGCTTTTCAGCATTTCAACGACCCATGCTTGTCACTCATATTTTAAACTAGTATTCAGCCAATTCCATTGCAACTTCAAGACTACACAAAATAAGGTGGTCCTCTTCATATTCTTCAAGTTCAGAATTCCGTGGCAGCATCATCATAGTTGCTGTCAGACTGGTGAGCACCCAGAATATTTCATTGCAAAAACAACAAAGCTGCCTGCCACTGACTAATTATAGCACTGTGAGGGGTAGATTTACAAACGTTTTGGTCTGGGATAGCATCACAGAAGTGACGCTAACCAGCACAAAATGTTTTTTTCCTAATTTACTTTTCAGTGCAAAACTTGTTTTGCACTGGAAAGTACCCTGAAAGTTACTCAAAGCAGTGCAAAGCATTGTTTTCCGTTACTTAGTGCCAAGGGTGCCTTACATGGGTGGTACATGGGCGTTCCCATAGTATCACCCATGCCTTTTGACGCAAAACCCTATCTACAAACAATTGTAGATGGGGTTTAGTGCCAAAAGTTAACGCCACTTCAAAGGAGGCGTTAACAGAAGAAATGTTTTTCTCTCCTTTCTTTTCCGACTTTGTATCCGTGCTGCACCGTGCAGCTCACATACAAAGTGGGGAAAAGTGTTTAAAGTTGTTTAGGCATAGTATTTTGTACAGGAAGGGTATCCTTCCTGTACAAAACCTATGCTAGACTCATTCACACACCATAGCGATATGGCGCTAAGGTGTGTGCCTGTTGCACTGCTGCTGAAATCAGCGCCTGCGCTAGGGAAAGGAGAGGAGAGAGCCATATCTCTGTAGATATGGCACTCTCCTGCACCCTCCCTGTCACACAACGCAGCACAGCCTCATTGGGTGCTGCGCTGCATTACGTGTCTTTTTTGAAAATCTGGCTCTTAGTATCATGCTATTCCTGTTAGTTTTGTATCCATTAGAACAGTGCTGACCAAACGTTTTAGAACCGAAACGCAATTTTTAGAGGGTGGTCCAACTAGCTTTAATGGACATGAAGTGAGTGTTTTTTATGCAATTAAAGCATCGTGTTATAGCGCACTGTCATTTACAGACGGCACATTTTCCACAGAAATGGTCACTAAATTTGCACAGACATTCAATTTTAGTGGTAAAACTATATTGCACACAAATGATAATGTGTGGAAATCGGAATTCAGTGAATATTTATCATTTGTGTATCATCAAGTAAAGTGTCCTGCTTTGTTTTGCTTCTATTAAAATCAATGTTTCTATCAAACTTTAGCATTAAAAAAACATGTACATCATTTTTACTTTCCAAACTGCTGAATGTGCACTGTTCATTTACAGGTATTTATATTTTGTTGGGTGTCGCAAAAAATGACAGCTTTTCCTGTAACTCTCCCAGTTCCCCAGCAAGACTGCCGCATAATTCACTTTACTTTTCTTTCTCTGATTGCAAAGTGAGAGGAGTTTGTAAACAACATTCCCTGTGTTAAAAAAATAAGCAGCATTTTGTCAGAAGACAGCGTCTCACATTTGACCTCTGTCTTTGAAGCACAGCAAGTGTGACAAGATAAATACTGAATTTAAAGGCATCTTTATTTGTTATTGCATGGACTGTCAAGACCCACCAAAAATCGGCTTGGGACAACTCACAGTTTGGAAAACACTGCATTAGAATGTACATCTTGTACACCTTTGAAATGAAGTGTTGTAAGCATCACTTCCTTTTACAGTCATAAATTTGACGGTAGGACAGATGTCACAAATTTCTTTTAAATATATCTTCTTAAGATTGTTCACATTTTTCAACAAAATTTGATTTCAGGTTTAGCGTAGAACAAGATGCCGAGGCTACCCTCGCTCGCCCCTGATTCTATTGTACAATGTCATGGGATTTACAAAATCATGTAACTTTTAAGCCTTTAATTTTGAATGGCCAGGCTCGTCTTTTAATAAAGATGTTCTGCTGTTGCCTTCCTAAAATCTTCACATGAGGCAGTATCACCAGCATTTGCTACTTTATATGATGTTGGGAATTATTGTTAAAAACAGGTGCGCTATATTTTCGAACTATGAACATTATGATTAACCACATGTAGTGTTATCACATGTGTTAATCTCAAAAATGACTTTTTATTGCTTTTTGGTTTGCTTTTGACCCGACCTTTTGCTGGAAAGGCAAGATGAAATGAGGTGCTGTCCAAACGAAATACCTGTTGTTCTTGCAAAAAATACGGTGTTTTCTATAAAGTGATTAATAGTCATCTTCTGCTGCCTGAAAATCAAAACAATAGTGTCACAAAAAGTCGACGAAACTACCAAGGAGTACAAAGTAGACGAATATTCGGGGCATATTAACAAGGGCCGGCGATAAATATCGCAAAGCGCGCTTAGCGCTTGCATATTTATCGCCGGCTATCTCTGGAATTTATCGCCCGGTTAGCGCGTTATCAACAACGCGGATCGCCGAGACGATAAAAATTCCAGAGATAGTGTGGATATCACCGTTTTCCATGGTGGAAAACGGCGATATCCTAGATGATAGGGCCTGTGGTCTTAGCCACAGAATCCACCCCCCATGTTAAGTATGCCTTAGTCAGGAATTTAACAGACGTTAAATTCCTGCGTTAAGTCATACTTAACGCGATTTTAAAAATCGCTACCCTTCCTTGTTAATATCGCAAAGCTGCCTTCGCGATATTTTCCCTGGTTGGTTTCACAGCCACGCCTACTTTGCATCTCATTAGTGATGCAAAGTTAGGCGTGCTGGAAACGGGCGCTAGGTCAGCAAAACACGCGATAGCGTGTCTTTGCTGATAAGGCGATGAAATTATCGCCGCTTTTCGCCTGAAAACGGACGCAAAAGCGGCGATAATTTCATAGCGCCGCCTTGATAATATGCCCCATTCATTTTATAGCATGTTTCCTATTTTAGACCCTGATTTGCATTTCAGTGGACAGTATACTCCATCACAAATGCCGTATTCCAAGTGCATTATATCCAGGGCCACTGGAATTATGTGGCAGGAGAGGACTAAATTATGTGGCAGGGTTGACCAAATTATGTGGCAAGAAAACACAAATTATGCGGCATAATGCGTCACATTTCATAATAACATTACTTCATTATTTTGTCATTTTTACACTTGGTAACACTGTATGGGTATTGGTTGCACCTCATTAGTACCAGTTTAACACATAAATATAGCAATAAGCAACAGAAGCGTCCAGCTTTACAAAGGGTCTTCCACTGTACAACAACTCATGCTGATGCATTTTAGTAAGTTTTGAACCGTTTGATCTAGAAACCAAACTTTTTTTCTAAAATCTGCAGATTATGTGGCTGATGATGAATAATGTGGCAAATGCGACAAGCCTATAAATATGCAAAAAGCGTTGTGTCTGCACAATTGCATACTTCCAGTGGCCCTAGGACGATTGTAATATGGTGGACAGGATATCCGTCATGTTTGTGATGGAGTATACTGTCTGCCAAAATATAAATCAGGTCCTTAATCTGGTAAAGGGTAATTTGGTACATGTGTATATTTTCGCTCCTTTCAGTTTACTCTCTTGATGAAATAAAACTTTATTTTGTATTATGTTATTAAGATTACTTCAGGAACATGTTTTTGCAGAGTTGCTAGTACACTTCTTCCCTCTTTCTATTCTCCTTGGGCTGCTGGAAAATCAATAAATTCCTACAATTGGTCATAACCTTAACCTTGATGGCTCAAATCTCAGGAACTATTCTAACCATGATTTACAGCACCACTATATGGAATCTGCCTTCAGGTGATCAATGACTCTGTTGTGTGGTGTTTAATGTAGGTGAAGGAAAACTGACTATCAAACACTTAGTTGCCCATGATAAATCCCATTATATCCTATGGGATTTATATTTTGATGGACGGGATATTCGTCACAGTTGTGACAGAGTAACCCATCCACCAAGATCTAACTAGGCCCTTTATCGTTTACAAATATTAAAGATTTTATTAGCTTGCTATTCTATAGTAAGAAATGGATTCACACTTACTAACTAAAAATTGCTTCCAAGGACCTCAGTCACAGATTACCCTCTCCTTGCCTATAGCCCTCTCCTACGATTGTCTTTTGGCTGTGGAAGTGCTCACTAACTCGTTAAGCTTCTTTGTGGGTACTATGACCTTAGAATGCATCTTGACTGTGAGGGACAGATTTATCAATGTATTGCATTGCCCTTGTATCACTCATGGTGTCACAAGGGCAACTCAATACTTAAGTCAGATTTACCAAGCAATGCAAGGCCACCTTGATTGGCTTTGCCTTGCTCGGTAAACCTGAAGCAACACAAGGCAGCGCAAGTTGCTGCCCTTGTGTTTCACTGCTCTGGGAAGGCCTTCCATGGGTGGGGCTCGGGATGTTCCCAAGCATCCACCAATGGATTTTGGAGTATTCCCACATTTATCATGACTGGTAAACCTGGGAAAAAATAAAAATACTAAGCCTTCCCAGGGGAGAAGCAATGAGGAGAAACATCTTTATTTTCCCTTGTTTCCTCTTTCTAATTGTGCTGCAATCTGGAGTACGCTTTTAGAAAGAAGAGAAAGCCTCTAAGGATTGTTTTGTGCAGGAAGGTGTCCCTTCCTGCACAAAAACAATCCTATCTGGAATGCAAGAACCCTTGCACCGTGGCGGAAGGGTGCCTGGGTCTGTTTTTAAGCAGCAGATAGTGCACCAGTGCAGGCAGAGAGCAGGAATGCGCCATATATTGGTAAATATGGCGCATTCCTGCCCCCTCCCTTCCACACAGCACAGTTCATCCAGTTGTCTTGTTGCTTTGCTTTGTATTATGTGAAATACTGATAAATGTGGCCTTGAGTGTTCTCTCTTAGACAGCAGTCATTCTGCCCGATCCTTCATATGCTCCCTGGATCTACTACACACCTTTGACAGCACAGCAGAGTTGCCATGATCCCTAATGCGAGCAAGAAATATATCCCACATCCCTAGTTGTCTAGCAAAAAAAAACCTTGCTATATTTGAGGTACAGTGGGCCCTTCACATCCCTGGGCACTGGTGTCACTGCCGCACCATTGATACCATCGAATCAGAACTACTTCTCTAGGTTGATTGGTTCCCCTATGGCTTCAGCATTCATATTTTTCTCTAAATGGTCCCCCGCTAACTTTCAGATATAAGTCCTTTTAATTTTTTATAGTTTCTTTCTCTTGCAGTGTTTTGAAATCTCAACAGAGTTTTACATATTTCACATCCTTAGGTGGGTGGTAGACTTTCATGCCATCTGCCTGTTGGATCCTTCCTTTCGGAATTCAGACTAATTAACTGTATTCTTTCTCAGATACGAACATCACCTCTGTCCCTCACAAGCTTGACCGTGACGACATCAACAACAGATCAGATGGCCTTTGACCCTCTCTTAATGAGTCATTGCACCTTTTTCTTTAAATTATTGTTGTGGAAAACTCAAGTCCCAGAAACATCGGGGCTATAGAATATTTGCGCCATATTTATGACCCGGTTTGTGCTGCTCTTGCACCACACAATGTGGTGCAACAGCGACCAAAACCTTAAGTCATATTTTTGAATCCATGTAAAGTCACTTTGCGTGAATTTGAGTGGTTCGAAAAATATGGAGTAACGCAATGCAGACCAAATCACTGCGTTGCGTTACTCTGACCTGGGCAGACGTTTCATGGGCATTGCATGGGTGTTCCCACGCAACTCCCATAGTTTTTGATGCACTCCCAGATTCACAAGACCTTGTAAACCTGGGAATGCACCAAAAAGATACAGCTCCCCAGGGGAGACATAACGAGGAGAAATATGTTTACTTCTCCTTGTTTTTTCCTCTTTCTATGCATTCTGCAGCACATATAGAAAGAGGAAAAAGCCTCTCAGGATTGTCTTCCTGCACAAAAACAATCCTGCCTACAACACAGGCAACTTGACACCATGGCTCAAGTGTGCCTGCGTAGAAGCTAGGCTGCTAAAACAGCACCAGCACAAGGGAAAAGGACAGTAATGCGCCGTATTGGATAAACTTGGCACATTCCTGCCCTTTCCCTGTGATGCAGGGCAGTGCAGCAAGGTGACTCGCTGTGCTGCCCTATGCCACTAAAGTCGTAAATATGGCCCTTTGTTTTTAAAAGATCAGTAAATGGATAAATCACAATGTCTGCAAAGCAGTCCCCTGAAGTGGTGAGCAGCACCATTGAGGTTGAAATTGCCACTCCAAATGACACATCTTTATTCACTATCAGCTGAAACAACAGGAAAGTATTCTATATTCATTTCAAAGAAAAGAAATCTACTGTGTAGAGCTCTAGACAAAGTCAAATATGTAAATTATATTTTTACTTTATACTTCTGTTAAACATTATTCTTTTGTGTTGAAATGTCATTGTCTACTTTGGGTTTTCTCTAAAGCACGTGAAAGACAGTTTGAAGTATCAGTTGACAGTATTGATGACTTGCACTCAAAACATCGCTAATCTAATTCCCAACAGAAGAAGTGCTTATGCACAGAAATATGCATATATGGAATTAACAGCTTAGCTAGCACCAAGCTGTAAATGTCATGACTGAATAACAGCACTGTGCTTCATCATTTCTTCTGGCAAAGTATAAAAATCATTTTATTACATGAGTTTGAGACTCCAGAAGCAATAAAATGTTAAAATACCGTACATTATATCTTCTACCCTTTGCACACGCTGCAGCATTTTGATAAACAAAATGGCTTCTAGAAAGCAGTAATGCATCTATCATCAATAGCCACAAACCAGTGCTTAAAATAGTTTAAGAAAGAAAATGCTAGAGTCAATATATCCACTTCAATCATTTTACAGTGCCAGAACATATTGCCTCCCAGAAGGCATAAATCAGTACTTATACTGTAGATTGTGAAATAATAAAACATCTATTTATTGTTAAAAATACAATGAACCCTCAAGAGTATTGTGAGAATCTTGATGGATAAGACATATTTTCTGATTACTTAAGTAAATATGTAAGAAATCTACAAAACGCCTCTGCTGGTGTGCGTTCTTCGAGAAGGAAAGAGGCTCCCTGAGTAAACACACAAGGAGACTCTTAATTGTCACATTAGCGGTATGGATGGGTTTTCTACCCGCCTAGGCGTGCTCTAAGTTTTAGTTTTATGGAGGGGTTGCATATTGTAGGCAGGACTGGAGGTTTATCCACCAGTTTCTGTTGGTCTTTAACATTGAAATACTGCAATGCAGAAAAGATACAAAGCCAGGTTAATAGGTAAATCATCATTGGAAGATGGTGGATATCTGGTCTGCCATATTACAAGTGGCAAAGGTTAGAACACATTTGTAATACGGCAGATAGGACATCCGTTATGTTTGTGATGGAGTATCCCATCCACCAAACTCTAAAAAAGTCCATTAGGGTCTGATTTAAAGTTTGGGAGATTTAGGAGATTCACCACAAAGTGCTGGATAATCCATATGCCCTATGTAGAGTGCATAAACATATATTGGAATTTAAATAATGCAGACTGGGCATCTACTGCTTTTTGGCAGATGTACCACATCTGCCAAACTCTAAATCATGCCCATAATCTCTGACAGCAGAGCCTTTACGGGCTCTGTTGTCTGATACCTTTAACCACTGCCCTATGCACCACACAGACATTGGCATCTCAGATTTGGAAGCTCTGTCATATTTAGGGCAGATCTTGCGAGGCATGTTCAGAACTGCTATGGGAGACACGATTGTTGCAAACAGTAAGCAAACGCATTGGAATCCACATGCTGGAAGAAAATTTTAATCATCTTAGGCTCCTTACCATTTTGTTTTTTGACAAACAAATCACAGTGTTTGGATTTGTTTCTAGAAAACAAAATCATTGATGAATTGGCGGCTATGACAGGATGGTTCACCAAGATATACTCTTTTGTTGAGAGTGCCGCCATCATTTCAGTGGGAACACCCTTTTGAGAAAAAATTGCACTAGGATAAAAGGGGATCTCACAACACAGTGGGCACAAAGCTGAGTGCCTGGAAGAGGTGGGGAATCCAATAACACCTGTTTTGGCAGTAGGCCCGTAAATAATTTAAATATTTTTTCCAGGGAATTTCACAAAATGCTCAGAAGAGTTTGTGCAGATAAGTGAAATTAAGTGTAATGAACTTGTGGTGCCTTGTTTTAAAAAATAGAAGCAAAGAGATACATTCCTAAAAAAAGTCTTGAGATATTGTTTGAGGCACAATGTTTGTGAGTGGCCATTTTTGGACTAGGACATGGCACTCCTCACTCCAATCTACTCTTGTTTACCTTCTTAACCCTATCATTCTGATCCTACTCCATGTTGCACTGGGTTCTGCCCCAGCAGTACACCAAGATTTTTTGATTTTCTGATCCCCTTTTTTTTGGACTTTTTGTTGTGGCTGAGCCTCACTACCTGTGTCTCACCCAAGGTAAACACATGGTAAACGGACTGCATGTGTTTACCACCAGTGTCTACCTTTTAAGGTAAGGCTGCTGCGATTCAGCAAGAGTAAGGGGCACTTGGCTGGTTGCATGGGAACACGTGTGCACCTTGTGCAGGCTGCGCATGTAGACTACTGTCGTGCACACCCTGGTAACAAAGCATAGGAAGCCTGGCACAATGAGGGCTCTGCAGGGTTAGGTAGTCACCCGGGATAGGCCTCATGATGGTAGTGTACACTATTATGGAAAGCCAGTGTGCTTTCCTGTTCAACTATAGTGACACTCCTTTATACACATAGGGAGGGAACTGCCTTAGAATGAAGTTTCACTTCCTCTGGGCCAACAGAGACCACTGACGTCTTGAATTAGAGTGCAAACTGTGAGCGAAAATCAAATTTGTAGCTCATAAAATAATTTTTTTAGTTAAATATTTTTTATTTAAGATTAAAACTAGTAAACAATACAATTGTCAAGCAAAATATAATGATTACATAGTTGACAAACTTATTAGTCGAGGAATCCCTCAGAAATCATAACAAATTGTGAAATACACTTGGAAAACTGACACCACAAGTTTGTGTGCAAGTACGGTGTCAAGGGGCACACTGCAAAAAAACTTGATATTGCTGAATCACTCACCAATTGCTTTTGTACCTACTGTCATGAGCATCTTTTGAGGTATGAATATTCGGGGGCACCAGTATGCGTCATATGTATGTTTGTTCGTTTGTATCATAAATGTCCACAATGTGGTTGTTATCCAATGATAATGAAGACGTTTCATGCCCTACAGAACCTCCACTTGGGGCATGACGTTATGTGGCTAATACCAGCAATGTGCAAAACAACTGAGGTTATATGCAAGTGGTTAGAAAATAGAAATATGTGCCATCTACAATATAAAAAAAAACTTCAATACATTTTACATCCCCTCATTTCTTAGTGATGTTAGCTACAATATACTAATGAAGAAACGCTCCAGCCAGCGTCGACAGGGGTTTTAGATCTTCCTAATGTCTTCCTGGGACCATGTGATTAACCACATTCACTAGGCCTTGCCTGAGATACATATCCCAGAAACGAAAGAGTACGATACATGTGGATTACAAGTACTGGGGTCACAGTGACAACGTCTTCTGCGGACATCACTGTGCATACTCACATCGGTGGGTTCCCCAGAGCGATACCTACCCTGAGTCTTACTGTCTCTCATTTTACCATGCATACTCACATGCTTCTTTTCATACATTCCTTTCCTCTCTTTTTTTAAGTTAGCACTATACAAGATTGGGTACCAGAGGATGGGTCCACGACCAAGGGAACTCACTGATGGATTATGAACCGCTCTACCAGTGATTTTACCATCTTTGTCACTATGCTCTTCTAGCCCTACAGGTCGGACCCGGAACAACACAGCACACACACAGTAGGTAGCACGAAAGGGCACCACTCAGTGTGGGGTAGTTTAGTCACTATATGTTTTTATGTTTCTTGTCCTGATAAAGCGCCCTGGATCCTTATGACCAGCTCAGACGCGAAACATGTCGAAACATCCATGAAGGAGTGACCACAACTAGGTCCCTCTCTCGAGACGGTAAAAAGGTTTTTTACTCGAACTCAACACTCAGACTACCCGGGCTTCTTCTAAACCCAGAGATAGCACTAACCTACTATAGTTTTTTTTTTATCCCTGTAAGGGTAATCCTGTCAATAAAGTACAGTGTTGGAATTCCCTACCAGTTTTAACCTGCATTCTACACCCCACATCAAGTCACTAGCCCCTCACTTGCATTCATCAAACGGCAGCCTCGTAAAAGATCTCCACTAAAGCGACCCTTCAGTGGGCCCGTTGGGCATTGCAGCCACTGCCCAACGAGGAGCACCGCCCAATGATGAAGCATGACACCCTCTAGTGGGTGAGTGAGGGCAAAATAAACAGTCCCGCTGACCGTCCGTTTCCAGTACTCTGGCTCAGGCACTCTCCACGTTCTGAGAGATTGTGCCTCTCTCCTTTCTTTCCTCTCAGGAACATTAGCCCTATTGTTAAATTTCATGATTCTTGATAGGAGCACGGGCTTCTGGACCTCTTGAACTAGCTCCTTGTCCCCCCCTGTAACCCTTCCCTTACACAAGATGTCTCTTGTTTGATACGGATAGAGCACATCCCCAGGAGTAAAACGAGCCCAAGATTGTCCAAATTGGCCCAATGCGGCCGAGTTGTGGCGTTTTAAAGTTTGGCAAGCTTTGACCTTTCCTCGCATGGAGCGCGTGGAGCTCTGCTGCTGTTTGATCGATTTCCCCAGGGTGGACCAAGGACCGAAGCAAGGGAGCTCTGGCATCTGATAAGAGGGGAGGGCGTGCATGGGCCCCCCTCCCTGTTGTTCCATTTAGCCTGGGACCCCATCCCCCAGACAGACTTATGTTAAAGGGGGCCAGGACTCCATCCCCTGACCCCGTTTGCTTATTGGTGCGGGGAAGCACCGTCACCCTTCCCCGGGATTCAGAAGAGAGGCCAGGGAATTGCCGTCACACCAACGCATGGTCCCCTCTCCACGATCCCCGTGCCCATGTCTGGGGGAGCATGAAGCGGCCTCAACAACCCCTGTCGGCCTGCTGGAGCGGACAACACAAAGAAGGACTGTCAGCTTCCTTGGTAGCATGCGTTCGTGCTGCCGGCGCAGAGAGCCGGCGAGGACAGCTGGAGGTGGTCTCACTGAGTTGCCCTCGAATAGTGGCAATTTCTGGGGTGCCCGAGTGGGAGCGGGCACCCCCATCAAGAAGCAGAGACACACGGGGCAGGGCCGCCATCTTGGGAGAAACAACTTGAAAAAATACTGCAGCTCTCCCCAGCAAAGAGGGAGAGTTGCTGCTATAATTTGCACTGATTCACCACTACCAAAACATTCAGCACAACATGCTCTTTCTCCTTGCATCATCTTCTAGGTCCTCACCCTAGGTAGAGGAAGACCAAAATCATCACCTTTTCTGCCTTTTCAGGTATTTTGAAGCTCTCTCATGGCTGGAGCTTTTGCTCTTCAGCTGGGAGTTGCTTGTTGTCTATGGGGTTTGTCTATGGTAATCCTTTGAAGGTTTGAAAGGTCTGGACAATGTGTAATACACTGTTCAGATAGTGATGTTCTCTAGGGGTTGATTTTATGGTTATACTGCAATGCTTCTTCATTATGTTGTTGTATTGTAGCACTCTCTAGAGGTGAAAGGTGGTCATTGCACTTGTGTGTATTTACAACATAGAGGTCTTTTAGGAGCTATACTTGAAGTGTACTATTTCATGCTGGATGTTCTAAAAGTGTATGCTGCTATAATTGCATAGTGATGTAATTATGAAGGTGATGCCCATTAGTGGTTGTGGTTAAGTTGCACCAAACATGCTTATACATTTTACTTGTACCAGTTTACATGACTAGTGATGCTGATAGCCACTCCTGATTAAAGTTTGCTTGCTTGATTGCCAGTAGTAAGTGTTCTCACCCAAAGTTAATCAACTATTGCAGCTGCATACAAGTGAATGTTTTAGACATGTGATTTGTTTGTGTACATCTCCCTTTGGGAGCGACAAAAATGATTACACAATGTCATCTACGGTATGTTCCATCTGTCAATGTCTATTTGTAAATTACTACATAGTATTTAGTAATGTGTGTGTGATAAATGTACTTCTCCTTTTTCTTAAGATAAAGTACTGCCTGGACAATCATTTATTGAGTGTTATTATTGTGTGCCAATGATTGGTGATTTCTAGCCCACACCACCTCCCTTGAGTAGGCCTTAGACTGCTCCGCCTCCCTGCCCTGTGAGGGTCAAGTGTTACAATGGGGGTGTTTGGTTCCCACTGAGGACAATTGAGGATCTATTACTTGTGCTGGCCACACAACTAATAACCCGATTTCCAACACTCCAGCTTTTCCCTTTTATTTGCAATCTGTTGTTTTGTACATTCATTTTTACTTTCTGTCCTGTTGATGTGCTTTTATTTTTCATTTTTCTTGTTTTTAATGTATAACCTAAATGAACCTCCATCCCTTATCCTGGCTGGAAAAGAAGGTGACTCCCACTCCCATCTGTACTGTGTTGGCATTATGCCACCCAACATAATTTGCTAAGACCTGTGAGCAGCTCTTATTTTTTATATACTGAGCCATCATGCTTATGGCAGTCCAGGCAAGGGTTACACCTGCTAGACCACCATCTCCACTGGGGGCAAGTTGAATACTGCATGCACCACAGAACCTGAATCACATGCTCCCAGTAGCAGGCACAGTACCCCTGGGCACATGTCTTGGAAGGAGATCACGACCTAATGGAACTGCTCTGCATTGAGGTGATGGTGACAAGCTAGTGAGGTTTGACATTTTTTATTTTATTTTTGGGAGTCATTTCATGAATGGTAAGTATATATTTCCATTTAATATCTAATATTTCTGTATTTATGTCTTTAAATATTCGCAAGTTTAGCTATATTTATTTTTTATATTTCTTAGCTTCTTTATCTCGTTTTATGTCTGCTAACCCATGATTCCTCCTTTTGTTTCCTTTTTCAGTCTTTTTTTTTTCTTTACCCTCTTTTCCCCTGTATTCTTAGTAATTTTTTGCTTTTCTGAACTCAAATTTTCCTTACGGGGCAACTTCTTCCAACCGCGTCTTTAAGACTTCTCTTTTCTTTCCCTTATTCTCATTCACTTCTTTATAATTTTCCTCATTCTTTCTTAGCCCTTTCACCCAGTTTTCAAATTGTGATTTTGTTGAATGTTTAACTATTTCAATTTTTAATATATAGGATTAAAATTTTCAACATGATATTTTGCTTAGTAATACATTTAAATACTTGGATATTACGTTTTATATGTGTTACGGTTAATAAAGGAATAACAAAATTAGTGCCTTTTATTCTAGATCTAACACAGGAAGATGATCCCACAGGAGGAACCAACTGACAAGACGTGGCAAATGGGGCAAGTGGAAAATCAGGTTTCTCTTTTAATGACATCTGTGGCATGGTACTCCTTCCTTTATCTTAAGCCTGGTCCTCAACCCTTATTTACCACCTTAATAAGGTTGTGTCTCTGCAATGCATGCCAATTCCATCTCTCATCACATCATGTGCCACACCTCCCCTATGGCTTCTTCCTAATTTTTTTCTTTGCCATTACTTGAGAACACTAGCCTTGAATCCAACTGGAGCAATGCACTCTTTCTTCTCTCACCACAACCACTATTGATCAACACAAGTGAGCAATAGTAGAATGGGTAAAGGGGAGTTGGATAAGAGTGAAAACAGAGACACTGGATACACTTACTGCTTCCTCAATCTGCTGGGCACAAACAGTTGCTGATTGGAATGGATATCCAAAGTCAAATTAAGAATTATTTAGTAATTGGTCATTAACCCTCAACCATCTAACTTAAACAGTGAAAGAATGCATTTTACATATTTCTGTGTAATCACCTCTCTGTCTGTTAACATGAAGCAAACTGCTCCTGACACTGAAATACGCATGACATATGTGACCAATCTATTGCAAACCCAACTCCAGCTTGAGCACTAAGACAGTTTCCTCTAATTTCATACATATGTACCTCTATAACTCCCTGTTTTTTTCTGACTTCCTCAATACTAGTGGAAAGTAATTAAATGTCTAAATCTTTGCACATCCTTACCTTGGTAACACATTTTTGACTTATTAAATATCACTGATATCGTAGCTCCCCATTACCTAAGCATAATAGGATCAATTGTTGACAAATAATTCTTATTGTTGCTTCACAAAAGAGCCCAAGTTGCAGAAGGCTGCCATATTTCCAAGAGACGTTTGCATTAATGTCAAAGCAAAACAGTTCAAGAGCTTAATTCTATGAACACGCCTAGTTCAAGTTTTCCTAAACACGTTGACTTCCAGAATATTCTCTGTAACTTAGTTGTTCTCTGAAAACTTACCAGAAGGTGCGTTCTGGAAACACGAATCACAAAACAGCCACAAATATATGGTCCTGTCCACAGAAACATATCAAGGTGGTTGCCTAACAAGGGCGCTGTCACATATGAAGAAACCTATACCCAGAAATAAGGAAATCAAGAATTCTGGAACTTGTAGTTTACATGCAAGGCACCATGGCACAGTGCACTTTCCAAGAATGCATAGCCTTCTGTGAGGTGGAGTTAATAATCCACATGAAACAATACCTTTTCATTAGCTACAGAAACCTGACCGCAAGTAGGTTTTGAGAACATTGTCCCTGAGTCCACTGGAACATAAACAGCAAGTCCTGCTTCTTGATATGCTTTCCGACGTCTTCTCAACAGTCCGACTTCTGCCTTCCTTTAACGAAAGCCATCGATACTCAAATCAAAAACTAGCCCGAGCCATAAAGTTAACCTTACTGTAGAAAACTGCCTCTTTTGTGTGGTCAACCCCATTTGTTTGGCTAGAATTTGTTGCTGGTTTTCGGACTCTGCACATTAAGAAACTGCTGTCCAGTGTTCAGGTTATGTGCTCTGACCCCAAATAATGTCTGTTGTAAAGTCATCCTGTGCCCTGGGCACCCTCCAACTTTTTGCTGACTGGAACTGGTGGTAACTGACTCTGACTGACCCTGGGCTCTGTTTAACCAGGCCCAGGGCCAGTGCCATGCTGAAACACTTAGATAACAGTAAAGCACCTACATACACTAGGGTACACTTTGGGTTGGGGTACCCCTGTAATTGGCATGACCTACCCCATAAGCCCCTAGTATATAATAGGGCAGGGGATTGAAACTACCTAGTAGTCCCCCTTATCCTGGGGCATGGCAGTTTAGAGGCCAGCAGCCTTTTTGCACTTGCATGTGTGCCCTGCTGAAGCCTGTGGTCAGTTTAAAAGCAGCCCTGGGCGCCAGGATTGCTCTTAAACATGTAAATTGTGGCCAAACTCGACTTTGGGGTTTGGGGCACTTAAAACTGGTCAACCTAAAATGTTTTGGCATAATAATGACCCCCAGGGTCTCCCCTAGGTATCAAAGGGGTGGGGGGTCAGGTATTATCTATAAGGTAGACCCTTATAAAATGAGTTTATATATGCCCTGGGTTAAGTGAAATTCACATTTCACTCTCCCCATTGTGTAAAGTGCTGCCCAAATTCGACTTTGATGCTGGGGGCACTGGGCATGGAGGATCTGCAATATTTTTACAGATTCAGCACCCCTAGGGTCTCCCCTAGGTGACCTATGGGGTGGGGGTCCTGTGAAAATAAGCCAAGTACTTATAAAATATGTTTTTGTAAGTCCTGGTGCTGGAAAAATGGCCCATGTCATTTTTCCCATTGCAAACCCCTGCCCCATAGGTTAACATGGGGGAAAGTTATTAAACAATAACTTCTGATAGGAGAGGGATAACTGATTCCATTCAAAGACTCACTAGAATGGTATTGATAAATCCTACAATATGATGTTATTGAATTTTTCCCAAAGTGAACAGACAAGAAGTTATAACACTTTCTGGGTTTTAGTTCCAAATCCAGCCTTCCAGTGCTCTGCCCTGATTGGTCAGAGTTAAGGGGATTAGCCAGCCTGCCTGAAGAGGTGATAAAGATCCCCTGGGGCCAGCCAGATGGACTGGGAGGGCAGTGAGCTGTTCTGCAGGAATGCCAGGCCAGGGGGAGGGGTCGTTGTAGGAAGGTGGAATCTGACTATATGGTTGCCCCCACTTTTTTTATGGTGTTTTGCTGGTTTATGACTTAGTTGGACTGGGATCCTGCTATTCAGGGCCCCAGTCTATCTGCTTTCTCTGTAAAAAGGTTTCCATGTGCCTTAGGCACATCACTGATTGGGATCTGGAGTGCCCTTATAAGTCCCTAGTATATGGTATACTATGTACCAAGGGCATAGGTACCTCAGAGGCCTGCCAGGGGCTGCAGCATGTATTATGCCACCCCTGGAAGGCCATCCAACCTGACACCACAGGTCTGCTACTGCAGCCTGGGTAAGGTGGTGCATGCACCCCTTACTGTGATATAGGTTACCTATATCACTAAATACATACACACATATAAACCTATAAGTCACTCCTAAGGCAGGCCTTATCAATCCTAAAGGCAGAGTGCATGGTTCCTATGTGAGAGGGTGCCCCTGCATGAGCAGGGCCCCTCTGCAGCGTTCGGAGACCATCTCTGATGCTGTTTGTAGTGCAGCCTGACCATATACTCTTAAGCGCATTATATCCTCGCGGTAAAATGCTAACTTTGGAATGGCTGCACCTAAACATGTCGTGTTTGGTGTCAAACATCTTGGAATACTACCCCCCGCCAATTCTGGCGGCAGGGGTAGCATTCCACCCTTCTAGAGGGAAAGACATGTTAACTCTGACTAACCCGGTAACTTCTCTCCAAAGCCCTGGCATCACAAAATGGATGCTGCTGCCACAGACACGAGTCTGGCCTCCTGCTGCTGGACGAAACTCCGGCAGGGGAGGCCTGGACAATAGGTTTCCTGTCCCAGGGAGGTGTGACCACCTCCCCAGACAGGATAATGTGTATTGGGGCTGGGCGGGAGCACCATCTGTGTGCTTTGAAGTCCTGCACTGGGGGCACATTTGGTGTCCCTGTGCATACCCCAGTTCAAACCGGATCAGGGGCTTGCAGCCCCTGCTTTGGCGCGAACTGGACAAAGGGAAAGGGGTGTAGCCACCCCTCTGCCCTGACCCACCCATAGGTGGGGCCACAGAGTAGTCCAACCCCTATCTTTAGTATAAAGATAGGAACCCAGTCCTTAGGACTTTAGATTATACCTGGACTGAAACTCTGAAACTGAATCCTGGACCTTCGACGCTCTACGACAAGATTAGAGGACTGAAGAATCTCCCTTGGGGTCAAGGAGTGACTCCCCTGCTTGGCAGGCACCAAAGAAGCATCTGTCCGGTTCGCATTTCTGAAGCTCCCGTTGGACGCCGAAGTCATCGCATCACCAGAGGTGGATTCTCAGACTTCCCCGAGGCTACCCTGAGTCCCCAGCAAAGCTGAGGCCCGTGGCTATCGTGGGTGACTTGAGACCGTGACCCCTGGACACCAAGCACATTTGCAAGTGCACCATCTTCTGGGTCTCCCAAGAAGTCGTGCTTTGGGCTCCGAGTAGCCCTAGCCTCCAGCACCACCTGCACCGAAGATCACTGGCCCCCACTCCACGAGTGTCCTGTAAGCCAGCTCCACGTGTGGCGTCACGAGGCTCCTTCGCGGTCGCTAGCCCGTTGGCTAGTAGCCCTTAACGAAGGCCAATCCTTTTCTTACTTGGCATCCTGGTTGCTCCAGGCCTGCCCTCACTTACCCTCGCTGGGTGAGTTCCACAGACCTTGCTGGTCTGCACCATCGACGATCTACATCTTCACCGAGACTTGCCGTTGCCAAGGCTTGTTGGGTCCAATCCGGTCGCCGACACCTCAGCACTCGACAGACATCGTGTACCAGCCCGAATCCTGCTCCTGGTCGCCGACAACGCCTCCTGGACCTCGTGGCTGAAGAGTCAAGACGACCGTCAACGCACCTGAAGCACTCGACATCGGTGGGCATCTGTCCATCGCCTTCCTGGTCACTGGCTAGTGACCCAGACTCTGTCCCCTCTGCTTTCAGGTTCTTCAGAACTCCGATCCACTCTTGGATCCACCCGGACACTTTTCTCTTGGCCGCCAGCAGCACTTTGCAGCAGATCGCCATTCGAATCGACGACGAAACCCGACCCCGAAAGGCACCTATGCACCCGGCTTCCCTGGGTGAGGTAACATGAGTACTCCGGTGCTCCCGTGGGTAGAGACTCTTCAAAGTCCTAGATCTCAAAGGGTTTTGTCCTAGTCCTCTTTTAAGTGTCCCTTTTCTATAATTTCCCGATCCCGACTTTCTCCATAGAAGTCAACGGCGTATCGCGGTTGTGTATTTACACTGCACGCGTCTCCCGTAGGTCCCCTGTGTCACTACCTTGGGTGGTTCCTTGTGGTCCAAGCACTTCTAGAGGCTCTAGGCCTAGTGTCTAGTTCAGTCGTGGTTCGCATACCACTTTATTGGTATATGGTTTGGTACGCCCCTAGGGCCCAAACGTGTATTTGTGCTATTACTGTGATTTGATCACTTATAACTTATGTACTTCGAACTCTAGCCTCATAAAGAGACTAGAGGGGTGTGTTTAGCAATAAATACATATATTTTGAATATATACCTGGTGTGGTGCTCTTTCATTTGGTCACTCAAGAGATTATAGACTGGTAAAACAAGCTGCTTTACATTCCTTCAAGACTTAGCCTGAAGGCTGCTCTCCATAGCTACCACTAGGATAGCTTTCAATAAGGTTGTCTTTAACCTATCTCCAATAAGGGGTTGTTTGGACTGGTGCAAGGTGCCCACTATAATTAGTGGACAGCATATGCCAGGCCAACTTCTCACATTGGTGTGCAGCGTGTGGGATTCCAGCTTGCTATTGTTTTACCAGATAATCTCAATTGAATTGATCAACTGAAAACCACTAAAGGTACCTAAGGTACATATAATTTAAGCTTAGAATACAGTAAGTTCTACTGAACTTAGAGTTGTGTGTTAAGGGATAGCACAACCCTTTCTACAACTCAAGAGAGTTTAGTAGGCCACACTAGAGTAGGTAGTGCATACACCACACCACACTAGTAATGTCTTTAAGGGTAGGATCCAAAGAATCCTTGCAGGAAGCCATTGAGCTTCCACCCTCCAAGTATGATACACTCCCATTCTTGGAATTGAGAGCTTTATGCAACTTGAGAAAAATAAGGACAGGCCAAAGCCCCACCACCCAACACCTCAAGGAGTTGTTGGTGGCTTATGACCTTAGTAAGCCCTTGGGGACTGAAGGGGTAGGAGCTGAGGGTGGGGCAGAGGAAGAGGAGGAGGCCAGGGGTACCAATACCCCCAGCCCCCCTCTGAGACTGGCCAGGAGGGTGACAATGACCCTGACCTGGATAACCCAATCCCTCCTGTGGAAGATGATGAGGATGATCAGAATGATGCCCTCTTTGTCCCCCCAGGAAGGATTAAGAGTGTGCCCAGGAAGTCTAGATCTCCTTCTCAGGAGTCTAACCACTCTGGCACCTCCATAGGAGCTCTATCTCCTCTCACAGGAGGGAATCCTCCCATGAGAGAAGAGCCAGACTGGTCCAGTATGAGGAGACTCAGCTGGAAATCAGAAAAAAGCAATTGGCTTTAGATAGGGAATCCCTAGATCTCCTTAGGGAGAGAAGAAAGTTGGGACTAGAGTCCCATGGTGGCAGCAATATCCCTAGAGATAGGGACAGGTCTTATGACCATAGAAACCTAAACAAGATTGTCCCTCCCTACCAGAGTGGGGATGACATCCACAAATGGATAACTGCACTGGAGAGGGCCTGTAAAGTTCAGAAGGTCCCCCAGAGGCAGTGGGCAGCAATCTTGTGGCTCTCCTTTGCAGACAAAGGTAGAGACAAGCTCCTCACTGTAAGAGAAGAGGATGCTGACAATTACACAGTCTTGAAGAGTGCTCTGATAGATGGGTTTGGCCTAACCACTGAACAGTATAGGTTGAAGTTCAGAGACACCCAAAAAGCTCAGACTCAAGACTGGGTTGATTTTGTAGATTGTGCTACAAAGGCTCTGGAAGGTTGGATACATGGCAACAAAGTGCATGACTTTTTAGGATTGTACAATTTGATTATGAGGGAGCAGATCCTTAATAATTGTCAAAACCAGCTTTTGCACCAGTATCTGGTGGACTCTGATCTGACCTCTCCCCAAGAATTGGGAAAGAAGGCAGACAAATGGGTCAGAACCAGAGTAAAAACTAGAAATCAGGGTGGTGACCAGAAGAAAGATTCTACTAAGTCCCAAGAGAAAGGTGGGGATAAATCTAAGGATAAGTCCCCTACAGGGCCCCAAAATTCCTCTTCTGGGGGTGGGTCCCAAACTCCTTCCTCTCCTGAAAAGAAACCATATTGCCATGTCTGTAAGAAGCCTGGGCACTGGAAAACTGATCCCAGTTGCCCCAGGATTGGCAATAAAGAAAATGTTCCTCCCACAACTACTACCACCCCTCCTGGTACTACCAGTAGTAATCCTCCAGTTGGGAGTAGTGCACCCAAAAAGTTAGGTGCTTTTGCAAGAGGAACAGAGGTGGGCCCTAGTTTAGACAGGGACTCCTCAACAGACTCCTCTGACTCTGATGGTGGTATAGGATTTGCCACCTTTACCATGGGTCCCATAGCATTGGGCAGGTACAGATTGGAGCCAATAATTAATGGTCAGAAAGCTGTGGCATTTAGGGACACAGGGGCTAGTGTCACCATGGTGGCAGGGAAACTAGTCCCCCCTCACCAGCTTTTACCTGAGTTTAAATACCAGGTGACCAACATTGATGGTGTCAGAACAGATCACCCCATGGCCATAGTCAATCTCAGCTGGGAGGGGGTCACAGGCCCAAAGAGAGTGGCAGTGTCCCCCACCTTACCTGTGGATTGCCTGATGGGCAATGATTTGGAAATTTCAGCCTGGGCTGAAGTTGAACACCAAACCCATCTTAGGATGTTGGGCGTCCCTGTAAAGGTTAGTGGGGCTGTGATGGCCACAGCCCCAGCCCAAGAATTTGGAGAGATGGAGCCTGAAAGAATGGCCCACTCTCCCCCAAAAGAGAGCACAAGGGTTGAAGAAAAGTCTTCTTCCCTCCAGACAGTAGGTAAGGGTCAGCCTCCTCAGGGAACTGACCCTACCCCTAGTGAAGGAACTGCCCCAGAGGTAGTCAGGCCTGGCCTGGCCACACCCCTGATGGCAGAGGACCCTTCCAAGGTGGTACCCAGTCTGGAGCAGGTAACCTGCCCCTCTCTACCCTGCCTCAGCCAGCCCAGGGCTGCAGAGGTCAGGGAGGTCAGTGGACCCCCAGGGCCCCCTGTCCAGAGGAACCTCCCCATCAGCAGATTAGGGGCACCCAGTCTAGTAGCCCTAGCCAGGTGAAAACTCCTCTACACACTGAGGGATCCCCCATGCCTTTATGTAGGGACCTCCCCAGAAGGACTCTGGTAGGCAAGGGCAAACCTGGGACCTGAAGGTTCCAAACCTGCCCTGTCCCTCCAGTAGTCCATCCAAAGGGACCCAACCCCCAGCTGTAGGCAGCCAAAGGTTGACCCTTAGAGCAAAGTGCAACTCAGTCATGGAAAGACAGGCATACATGGTGACCAGTGATCTGAGGAAACTGAGGCCAACATTCCTAGGGCCTCACTTCCCTACTCAGACACCTCACCAGCCTTGTACTTTACCTAAGCACACCACAGGTAGTGATTCCCCATGGTGGAGACCCTCTTATACCCTTAGGGTGAGGGATTGCTTAGTGGACCATAAGACAGGGGGCAACCATGCTAGTGCAGGTGCTTCCTGGTATGACCACTTAGTCAATGAAGGCTCAACTGGCCAAGGTTAGCCTTATCTCCTTTCGTTTGGGGGGGTTATGTAGGAAGGTGGAATCTGACTATATGGTTGCCCCCACTTTTTTTATGGTGTTTTGCTGGTTTATGACTTAGTTGGACTGGGATCCTGCTATTCAGGGCCCCAGTCTATCTGCTTTCTCTGTAAAAAGGTTTCCATGTGCCTTAGGCACATCTCGGATTGGGATCTGGAGTGCCCTTATAAGTCCCTAGTATATGGTATACTATGTACCAAGGGCATAGGTACCTCAGAGGCCTGCCAGGGGCTGCAGCATGTATTATGCCACCCCTGGAAGGCCATCCAACCTGACACCACAGGTCTGCTACTGCAGCCTGGGTAAGGTGGTGCATGCACCCCTTACTGTGATATAGGTTACCTATATCACTAAATACATACACACATATAAACCTATAAGTCACTCCTAAGGCAGGCCTTATCAATCCTAAAGGCAGAGTGCATGGTTCCTATGTGAGAGGGTGCCCCTGCATGAGCAGGGCCCCTCTGCAGCGTTCGGAGACCATCTCTGATGCTGTTTGTAGTGCAGCCTGACCATATACTCTTAAGCGCATTATATCCTCGCGGTAAAATGCTAACTTTGGAATGGCTGCACCTAAACATGTCGTGTTTGGTGTCAAACATCTTGGAATACTACCCCCCGCCAATTCTGGCGGCGGGGGTAGCATTCCACCCTTCTAGAGGGAAAGACATGTTAACTCTGACTAACCCGGTAACTTCTCTCCAAAGCCCTGGCATCACAAAATGGATGCTGCTGCCACAGACACGAGTCTGGCCTCCTGCTGCTGGACGAAACTCCGGCAGGGGAGGCCTGGACAATAGGTTTCCTGTCCCAGGGAGGTGTGACCACCTCCCCAGACAGGATAATGTGTATTGGGGCTGGGCGGGAGCACCATCTGTGTGCTTTGAAGTCCTGCACTGGGGGCACATTTGGTGTCCCTGTGCATACCCCAGTTCAAACCGGATCAGGGGCTTGCAGCCCCTGCTTTGGCGCGAACTGGACAAAGGGAAAGGGGTGTAGCCACCCCTCTGCCCTGACCCACCCATAGGTGGGGCCACAGAGTAGTCCAACCCCTATCTTTAGTATAAAGATAGGAACCCAGTCCTTAGGACTTTAGATTATACCTGGACGAAACTCTGAAACTGAATCCTGGACCTTCGACGCTCTACGACAAGATTAGAGGACTGAAGAATCTCCCTTGGGGTCAAGGAGTGACTCCCCTGCTTGGCAGGCACCAAAGAAGCATCTGTCCGGTTCGCATTTCTGAAGCTCCCGTCGGACGCCGAAGTCATCGCATCACCAGAGGTGGATTCTCAGACTTTCCCGAGGCTACCCTGAGTCCCCAGCAAAGCTGAGGCCAGTGGCTATCGTGGGTGACTTGAGACCGTGACCCCTGGACACTGAGCACATTTGCAAGTGCATCATCTTCTGGGTCTCCCAAGAAGTCGTGCTTTGGGCTTCGAGTAGCCCTAGCCTCCAGCACCACCTGCACCGAAGATCACTGGCCCCCACTCCACGAGTGTCCTGTAAGCCAGCTCCACGTGCGGCGTCACGAGGCTCCTTCGCGGTCGCTAGCCCGTTGGCTAGTAGCCCTTAACGAAGGCCAATCCTTTTCTTACTTGGCATCCTGGTTGCTCCAGGCCTGCCCTCACTTACCCTCGCTGGGTGAGTTCCACAGACCTTGCTGGTCTGCACCATCGACGATCTACATCTTCACCGAGACTTGCCGTTGCCAAGGCTTGTTGGGTCCAATCTGGTCGCCGACACCTCAGCACTCGACAGACATCGTGTACCAGCCCGAATCCTGCTCCTGGTTGCCGACAACGCCTCCTGGACCTCGTGGCTGAAGAGTCAAGACGACCGTCAACGCACGTGAAGCACTCGACTTCGGTGGGCATCTGTCCATCGCCTTCCTGGTCACTGGCTAGTGACCCAGACTCTGTCCCCTCTGCTTTCAGGTTCTTCAGAACTCCGATCCACTCTTGGATCCACCCGGACACTTTTCTCTTGGCCGCCAGCAGCACTTTGCAGCAGATCGCCATTCGAATCGACGACGAAACCCGACCCCGAAAGGCACCTATGCACCCGACTTCCCTGGGTGAGGTAACACGAGTACTCCGGTGCTCCCATGGGTAGAGACTCTTCAAAGTCCTAGATCTCAAAGGGTTTTGTCCTAGTCCTCTTTTAAGTGTCCCTTTTCTATAATTTCCCGATCCCGACTTTCTCCATAGAAGTCAACGGCGTATCGCGGTTGTGTATTTACACTGCACGCGTCTCCCGTGGGTCCCCTGTGTCACTACCTTGGGTGGTTCCTTGTGGTCCAAGCACTTCTAGAGGCTCTAGGCCTAGTGTCTAGTTCAGTCGTGGTTCGCATACCACTTTATTGGTATATGGTTTGGTACGCCCCTAGGGCCCAAACGTGTATTTGTGCTATTACTGTGATTTGATAACTTATAACTTATGTACTTGAGCTCTAGCCTCATAAAGAGACTAGAGGGGTGTGTTTAGCAATAAATACATATATTTTGAATATATACCTGGTGTGGTGCTCTTTCATTTGGTCACTCAAGAGATTATAGACTGGTAAAACAAGCTGCTTTACATTCCTTCAAGACTTAGCCTGAAGGCTGCTCACCATAGCTACCACTAGGATAGCTTTCAATAAGGTTGTCTTTAACCTATCTCCAATAAGGGGTTGTTTGGACTGGTGCAAGGTGCCCACTATAATTAGTGGACAGCATATGCCAGGCCAACTTCTCACAGTCGTAAACAATGAGCTTCAAAGGGGCAGAGCCCAGAGCAGTGTCATTAACAGCTTTGAAACCCCACCTCAGCCAGATGGCAGGATTAAGGAAGATATGTGCAGATGTAGGGAGGAGAGGCTAGGTTAATTAGCCAACTCAGTGGGAGTGTTTAGCCAGTTCTTACCTCCTTGCTGGAAAATCAGCCATGTATGGATTTGGAAGCTTTGTTGCACTCTGGGATAGAATAGTGCCACACTCTGCAGGAAAGAGTCACTCAAGTGGGAGGTTACCCTACTCCTATTGGTGAAGCTTGACCTCCTGGATGACCCAGAGACTGTGGAATAAGTATCTGAGAGAGGCCCAGCCCTCAGATCTGCTGCTTGAAACTGAAGAAAGCAAGACTGGCCCTGCTGAAAACTTCTGCTGTGCAAAGACTTCTAAGGCCTGACCTCTGGAGACTGCACCACCTGAAACTACAGCTTTGTGGACTAACTGTGCTGAGTAAAAGAAGTCAAGAGTGGACTCCTGCAAGCTACAGGTTAACAGAGCTCATCTGGACCCTCACCGCCAAGAATCACCAACCTGGGGAGCTATCAGTGGATTTGTAAGGGTGACGTCCAGTGCATTGTGGGAATTGAAGTCCTCAACTTTCAAGGACCATCTTGGAGCTTCCAGACCCTTGGAGTAGGTTTGAGACACTTTGGGACCCTTTGAGGAACTTCAGGAAGAAGTTCAGGAAGTTTGGGGAACTTTGGAGGAACTTTGGAAAAAAGCTCCATAGGGGGACCGACTCATCCTGGTCAGCCAAGCCGCCTGCCTTCAACCGCGAGCCGGCCAAGCCCACCAGGTTCGTCCCGCTAAAAGCTCCATCGCATCGACTTCCAGAGATTGACCGGGACTAGCGAAAATCTGAAGCCTGCGAACCCTCACCGGATCCGGCTACATGAGGAGCATCGAGGGACCCCACGAGAAAAAGCTCCAGAAAAGCTTCTAAGTCCGCTCGTAAGAAATCGACCGGGAACAACCGAGAGCGCCAATCCGCCTGCCTTCCATCGCGTGTCGGCCTGGATTGTTGGATTGCCCCGCTAAAGCGATCTTGAAAAAGTTTCTAAGTCCGCTCCAGGGAAGTTCATCGGGAGATCGTCGAAAGGCTATCCGGCGGAGCCGCACCGGATCCGGACTGACGGAGAGCGTCGAGGGGCCTCGAGGAGAAAAGCTCCAGAAAAGTTTCTAAGTGCGAAGGTAAAAACATTGACCGGGACCTTCCGCGTGGGGTATCCGCTCAGGGCTCCATCGCGGTCGGCCTTAAACTTTGACTTTGGCCCGGTCTATCGCGAGGCTATGTCCCAATATGGTGCTAGATGCTTCTAAGTGCTATATTTTATTTAAACTTTGAAAATTCATATCTCCGGTTCCCTACATTGAATTTTTGTCGTTTTGGTGTATTTTTAAAGATAAAAATAATTCCTATTTTTATAAATTGGTGTTGGATTTTTATTATGTGTTGTGTCTTAATTATTTACTGAATTGGTGTTTTTAAATGCTTTACATACCTGTCTTTGAAGTTAAGCCTGTCTGCTCGCAGCCACGTTACCAGGGGTTGAGCATAGGAATAATTTTCTGAGACCTATGCTGAGTCCTATCAAATGTTTGTGGTCTTATTACTAGTGGCAGACCTACATTTGCCCCTACCAATAACCCACTTTCCAACATTTGGTGCTCAGCGGTGTGGATGTGGACTTGTGTTTAAAAAATACACCTTTCAGTGAATGAATTAAGATTATAAAAATCCTCTAAATTGCCTTTGAACAAAACTTTTGAGTTTGATTTTTGGAATTTGGACTAAACTGTTTTTAATCCATTGTTTTGATTTTTCCAAATTGTTCTAAGTCTATTGTGCCTCGTGTTGTGACCCAAAACTAGGGAACCATGGAGTTGGACCTGGCTAAACTGTCCCAGTGTAAGTTGACTGAGCTTAGGGAACAGTGTAGGCTTAGGGGCTGCCTGCTTCCAAGAGGTATAGGAAGGCAGGGTTGTTTCAGTTTATACAAGCCCATGACCAGGCAGCTGAGGGGAATCAAGGGAGGATAGAGGGTATCCTCCCTACCTCCCCAAGAGAGGGAGGAGGTTGAGGATGATGCCTCTTCCATTATAACTAGTGTAAGCCAACAGAATCCTGATGGTGGGAGTGGGGAAGGGTCCCTTACTCAGGAACCACTACGGTCCCTTGCAGAGAGACAGCTTCAGGCTCAATTAGCTTTGATAGCTTTAGAGCAAAGGAAACTGGATTTGGCTGAGAAGAGGTGGGAGAAGGAGGAGAAGAGAAATGGTGGCAGCGAAAGCGAAGAAGATGTTGAGATGTCCAGGGGTGGCAGATTTGAACCTAAACTTCCAAAGGGTATTGTGCCCAAGTACACTGAGGGGGATGACATTGACAAATGGCTTGCAGCTTTTGAGAGGGCCCTTAAGATGAGTAGGGTCCACTCTAGGTATTGGGGTGCACTCCTGTGGGAGTTGATTCCAGTAGCTGGGAGGGATAGGCTCCTGACCCTGAAGGGAGAGGATGCAGAATCATACCAGCAGATGAAAGCCTGCTTAGTCAAGAGGTTTGGTCTGACTCCAGAGCAGTACAGGGTGAAGTTTAGGAACACCCAGAAATTGAATTCCAAGTCTTGGATAGACTTTGTGGATGTTTCAGTGAAGGCACTGGAAGGCTGGATTTGTGGTAACAAAGTGAGCACTTATGAGGGATTGTATAATTTGTTTTTGAAAGAACACATTTTGACTCATTGTGCAGAAGAGAAGTTACGCCAGTATCTAGTGGACTCTAAGCTGACAGACCCCAGAGAGTTGGGGGAGTCAGCTGATGAGTGGGTGAGAACCCGGGTTTCCATTCAGCACCAGGGGGGTGACCAGAAGAAAGGAGGACAGGTCCCTCCCCAAGGGAAAGCCCAGGGAAATGAAGGTCAAAAACCTAAGGAGTCCTCCAAAGACCCACAAAAACCTGCACAAGGAGGGGGGCCCCGAGCCAACCCAAATCCAAAGGGAGGTGGATTCAAGGAAAGAATGGTAGGTTCTTTGATCCCTCAAAAGTGGGTAAGTGCTTTGACTGTAATCAGCCAGGGCACAAGCAGGGAGATGCTGTCTGCTCTAAGAAGCTCCCCCCTAAGGGGCCATCTACAGGGATTGCCAGTGTGAGTGTAGGGGTGGAGAGTGGTACACCAGAAGGGGGTATTCCAGTAGGGGCAGCAACCTTAGTGTCCCTGGGTGGGGTGAATATTGCAACCCTGGATGCCTTACCTCCAAACATGGAGAAGTACAGGCAGAGACGTAAAGTGAATGGGACTGAGGTTGAGGCTATCAGAGACACTGGGGCTAGTGTAACTATGGTCCTGGCTGAGCTGGTGCCTCCAGAGAGGGTGATACCTGGTGAGTTTCACCAGGTGACTTATGCAGACAGCACTACCAAAATCCATCCCATGGCTGTGGTGGATTTGGAATGGGGAGGTGTGACAGGCCCTATGAAGGTAGCTGTGTCAAAGGTGCTCCCAGTCCAGTGTTTACTGGGCAATGACCTTGAAGCCTCTGCGTGGTCAGAGGTGGAGAGAGGACTCCATATGAAAATATTGGAGCTCCCTGAGTGGGTATGTGCTGTGACTAGGTCACAGACTAGCCAGAAGGGAGGGGCTGGACACTTGGACCCTGGAACAAAGGGCCAAGCATCCATGGACAAGGGTACTGGGCCTGGTGAGCCAGCCCAGGGAACTCCAGAGGTGCAGGCAGAATCCAACCCTGCTGGGGAGGATCTGGCCTCGGAGGGAGGGACTCCATCCCTGCCAGAGCTGTCAGATTTGGCAGAACTGACAGGAGCAGGTGGACCCTCCAGAGAGGAGTTCAGTCAGGGACAGCGTGACTGTCCCACCCTTGAGAGCTTGAGGCGGATTGCTTCTAAGCAAGAGGAAGGGGATGACAGTGGGTTTCATAGAATCTACTGGGAAGATGGACTGCTTTATACTGAGGCCAGAAACCTCAAGGAGGGGGCCACCAGGAGGTTGGTGGTGCCCCAGAGGTACAGAGAGTTCATCCTGACTTTGGGTCATGACATCCCCTTGGCAGGACATTTGGGACAGACAAAGACATGGAACCGGTTGGTGAACCATTTCTACTGGCCCCATATGTCTGAAAAGGTAAAGGAGTTTTGCAGCTCCTGTGTCACCTGTCAGGCCAGTGGCAAGGCAGGGGGCAAGACAAAGGCTCCCCTAGTACCACTGCCAGTGGTTGGGGTTCCTTTTGAAAGGGTGGGGATGGACATTGTTGGTCCCCTGGACCCACCTACTGCATCAGGGAATAGGTATATCTTAGTGGTAGTTGACCATGCCACTAGATACCCTGAAGCCATACCTCTTAGAACCATTGATGCTCCTGCAGTGGCTAGAGCACTACTTGGTGTGTTCACCAGAGTGGGTTTTCCAAAAGAGGTGGTGTCAGATAGGGGCACGAACTTCCTGTCCAGCTATCTGACTGCTATGTGGGATGAGTGTGGTGTCAACTACAAGTTCACCACCCCTATCACCCACAAGCAAATGGTCTTGTTGAGAGATTCAACAAAACCCTGAAGGGCATGATAAATGGGTTGTCAGAGAAACTCAGGAGGAGATGGGATGTTCTCCTCCCATGCTTACTGTTTGCCTACAGGGAGGTGCCACAGAAAGGGGTTGGTTTCAGTCCCTTTGAGTTGGTGTTTGGACACCCTGTGAGGGGGCCATTGAGCCTGCTAAGAGAGTCTCTAGAGAAGCCTCTTAAAGAAGCTAAGGACAATGTGCTTGATTATGTGCTAGGCCTGAGATCTAGAATGGCAGAGTACATGTACAAGGCAAACAGGAAACTGGAGGCCAGCCAGGAGCTCATGAAGCACTGGTATGATCAGAAGGCTACTATGCCTGAGTATACTCCAGGACAATTGGTGTGGGTGTTGGAGCCTGTGGCTCCCAGGGCCCTCCATGACAAGTGGAGTGGGCCCTATCCAATCTTAGAAAAGAAGGGTGAGGTTACCTATTTGGTTGACCTTGGCACCCCCAGGAACCCTCATAGGGTCCTGCATGTGAATAGATTGAAACCCCACCATGACAGGGCAGACATGACCATGTTACTGGTCACTGATGAGGGTGTGGAGGAGGAAACTGAGCCTGTGCCCAACCTCCTCTCCACTAATGTACAAGATGGGTCAGTGGAGGGGGTGATACTCTCTCCCAAGTTGACAGACCAGCAGCACAGAGACTGTAAGCAAGTGCTGGAGCAGTTTGCTGGCCTGTTCTCTTTGACCCCAGGCATCACTGAGTGGTGTGTGCATCACATTGACACTGGTGACAGCCTACCTGTCAAGAATAAACTGTACAGGACATCTGACCATGTCAGAGCCAGCATTAAAGCTGAGGTTGCTAAGATGCTGGACTTGGGGGTAATTGAACTGTCTGAGAGTCCATGGGCCAGTCCAGTGGTGCTGGTACCCAAACCTAATCCTCAGGGGGGACCCAAGGAGTTAAGGTTCTGTGTGGACTACAGAGGATTGAATGCAGTCACAAAGACTGACGCTCACCCTATACCTAGAGCTGATGAGCTCATTGATAGGTTAGGGGCTGCTAAGTACCTGAGTACTTTTGATTTGACTTCAGGTTACTGGCAGATTGCCCTCACTGATGGAGCAAAGGAGAGGTCAGCATTCTCCACCCCAGAGGGACATTATCAGTTCAAGGTAATGCCCTTTGGTTTAAAGAATGCACCTGCCACCTTCCAAAGGTTGGTGAACAGGGTCTTGTCTGGGTTGGAACAGTTCAGTGCAGCTTACCTGGATGACATAGCTGTGTATAGTTCTACCTGGGGAGATCACTTAAGCCACCTAAGGGAAGTGCTTCAGGCCATGCAGCAGGCAGGCCTGACTATTAAGGCAAGCAAGTGCCAAATAGGGCAGAGTTCTGTGGTGTACCTGGGCCACCTGGTAGGTGGGGGCCATGTACAGCCTCTCCAAGCTAAAATCCAAACTATTTTGGATTGGACAGCACCTGTTACCCAGACTCAGGTCAGGGCATTCCTTGGACTGACAGGGTACTATAGAAGGTTTGTTCAAAATTATGGGACCATTGTGGGGCCCCTAACAGAACTGACTTCTAAAAAGAGGCCCAAGAAGGTGACTTGGACCCCAGAGTGTCAGAAGGCTTTTGACACTCTGAAAGCTGCTATGTGTTCAGCACCAGTGTTACTGGCCCCTGACTACACAAAAGAATTTGTAGTTCAGACAGATGCTTCAGAGCAAGGGATTGGGGCAGTGTTGTCACAGCTAAATGAAGGGGCCTTGATCAGCCAGTTGCCTTTATTAGCAGGAGGCTTCTTCCCAGAGAGCAGAGATGGAGTGCCATTGAGAGAGAGGCTTTTGCTGTGGTGTGGTCACTGAAAAAGTTGAGACCATATTTGTTTGGGACTCACTTTCGTGTTCAAACTGACCACAGGCCTCTCAGATGGCTCATGCAGATGAGAGGGGAGAATCCCAAGCTGTTAAGGTGGTCCATTTCCCTACAGGGAATGGACTTTACAGTGGAACACAGACCTGGGGTTGCCCATGCCAATGCAGATGGACTTTCCAGGTTTTTCCACTTAGCTGAGGAGGACTACCAGGGTGTAGGTTAGTAACCCCTCACCTTTCGTTTGGGGGGGCTATGTTGTAAAGTCATCCTGTGCCCTGGGCACCCCCCAACTTTTTGCTGACTGGAACTGGTGGTAACTGACTCTGACTGACCCTGGGCTCTGTTTAACCAGGCCCAGGGCCAGTGCCATGCTGAAACACTTAGATAACAGTAAAGCACCTACATACACTAGGGTACACTTTGGGTTGGGGTACCCCTGTAATTGGCATGACCTACCCCATAAGCCCCTAGTATATAATAGGGCAGGGGATTGAAACTACCTAGAAGTCCCCAGTATCCTGGGGCATGGCAGTTTAGAGGCCAGCAGCCTTTTTGCACTTGCATGTGTGCCCTGCTGAAGCCTGTGGTCAGTTTAAAAGCAGCCCTGGGCGCCAGGATTGCTCTTAAACATGTAAATTGTGGCCAAACTCGACTTTGGGGTTTGGGGCACTTAAAACTGGTCAACCTAAAATGTTTTGGCATAATAATGACCCCCAGGGTCTCCCTAGGTATCCCAGGGGTGGGGGGTCAGGTATCTATAAGGTAGACCCTTATAAAATGAGTTTATATATGCCCTGGGTTAAGTGAAATTCACATTTCACTCTCCCCATTGTGTAAAGTGCTGCCCAAATTCGACTTTGATGCTGGGGGCACTGGGCATGGAGGATCTGCAATATTTTTACAGATTCAGCACCCCTAGGGTCTCCCCTAGGTGACCTATGGGGTGGGGGTCCTGTGAAAATAAGCCAAGTACTTATAAAATATGTTTTTGTAAGTCCTGGTGCTGGAAAAATGGCCCATGTCATTTTTCCCATTGCAAACCCCCTGCCCCATAGGTTAACATGGGGGAAAGTTATTAAACAATAACTTCTGATAGGAGAGGGATAAAGATTCCATTCAAAGACTCACTAGAATGGTATTGATAAATCCTACAATATGATGTTATTGAATTTTTCCCAAAGTGAACAGACAAGAAGTTATAACACTTTCTGGGTTTTAGTTCCAAATCCAGCCTTCCAGTGCTCTGCCCTGATTGGTCAGAGTTAAGGGGATTAGCCAGCCTGCCTGAAGAGGTGATAAAGATCCCCTGGGGCCAGCCAGATGGACTGGGAGGGCAGTGAGCTGTTCTGCAGGAATGCCAGGCCAGGGGAGGGGTCGTAAACAATGAGCTTCAAAGGGGCAGAGCCCAGAGCAGTGTCATTAACAGCTTTGAACCCCCACCTCAGCCAGATGGCAGGATTAAGGAAGATATGTGCAGATGTAGGGAGGAGAGGCTAGGTTAATTAGCCAACTCAGTGGGAGTGTTTAGCCAGCTCTTACCTCCTTGCTGGAAAATCAGCCATTATGGATTTGGAAGCTTTGTTGCACTCTGGGATAGAATAATGCCACACTCTGCAGGAAGGAGTCACTCAAGTGGGAGGTTACCCTACTCCTATTGGTGAAGCTTGACCTCCTGGATGACCCAGAGACTGTGGAATAAGTATCTGAGAGAGGCCCAGCCCCTCAGATCTGCTGCTTGAAACTGAAGAAAGCAAGACTGGCCCTGCTGAAAACTTCTGCTGTGCAAAGACTTCTAAGGCCTGACCTCTGGAGACTGCACCACCTGAAACTACAGCTTTGTGGACTAACTGTGCTGAGTAAAAGAAGTCAAGAGTGGACTCCCTGCAAGCTACAGGTTAACAGAGCTCATCTGGACCCTCACCACCAAGAATCACCAACCTGGGGAGCTACCAGTGGATTTGTAAGGGTGACGTCCAGTGCATTGTGGGAATTGAAGTCCTCAACTTTCAAGGACCATCTTGGAGCTTCCAGACCCTTGGAGTAAGTTTGAGACACTTTGGGACCCTTTGAGGAACTTCAGGAAGAAGTTCAGGAAGTTTGGGGAACTTTGGAGGAACTTTGAAAAAAAGCTCCATAGGGGGACCGACTCATCCTGGTCAGCCAAGCCGCCTGCCTTCAACCGCGAGCCGGCCAAGCCCACCAGGTTCGTCCCGCTAAAAGCTCCATCGCATCGACTTCCAGAGATTGACCGGGACTAGCGAAAATCTGAAGCCGGCGAACCCTCACCGGATCCGGCTACATGAGGAGCATCGAGGGACCCCACGAGAAAAAGCTCCAGAAAAGCTTCTAAGTCCGCTCGTAAGAAAGTCGACCGGGAACAACCGCGAGCGCCAATCCGCCTGCCTTCCATCGCGTGTCGGCCTGGATTGTTGGATTGCCCCGCTGAAGCGATCTTGAAAAAGTTTCTAAGTCCGCTCCAGGGAAGTTCACCGGGAGATCGTCGAAAGGCTATCCGGCGGAGCCGCACCGGATCCGGACTGACGGAGAGCGTCGAGGGGCCTCGAGGAGAAAAGCTCCAGAAAAGTTTCTAAGTGCGAAGGTAAAAACATTGACCGGGACCTTCCGCGTGGGGTATCCGCTCAGGGCTCCATCGCGGTCGGCCTTAAACTTTGACTTTGGCCCGGTCTATCGCGAGGCTATGTCCCAATATGGTGCTAGATGCTTCTAAGTGCTATATTTTATTTAAACTTTGAAAATTCATATCTCCGGTTCCCTACATTGGATTTTTGTCGTTTTGGTGTCATTTTAAAGATAAAAATATTTCCTATTTTTATAAATTGGTGTTGGATTTTTATTATGTGTTGTGTCTTAATTATTTACTGAATTGGTGTTTTTAAATGCTTTACATACCTGTCTTTGAAGTTAAGCCTGTCTGCTCGCAGCCACGTTACCAGGGGTTGAGCATAGGAATAATTTTCTGAGACCTATGCTGAGTCCTATCAAGTGTTAGTGGCCTTATTGCTAGTGGCAGACCTACATTTGCCCCTACCAATAACCCACTTTCCAACAATGTCAAATTGGGTAAATCCCTGATTGGCATATTTAAATTACCTATAAGTCCTTCGTATATGGTACAAAGTTTATACAGGGCCTGTACATTAAATGTCACATGTGGACTGCAGCACACATTGTGCCACCACTGCATTGGCAATGCAAAACATGACTGCAGGCCTGCCACCAGTAAACAGACTATGTAGGTTTTAACTGCTTATTCAACGTGTCAAAAAACCCTTTTGACAGGCCTAAACCCTCCATTTAAATATTAGTAAGTCACTCCTAAGTAGGCCTTAATGCTCATTAAGGAAGGGTGCATGATATGTAAAAATTGGACATGTAGGAATTTAATGATAAACATGTCCTTACAGTGACAATACCATAGAAAGCAATTTTTACTGGGGTAGGGTTAATTAGAAAGCACTGGGATTCTTTTTAAAACTGAAAACCTTAACCCCACCTAGTAACGGGATGGAAAGTTCATTCTTGGACTGTCTAAAATGTTTGTTACAAATGCAATTCATTGGTAAAGTTGGATTTGTAACAAATGTTTAACAAAAGTTATTTTTAAAATGTTACCTTTAGCCTGCCTAAAGCCACTAAAAGCTCATTTCCCGAGCTTCAAAGTGTCACCCGGGACCTGCATAGGTCCTTGATTAGGAGCAAATTGGCTCCCACAGATGAGACAAATGCCTTAGGTTTGGGGAGAAGTTGACCTTCCCCCAACAAGATGGTCTGGGGCTGTGCACTGATACCTGCATTTCTTTAAAGGATGTCTACACTGTCACTGAAAGCTGTCACTCCCACCTGGGCCTGTCTTCCTTTTGCCTAACTTGCCAGCCAGGCACCAATCCCAGTGAGAGAAGAGCTTCTCCCTGAAACTTTTTGAGTGGTGACTGGAGAGAGTTTTCTCACTTTCCTGACCTCATGTCTAGAATGGGAACAAGAGCTCTGCAAAAAGTAGCAAAGGTTCTGTCATCTTAGTTTTAGGAAGGGATGGGCACTGTGTGATTGTTTACAGTAGGGCACAAGAGAACTGATGCAGAAGTGGGTAACTTTTCCCCATTTGTTAGGGAGGGGCCAGGAATCATCCCCATCCAAAGGCTATATCAATGGCGGGATATCAATGTGGCAACCCTGGGAATTCCCATCAGAACAGTACTGAAACTGTGGAAGACAAATTAAGAACTTCACCTGCTTTTATGACCTGCTATCTCTTCTACCCAGGACAAATAAGTGGATTCCAAGGGTCAGTTGAATGACCTCCTGTTAAGCTAAAGAAACCCAAAAGATGCAAGAAGCACGCTTTCCTGAAGGAGCCCAGCTGACCAGTTTCAACTGGACCTGTCCTCGAACCTGGTGTGGAGTGAGTCTTGACCCCCAAGATCTGTTCCTGAGGTCAGGGAATCCTAGGCTGGTAACAAAGTGTACTCCACCTGACTAACACTAAAACCCGGGACTTAAAAACTTTTCAAAAACTTTTTGTCTGAAGAACCGACAGAAGACACCAACCAAGGCGAAGGTGGATTGCTTCTGGTCCAATGATTCAAGTTGCTCCCTTTCAAAGATTTTCAGCAGCAGTAAATCTGCTTCAGTGGGATGTCGCGTGAAGGTACCAGGCTCCGTGGAGCTCTGCTCAGCTACAGCTCATAGCCTTTCCCTGCTGGGGGAATCCAAGCTCCAAAATGGTGACCAAATGTAGAAATCTTTACCACAAAAATATGCCAAAAATATCTGTCTGGCAAAGGACCTTCTTTGGATGCGAATTTTAAATTTCTCACGCTCTGAGATTCCCAGCCAAATGTCAAAGGCTTCACCAGGACTTCGTCTGACTGCTATCTGGTTTCAATGAACTCATCTTGGCCACAGCCTGCTGCCTTGCCCTACTGTGGATTTTTGACTTCCATTTCAGAGATCAAGTCAGAAGGGAAAACTTCTGACTGGGACGAACCTGGTCTCTGTATCCGGCCTGTGCTACATCGCAGTCGGCCTCAAAACATACCTTTGTCCTGGTCTAGTGCGACCAGTTGCCTGCAGTTGGTGCTTTGCGCTTTTTCTAGCTATTTTCATTTAAAGCTTAAGAAATTCATATCTCCGGTTTTCCTTATTGGATGTATAGCATTTTGGTTTAATTTTGTTCATTAACATATTTTTATAAATTGGAGTGTTTTTTTATTGTGGTGTGTTTTCAACATTTTTAAAATTGTTTTGCTACTGCTAAATGCTTCACACATTTTCTTCAGTTAAGCTTTTAAGCTCTGTGCCATAGCTACCATGGGATAGGCTCAGGTTTAAATTAGTGAAACCTTTACTGCACCTAGCAAGAATAGGGACACTATTACTTGTGGTGGACTTCCATTCACCTCAACTAATAATTCACTTCCTCACACTGACATAATAGTCACTTGCTTACCAACCAAGGAACACTATGGGCCTGATTACGACTTGTGCACAGTTGCGCCGGCTTTCCGCCTGCAGGGCTGTGCCTAAGCCACGTGAAGACCGCCTGCCTGCCCGCCCTATAATTACTTTTTTAGTCATTGGCGGGCATTTTATTTGCTGTTCCCACGGAGGTGCCTATAAAATAGGCACCGCAATGGGAATGTCAAAGGAAGTTCCAACACGGCATGGATTGAAACATCCATGCTGTGCTGGAACTTCAGGGCATGCACACAGTGGGGCACATGTGGTGCCCCGCTGTGTGCATCCACAAGGCGTGAGGCCCCCTTTCTTTCCTCACCGCCACTGTTTTTATGGAAGAAAGACCTCCATAAAATCAGTGGCAGTGGTGAAAGGCGTTATATGCTTGGTGGAACCGCGGCAGTCCTGCCAAGCATATAGATACCTCTTGACCGGCGCACCACCACCACAGAATGGCGGTTCCCTGGCGGAGTCGGCGGTCACAATGTGGCACGACCACTAGGGTCATAATGTGGTGGTCGCAAGACCGCCACCGCCATGCCACCATGAGTCTGGCGGTCCTCGGACCTCCAGACTCGTAATCAGACACTATGGGGGTCATTATGATGTCGGGCGGATCGCCGCCGCCCGTATGGCGGTGGCGATGTGCCCGCCATTTTTGACCGCCCACCTAACATTTCCCCCCCGTCATATTACGATGGCGGTGGGGACCCAGGCGTCCGCCGGTTTTCCGCCGGTAGGCAATCCGCCCGATTGCCTACCGGGCGGAAAAGGCCTGCAATATGGTGGCGGTGCCTTGCAGGCACCGCCATCCATATTAGGATGATGGCGGTCACATGCCTTTCCATGGCGGAGACTCCGCCATGGAAAGGCATGCAGAGAATGCCTTTGGGGACCCGTTGCGGGCCCCCTGGGGGTGGGGGGCTGCACTTGGGGGGTACCCATGGTACCCCCCAACATTGGCATGCACAAGGTGGCAGGCACCGCGTGGTGCCTGCCACCTTGTGCCTGCCAATGCACACAGTGCATTCCCAGCATTGTGGCGGGCGGTGCTGTGCGCACCGCCTGCCACAATGCTGGGAATGGAGGATGCCACCGCCACGGTGGCGGTGGCATCCTAATCGCCTGTGCGGGACGCCGCACCTCCGGCGGCCGGTCCCAGCACCGCTAGGGTGGCGGGCGGACTTTCGTCCTAATAGGCCCCTATATGTTGTCCTGATGAATTAGGGGAGGGTGTGGAGTGAGGTGGGTTTAGGTTTGGAAGGGCCGGGACACGGGCATTATTATGCAGCAATAATTGACCCAAATCATGTCGCCGGGTTAGCAAAATGAATCATGTTGCATGATAAATGGAAATAAATTGTACTGCTTAAATTAATGTTCCACATTTTTGTGACAGTATAACTTTCCAGTTTGCAGATTTTTTAAACACATTTTAATGGTAAAACTTGTAAATGTTTCATGTCATCAGTTAGTTTTCACTTAAATTTGTTTTTCATCAGTTCGTACTAAAAATGTTTTATTTTGAATTATTCAGGTAGGGTAGATTAAATTCTGTCCAGTACTGTAAGCAGTGATTATACACAAGAAGTTCCATCGATACTGAATCACAAACTTTCAATGGCACCAGATAGAAGAAACTGCAACGTATGTGACTATACAAATATGGGTGCTTGTAGTGTGTACTAAAATTCAATGTTATTTCCTTTGACCAGCTTGCTAAGTCAACTGGACGCACGGAGGCTCAACACTGTGTTTTGTTTTATAGTCTTTGAGGAGGGAGCAGCTCTGTTGAGGGTGATGTGAGTGCGATATGTTGGGGGATATTTAGACTACTTGCGTATTTTATTTTATTGGATTTGGAGAGAGGATGAGTGTGCTTCTTGTGGTGTGGGGGGTGTGTTCTGGAGGGGATAGATTTGTTGTCTGATTTCATTTGTTGGGTTTAAGAAGGGGTTGGGTTACCCTCTATTAGTTTAGAGAGATTGGTGGTTTGTTTTAAAGATACTGTTTGTTAATCAATAGCATCCAGAGTAAATCAGGGAAGTTCCATCTCAAACTCTATCAAAGAGTTAACATCCCAGGTCACACCCAATGCGAGTCCTCAACCAGATTGGGAATCTTACCATACCCAAATTTGCAATCCTCTCTTGTGACTTGTTTTGTCACTTGTGCCATAATTTTTTTTTTTTTTTTTAAACTTTATTTTTCATTTTTACAACCGCAATTACAGTTACATTCAGATCTCTTGCAGAATCACCTTAGGAATATAAATACAGTATACATCCAACTTATGGTAATATCCATTTCCCTTGTCATCCTTTGCCCCCATGCAACCGTAGAAAGAGACCAAGCATTTTTGTCAGAACACCAGAGAGAGAAAAAAACAAACACAACAATAGCGACATGAGAAATGCGGAAATCCCCACTAGAACAGAGTCCACAGACCCCTATTAAGTCCCAACTCGGCAGACTCCCCACAGCCAACTGATCGATACACCATAGAGACGTTTAATAACAAACAATTTGTTCTGTAGCAATTCACCCCACTCCAGTTCTATCCATCTCATCATGTGGATCTACGGTCTCAGCTTTATTCAACAAATATTGTCTGTATGGGCCCCATATGTCACCTAGGTGCGCATCGCGCAGGCATGAGTGTATTATAAGTGTCAGACTGCGTAGAGCAATATGCCAAATCTTTTTCCCAATCGTCGATTGTGGGCAGAGGGCCCCTCATCCATCTCATGGCAACCCTTCTCTTTGCTAGTAATAAAGCTAATTTCTGGAAGTTTTTGTACCCCCTTTGGGATCCCCCGCACATACCCCAACAGAGCTACTAGTGGCACCTCAGGCAGCTCTACCGACAACATTTCCGAAAGGATCTGGTATACCTTGCGCCAAAAGGTACTTGCACCCGGACCAGTCCACGCAAGATGTAGAAAGGTAGCGCGGCTAGCGAAGCGTCTTGGGCAGGCGTCATCTTCACGGAGCCCGAATTTATGCAGCCTAACTGGTGTGTAATATGTTCTGTGTATATATTTGAATTGTATTAGCCGGTGTCTACCGTTCAGAGAAATGGACCTCACAGAGGCAAAACACCATGCCCACTGTTCCTCAGTTATTGTAGTATTCAGCTCCGCTTCCCAGTCAGCTTGAAATTTTAATTTGGGGTATTCACAAGACATGTGAAATGATGTATACAGTCTGGTTATACCATGTTGTGTAGTAGGGGTTTGTAATAAGTACGTTAATGAGGGCATCTCTGCCGGTTCTACCATGCCATCCGTCAACAACTCACGTAGAGCGCTGCGGAGTCTATGATATTGGAACATATCTAAGGTCGTGACACCCGCCACTTGACTTGACACTTGCACCCAAGTTTTGACCCTACCTTCGTGAAACAGATCACCCAAATAATGCATATTCAACTTCGCCAGTATACCCATTAATGCTTTGTCATTCCTATGTGGGAGCCAACTGCACCAGGGGATTGGCAGTTTGGAGGAGTATATGAGAGGGAGATGCTGCTGTTTTGCAGGCTTGGAAAACTGCGCGCCGGTACAGTTCACTGGATCTATCCTACCACGTGTAATGCGTGCTGCCCCTGTCGCCAACCCAGGTAGCGAGGAAGGGGACACAACATTTCGCTCAAGAAGATATTGTGGCATATTCGGGGGGGCGTGAAACCAGATGTGTGCATGCAAGGCTTGTGCAGCCCTGTAATACTTTTCCATGTCAGGTGCATTTAGCCCTCCCTTAGCGTAGGGGCGTGTGAGTACTTCCCATCTGACCCGTGGCTGTTTCCCAGCCCATACTAAGCGACTTAGTGAGCTGTGAAGCGTATTAAAAAAAGATTGAGGTAGACCCATGGGAACATTGGCAAACAGGAACAGAAAACGCGGGAGCACCACCATTTTCACCAGCGCAATTCTGCCCATCAGCGACAGCGGTAGTTTAATCCACTTGTCTACTGATTTGGATAGTTTCTGCAGGGCTCGACCATAATTTTCGTACAAGACTAGATCAGCATCCGTGTGTATCTTGATACCCAAATACCTTACTGGGTCCGTGGTCCATTCTAATGGGTACGTGGTATTGACTTGCTCTGTGTCAGAGGTAAGTGGGAATATAAGTGATTTCTGCCAATTGATATGGAGTCCTGAGTGTTGGCTGAATCTCTCTACTTCTTGTAGCATGGGTGGTAAATTTTGCTCCGGGTTGCGGACATAGAGTAGAGTATCATCGGCATAGGCCGCAATCACAGTATTGTAATATGGGTAACGTATGCCTCTATGGGCATGGTATTCTCGCATTGCGCACATTAGGGCTTCGGCCACTAGCGCATATAACAGGGGGGAGAGGGGGCATCCCTGCCTCGTCCCTCTGGTGATTGTTATCGCCCGAGAAAGTGCACCATTGATTTTTACCTTCGCTATCGGATCCCTGTATAACACCTGAATCAGCTGCACAAAAATGTCCCCAACGCCCACCTTCCGGAGTACTGCATACAAAAATCGCCATTCCACCGAGTCAAAAGCTTTCTTGATATCAATAAATAGTGCCGCTGCCTTGATCCTAGGCTGAATACACGCTATGGTCCGAACAGCGTACGGAGATTATTAGAGAGCGATCGGCCCGGGACGAATCCAGTCTGCTCCGGGCCTACCAATTTGGGCACCAAGGGGGCCAGTCTATTGACTAACACCTTTGCAAACAGCTTTGTGTCAGTATTTAACAATGAAAGCGGCCTATATGAAGAGCAGAGTTCCGGGGACTTCCCTGGCTTGAGTAATGTAACTATAGTTGCTTCCCTCATAGACGGTGTCATAACGCCTGTCTTGACCATTTCCTCAAACAAATTGACCAAATGAGGAAGCAGTTTGTCAAGGAAGGCTTTGTAAAACGCCACGGTTAGGCCATCAGACCCTGGGGTCTTTTCGCTAGGCATGCTTTTCAATGCAGCTGAGATTTCTGTGGGTCTCAGTGGTCCTATCAACCGTTCTCTGTCACTATTAGTCAGCCAGGTCATGTTAAGATACTCTAAGTATTCCTCATCTGTCTCAGAAGACCTGTTAGGCCGTGAGGTATATAGCCCTGTATAGTAATCTGCAAAAGCATCTATGATGGCCGGCGTATCATGTACCATAGTCTGCTCCATATTATATATCTGCGAAATATGGTTGTCCCCCCTAGGAGATCTCACCTGAGCTGCCAGAGTGGTGCTTGGTCTATCCTTTTCGGCATATGATCTAGCGACAGCATATTTTCCCAGATGTTTTACCTCATCCTCTGCTAGGGTCTGGAATTTATGTATTTGTGTACGGATCTGAGCCAGCACTTGCGGATCACCTGTCTCTAAATGGACACCCTCCAACCTTCTCAGCGTATCTTCTGTGGAGGCCAACTGTGCACGGATAGACCTCAAAAACCCAGCGTGTTTGGAGATGGTTATCCCTCTTATATACAATTTAAAAGCTTCCCACACCGCCCCCATGGAGTCTACACTCCCTAGATTTGTTGAAAAGTATTCGTCAATGGCAGTACCCAGCTCTGCACTAAAGACCGAGTCCAGTAGAGAATACTGTGGGAACCGCCACGATCTGTATTGAGTGCTCTTGACTGGCAGCTCCAATGTGAGGCAAAGTGGGGCATGGTCCGATAAAGTCCTGGACATATGTATGCAATCTTTAACTGAAGTGAATAATGCCAGCGAGGCGAACCAATAATCTATACGTGTATGAATGTCGTGCGCTGCCGAGTAATGCGTGTATTCCCTCCCCGAGAGATTCCGTTGGCGCCACACATCACACAAGCCCTCGGCCCGTGCAATGGAAGCTATAGCACAGGCCGCACGTGAGAGTGGTCTAGAGGCCCCCCTTGACCGGTCCAATTCCAAATCTTGTATACAGTTAAAGACCCCTCCCCACAATATGGGCATATGTGCATATTTTGAAATCTTAGCATGCAGGATGTGATAGAACTGTGGATCATCGTGGTTGGGACCATATACCCCTACTAGCAGCAATGTGAAATCTTCCCTGCGGCATTTCGCTATTACGTATCTACCATTGGGGTCAAGATCGTTAGGCTGTACTTGTATGCCAGAGTTCTTGCATGTCCACACGAGTACACCTCTAGCGTGTGATGTGAACCCCGAAGATATACACTGCCCCTTCATTCTACGTTGTGTTAGTAGACTCGTATTAGGGGGAAGATGGGTCTCCTGTAGTACAGCCACATCAACCAGGTGCCTATGCAAATACGCGACCACCTTGCGTATTTTGCGCTGGTCATTTAGGCCTCGGACGTTCCATGAAAGAAAACGTATCATTACGGGAAGAGTACTAGCGCCTGGGAAATCTGCAGCCATCTGAACCCAGGAGTACACTCACTGCGTATCTGAATGCAATTAGCGAATAGTGACTATGCCAGTAAAACGGTTGTATCTTTTTAACCTCCCCAACTCCCACCCCCCCAACCCCCCACCCACACCATATCAAAATAAGTAGATATAGCATTCCCATATCCCTCCCACCCCGGTTCCAATTGTGTTTCGTACCTGCCAACTGGGCAGCAAACCCCAACTCTATACCTTTGTGTAATACACTCGGTGGCGATGGCCGCCGGCCCCCAACAAGTGATAGAGCAGGCCAGCACCGCCCGCAGTATACACAAACCTCCGAGACATATTCACTGTTGAAAAATCTACATGCAAGCCAAAATCATTGTCATTGTGTTACTACTAGTGTCAATTTGTGAGGCACATCCCCATAGACACCACAACAAACTGCGGCCAATGCGAGGACCGTTTAGGACGGTGAGGGAGATGAGGAGGCAGCACCAGGGTCCCCGGTATTATCTGCAGGTGTACTGTCGTCCTCCGCTGACACAGGTAGGGTGGGACCCCCTCTCGCCTTTTCCATACCATATTTCTTGAGGTCTTTTTGTAGAGCACTGGGGTCGGTATATAGTCTTGTTTTACCATCAAAGGAGACCTTTAGGCGAGCAGGATAGAGCATCGCATAGTCCAATTGAAGCTCTCTAAGTTTACGCTTGACTGGTCCAAACTTCTTCCGAGCCTCTTGGACCATGGGGGTGAAATCCGGGAAGAGGGACAGGTCTGTTCCTTCATATGGGAGCGATTTTAGCTCTCTTGCGCGCCTTAAAGCAGCATCCCTGTCTCTATAATTCAACAGGCGAATAAGTACTGGTCTTGGAGGGGCTCTCGGTGGTGGACGTGGGCCCAGCGAGCGGTGCGCCCGCTCCACAATGAACACCTCGGAGAACGTATCACGTCCCAACAACTGTATTAACAGTGTCTCAATAAACTGCTCCATGGGACCCGTAGCCGCCGACTCTGCCAGGCCCAACAGACGCACATTGTTCCTGCGCGAGCGCGCCTCCAAATCCTCAGCCTTATCTTTCAGAGTTGTCACCAACTTCTCCATTTGACGTTGAGTGGCCCCCATTTCGGTCTGCGCGTCCTCTGCATCAGAGATCCTGCGCTCTGCCTGATCTATTCGCTCGGCATGCTTGTCCACTCTTTCGGACATCCTGTCGAGTCGATATGCCAAAGAGTCTATTTTAGTGTCTATGGAGGTTAAGCTATGCTGCATTGCCCCAAGAATCTGACAGATATCTCCTTCTGGTGCAGTGGCTTCCTCAGACCCAGCGGAATTACTCTGGCCCTGCTCATCCTCCAGGAGTCTCGTGGACTTTCGGTGTTCGAAAGAAATTTTAGGCTGCGTTTTATCTGTGCGTCCCATAGCCTCTGCAAATGTCAGGTGTGCAGTTGTGCCCCTATATTGTGCTGTGGCTCCCAATACTGAAACGCGATATGGCCAACGCCTCCAGCGGCTGTAATCACCTGGGGGATGTACCACCAGGTAGGCCCCAAGGTCGATATATGCTGCGCCCCAACCGTGGATATGTGGGACTATGCGGCACCCAGCAACCGCCACAACCCGTGCCCCGCTACCGGGCTGTCAGAGTCTCTCGTGGGCCCCACACAGTCTCAGGCGATACACATTCCACAAATATGGCGCTGTCGATATTCTCAGGCACCCCCAACTGGTCGTGATGGTTCCTGGGGCCCCCTGATACCAGGGCACACCCGCAGCGCTCACCGGGCCCCCCTACTCGATCCACAGCACGGCCTCACCTCCCTGCATCGGCAGCGTCCCTACCGGAGAGGATCAAGGCAGCCGGGAAACACCCGCGCTATCGCTAGTCCGCTCTGCCGCCGCCTGGTGTGCCGTCTCACCCCAGGCCTCTGCTCCGCTCAACGCCCACAGCTGCTGGATCACTCAGGACACCTCGCCGCAGTCTGCAGCCTCCGCAGCTTCCATCACCACAGCGCATGCACACCGCACGTCGCGGCCGCCTCCTCAACCACCGCCCACGCGGCAGGAGACCCGCCGCCCACAGCAGCGCCGGCCGGCGCGAGCGGTGATCACTTTAGGCCGCGGATCTGCGGGCACAGGCCCAGTCATGGCCGCAGGCCGATCTCCGCACAGCGTGCACGGTGCCCGTTCAAATCACCGCAGGAGATGTCGCAGGCATCTGGTCGTCTTTTTCGGCGTTAATTACCACCTGTGTTGTCTCGGTGGCGCGAATAATGAAAGGATTATGTGGGCGGCTGCCAGAGCTCGTTCAGACTGTGGCCATCTTCGAGCCTGGCAAACCACGCCCCCACTTGTGCCAAAATTAATACCTTCCTTTAATGATAGCTTTATACTCCACTCCCCTACCCTGATATGTAATGCTAGAAAACCAATGATGCTTACATGCTATGCATTTGTCTTGTGGAAGGAAAATGTGTGAAAATCAGACATATCTTGATTATGAAGGAAAGAGTTTTTATTTTTAAAATATTTTTGTTAAGTTAAAAGCATTATGAGTACTTGTTAAGTTACAAGCATTATGTGTACTGGACGAACTTGGGGGGTACACAAAGTTCTCAATTCTAATTTATTCTAACATTTTAACACTTAAAGCAATTACTTATTTAACTAAATGCAATTTATTCTGTGTTTATCTGTTGATAATAATGATGGGAAGAAAACCCATTGAGGAAAGAGCATGAAAGTAGCAAATTGAATAACTTAATAATGTATTTACAAGTACAAACTATATGCAGAGCACTTACTCAAACAGGAGAAGTATAAAGTTGGAATTAAGGCTTTCCATTTGATAATTAATTCATCTATGATGTAAGACATTCAATTTAAATATTATAATTATAAGTGCAATCAATTAGATTGTAAAACAGATGTGACCACTCCAAGATGGCAGATTTTAAAACACAAAGGGCGATACACATGTTAATCTGGTGTTTATGCCTAGGATACCACATGAAGTATGATAAAAGCAAAGTATAACCTTTTGGGGTATTGTGCTCAAAGCTGTAAATGCATTATGTCACTATCTTGTGCCTTGTGAGGCTCCACTAAAAAATCTACACCAGCAACAAATGTGTTTTTCATTTAAAATAAAATAAAAAATACTTTATTTAGTAATGTTTTTATGGGGGGGTTATATGAAGTCCCTGCCTCCATTATTTTCTATGGGAGTGTATGGCAATAATTGTGAGTGATGTGAAAGGGAGATGCTGTTCCTCCAGGAGAAAGAAAGGATATAAAGCTGTCATTCAGGACTAGGGATCTAATCAGAGGGATCCGGGAGGATCCGAGTGATCAGAACTGAATGCACTCGCACACCCACATGGGTGTCATGCTTCATCATTGGGTTGCTCCACGTGGGATCGGCGATGCAATGCCCAATGAGCCCCTCGTGGGGCTCTTTATTGGAGATCTTCTGATATTAGCCATAACGATCAGTGCAAGTGTCACAAAATAGTGGAAAGGCACATGGCTAGGAAAGGAAGGAGGAGGCATGGAGATCAGAGAGAAAGTGACCATCTATCTAATACACACACACACAAGCACACACACTCTTAAAATGATGGACAAGCACATGGAGAAGAAAGCTGAGAATAAAGCATTATGTGTGGCTAATTGAGGCTGATGCCCTCCAGCCTCCAACATGCACATGGAGATATAAAATGTCATATATTCAAGGCCATCCACAGGCCCTTAATTATATATATCATAGCAGCAAGAATGTGAAAAAACGTATTAAAACAATTGAGAAGAAACTCTATGATCAGGGGACACTATTCCCCACAATATAATTACCACTCCAGACAAAAAACAGGAAAAGGAGGAAATATATTCCTAGGCCTTCAACCCTCCTAAATATCCTTAGACTCAATGTTCTTTATTCACCACAAGATCCTGCCATGCCCTGCATCACTTACTGTAGGGTTTAGGCCCTCCAGGTAAAAGTAATAATATAGAATGCAAAGAGGAAATAGAAATGGTGGTAGCCATCATTATGTTAAAAAAATCCATTAAAAGAAAATCAAAGAACTAAACTGAATTTACTCAGTTTCCCAAAAGAAGCCAACAATTCATGGGTAAATGATGTAGCAGAAATTGTAGATAAAGGATGAGTCATGCTTTGCTGCTATTATTCAAATCAAAAATAATAAAAATCTCAAAAGAAAAGAAGGCAGAATCTTCAGGACAGGAAGAGGACGTTACTACCATATGTACAGTAGCCTCACTCTCTATGGCATTTCCCCAGTTAAAAATAAAATAGATTAAAGGATTTTTCACGCAAAAACGGCCTCAAGAGTAGTCAATAGGGAAATATCTATTAAAAATGTCCTTCCCTCAATTGACACCCGGAGATAATATGTGACATTGCCATGAAAAAGCACAACACATAATACCCAATGTAATGCGAGGTTATGCCCACAAAGAAAAACTTACAATCAGATTTATTTATTAGCCTCACGACATGCTCTAAATCAATCTATAATCTTTCATTTTGGGAGAAAACAAGATCAGGGAAAAATGCCATCATAGCACTTTGTTGTTTCATCTCCTGGTTTTCAGGTCAGAATGAAGGATAATGTGTAGGATCCGTTTTACTGAATGCTAACTGCATGCTTTCCCTCATTTTAATCTGTTTTCCTTACATATGTTTGTCAAGGTAATAATGTGAGGAGGAGAGAGTAAGTTGCTACACTGAGAAGAAAACTCCAAGTTGCTGTTTAAAAAAGTGTCTCTTTCATCTTTCAATGTTTTTGGGGGATAAGCAATTAAATTGAGTTTAGTTCTTTGAATTTGCTTCCTTTTTATTGGATTGTTTGATCATAATGATGGTTACTGGATTTCCCACCAGTATCATATCAAACATATTCAAGAACACAATAGGAATGGCAGAGGAAGAGGCTATCGGATGTACAGTAGTCTCACTCTCTATGGCCCTTCCCCGGTTCGAAAAAAAATAAAAATAAAAGGAGTGTGTGCTCAAAACGTTGCCCAAAAAGTGTTCATGAGTAAACATCTACTTAAAATTAATTTCTCGCAATAATCGCCAGGTGAATAAAATCTAGTTGATAAATGAAATCCTGTTTATTCTATGGACTATAATGGCATAATATGGGCATTTCACATTAGGAGTACACCACACCTAATGTTATTCAAGAATATGCAATTTACAACTAGGTTTATTTTTTAACCCTCCTGTCACACTCTAAATGAGCCTTTATTCTCTCATTTCAGGAGATAATAAGACAAGGGAGAAACAAGACTTTGTGGTTTTACCTCCTTTTTCTCAGGTTGTAAGAAGGATAATTTGTGGGGTCAGTTTTGCAGAATATTACAAGTGTATGATATGCCTATTTTCAATCTGTTTTCTCCACATAAAGTTCTTAGGGTAATACCGTGAGAAATATGCACTGTGAGATTCAGCAGCATTTCTGCTCAATTTAGAACCTGGAAGCAGACACAAACACCTGTGTGACCAACTGAGAGCATCAGGTAGGTCCTCTTTCCAGCTAGATATCCTTTCCTTTGACATCACCTCCCAAGTCCAGGGTTTTCTCAACTGTCTCTGCCCTGTGTAAGGATTTTTAAGGGGGTGATAAGTTCTAGACATCAGACACCACTGGCAAATTCAAGGATAGTAGAAATTCCTGGTATTCAGTCAAAATTTCGAGTTGTAAATGTCGACTTACACTAATATCGAGTTTAAAATATGGTGACACAGAAATATCGACAGCAAGAATATCGTGGTCAAGAATATCGACTTCAAGTTAAGAAATATTGATTTTAAAAATATTGAAGTCATTAATATCGTTTGCAAAAATATAGTTGTATGTGATGTATTTTTTTGTATAAGTATTGTTTATTTTTTTTAATATATGTGTTACATTTTTAGTAGTTATTTATTTTATTTTAATTAAATTTTACATTTTTTAGTTCCATAGCGGGTTGTGGGTTTATAGGGGAATAGGGTGTGAAGTAATTTAATTATAATAAATTAATGTATATCTTTATTTATGAATATGTTTTTAATTGAGTTTTGATGATGTTAATTGCGTTTTAAATTTTTGGGGGTAAATATTAGGTGCAGGTTGTGGGGTTTATAGGGGTAAAGGGTGGGAAGTAATTTATTTTTAATTAATTAATAATTAGTTTCTAATTAATATTAATTAATTGACAATTAATTATGGTAATTGTGTAATTAATTTTAGGTGTGGGTTGTGGAGTTTATAGGGGTAAAGGATGGGAAGTAATTTATTTTTAATTAATTATTAATTAGTTGTTAATTATTAAATAATTAATTAATTGACAATTGAATATGGAAATTGTGTAATTAATTTTATTTGCGGGTTGTGGGGTTTTTAGTTATAAAGGGTGGGAAGTAATTTATATTTAATTAATTAATGATTAGTTGCTAATTAATATTAATTAATTAATTGATAATTAAGCAGTGTAATTGTTTCATTTTTTTTTTGTGTGTGGGTTTTGGGTTTATAGGGGTGAAGGGTGGGGAGTAAATTAATTTTACTTACTTTATAATTAGTTATTAAATATTAATATTATTTAATTGAGAAAGTTGTTTCATTGTGTAATTAATTTTTCTACAGTTTAAATTTAGGTGTGGGTTGTGGGTATTATAGGTGTGAAGGGTGGGAAGCTAATTAAATTGTTTGTGTTTTAATTTGTTTTTTAATTAATAATATTTATTTAATTGATCATTATGTTAATTATGCAAATATATTTTTGTTTATTTTCAATGTGGGTTGTGAGTTGTGTGGTGTTATAGTGTAGGAAGTAAATGGACTAAATTTATGCAATAATTAATGTTTTTGTTAATTAATAATTTCTAAAGAAAAATATTTATTTATTTGAATTTTGTTTTATTTAATATAATATTTGTAGTTATTTGTGATATGTAAATAACATTATAATATGTATTTTTTAAAACTTAATATTAAGTATATTTTATTTGTTTTTAATTTTGAACTGACTAGAGTGAGAATAGTTAATTTTACCCCCTCCGCAATCCAACACTTTCCCTATTGATGCACTGACTGGAGTGGGAATAGTAAATTTTGTCCCTCCGCTATCCAACACTTTCCCTACTGTTGCACTGACTGGAGTGGGAATAGTACATTTTATCCCTCCGCTATCCAACACTCTCCATACTGTTGCACTGACTGGAGTGGGAATAGTAATTTTACCCGTCCCCTATCCAACACTTTACCTACTGTTGCACTCATTGGAGTGGGAATAGTAATTTTGTACCCCTCCTCTATCCAACACTTTCCCTACTGTTGCACTCACTGGAGTGGGAAATTTAAGTTTAAAGATTTTTAAATAGTTTAATGTTTTAATTTAAAATAGAATGTTTTAAATAGATTTTATGTTATTGGTATATGTATATATATTTATTTGTTACATTTTTATATAATTTTAAAATTATAAAATACAATAACATTATTAGTTTAATAATTGTTATAAAGTAAATATATATATATATATATATTCACTGAAAAAACCATAGGTTTTAGGGACAGTTATAGTTAGTTGGACATTGCACTCGTACAAAACCCGTGAAATTCCCCCGTTATAGTTAGTCCAGCTAACTATAACTCGCGCCCGCAATGCACTGCTGATGACATCACATATTACATCACTCATGACATGGTCAGTGACATCACTGATGACATCACTGATGACATCTCAAATGACATCACTGATGACATCATCCACGTGATAATCTGATGCACCTCCTCACACCCCAATATAACCTTTGATACACCCACTCTAAATTACAGACTGCCATTCCTTGTGGGACCCCCTGAGCAAACCTAGGGGTCAGGGTGTTTCTACCCTGCCCCCTTTGTGCGCTTTGCGCACTTGTTTCTGTCCCTCGGTTCTACCGAGGGACAAAATGGCTGCCAACATTTCCTGAATCGGAATGTTGACAGCCAGCTGACAGCCAATTAACATGCAGCTCGTGATCGGGAGGGTACGCGGACCCTACTCGGCCATAGATATCACTATCTTTTTACTTTTGATTTTCTCAGCAACTACTGAACGGATTTACACCATTTAACAAAAGGGTTCTTTCTGAACCAAGAACTACCTCTTTGCCAAATTTGGTGTAATTCCGTTCAGCAGTTCGGGCTGTAGCCGTGTCTAAAGTTTCCTATGGAAAATTGCATGGGGAAAACGCGTTTTGGGACCCCCCTTTTTCTCGGCCCCCGCTTGACGAATCCCCCGAGACTTTCAGGGTAGGAGCGGACCGGAGCGGGCCACAAAGTTTGAAAATTTTGCGAAGATACGTCAACCGGCAAGAGAGTTATTTCAAATAGAATGTCGCGGATTTCCTATGGATAATAGGTTGTAACTATAACTATCTACTGGCGACCGCCAGTAGATAATATATATATTAAATATTATATATGTGCGTTTAACTTTTTTAAATTAAGTTTATTTGTTATATTTGTTAAAATGTATATTACATCTAATTCATTTTTTTAAAATTTATTTTATTCTTTAATATATTTATTAACTTATGTTTTATATATATATATATATTCACTGAAAAAACCATAGGTTTTAGGGACAGTTATAGTTAGTTGGACATTGCACTCGTACAAAACCCGTGAAATTCCCCCGTTATAGTTAGTTCAGGTAACTATAACTCGCGCCCCCGCAATGCACTGCTGATGACGTCACATATTACATCACTCATGACATGGTCAGTGACATCACTGATGACATCACTGATGACATCTCAAATGACATCACTGATGACATCACTGATGACATCATCCATGTGATAATTTGATGCATCTTCTCACACCCTAATATAACTTTTGATACACCCACTGTAAATTACAGACTGCCATTGTCAAAACCATAGACACTCCAACACCAATTACTATATACACACTCACTGATTCTTAGGTCTACACACACACATCTACTCACTCACCCGTACAGTCACTCATACTTATAGTCATTCAGTACAGGACTATTATATGCACTCATACACCTATATAAACACTCACACACCGCCACTCATCCATAGAGGTACTCACACACCTAGTCAGTCATGCAAAAAATTAAGCACACACCCATTTACTCACCTATACAGTTATACACACACCAACTCACTTACTCATACAAATACTAGCACATTCTTCAGTGATGTCACTGACCATGTCAGAAGCCACTTTTGGCCCCGGGGACCCCATCCCCCAGGGCCTCAGCATGTTCTTTTTTTTTTTAAACTAAAAAAAACGGGAGGGGGCCGCGTGGCCCCCCTTCCCTGGGCCTCTATTGGCCCCGGGGACCCCATCCCCCGGGGCATGCGCACTGTTTTATTTTTATGAACTATTTGGAGGGGGGCTGCATGGCCCCCCTCCTCAGGCCCCCAGGGCCGGCCTTTGCGTCTTTAAAAAAAAAAAAAAAAAAAAACTTTTTTTGGGAGGGGGGCTGCGTGTCCCCCCTCTTGGGCCACTAATGGCTCCGGAGACCCCATCCCCCAGGGCCTGGCCACTTGTTGGGGACCGTGGGGGGTCCCCAATTCCCGCACGGTCCCGCCGGCTCCCCGCATCCTGCGGGAGCGGCTTGCTTTTCCATAAGGGGAGCTGCTGACATGCAGCTCCCCTTATGGAAAAGCAATCTGCTTTGCTTCATTGAAGCGAGAGCAGGTTTCCTGCTCTCGCTTCAATGAAGCAAAGCAAATTTGCAATGACAGGACGGGAGCCGCGAGGCTCCCGTCCTGCCATTGCAAACAGCAATGTCCCGGGGGTAGGCACCCCGGGACACTGCAGGAGCCGGCCCTGGGGGTGGCGGTCCCCAGGGCCACCACAGGCTCCAGGAGGGGGCCGCGCGGCCCCCCTCCCCACATCTGCAAAGCCCCGGGGAGGTGGTGGTCCCCGGGCTTCGAGGGTCCAAAATGGACCCCCATTTTAAATTTGTTAGTGCCCCGGGGAGGTGGCGGTCCCTGGGGCATGTGGGGGGACTGGAGCCCCCCCCACACAGGTCATTGAAATAAAAAAAAAAAAGCCCCGGGGGGGTGGCGGTCCCCGGTGCTGCGGGAGGGCGGGTAGACCTCCCGCACCATTTTTTATTTAAAGCCCCGGGGGGTGGCGGTCCCCAGGGCTTGGGGGGCCTCAGAGGCCCCCCCATAAAATCTAAACCCACCCCCGCATGCCCCCGGGACTTGGGCCACCCGGGGGCAAATTAGCAGATTTTTTTTTAATCGGCAAGATCCGCGCACCCTAAGTGCATCCCGCCGTTTAAAAAAAAAAAAATGCTTTTTCCTGCCCAGGGGGCCTTGTGGGACCTCCTGAGCAGACCTAGGGGGTCAGGGTGTTTCTACCCTGCCCCCTTTTTGCGCTTTGCGCACTTGTTTCTGTCCCTCGGTTCTACCGAGGGACAAAATGGCTGCCAACACTTCCTGATTTGGAGTGTTGACAGCCACTTGACAGCCAATTAGCATGCAGCTCGTGATCGGGAGGGTACGCGGACCCTACTCGGCCATAGATATATATGTGACTTTACTTTTGATTTTCTCAGGAACTACTGAACGGATTTACACCATTTAAGCAAAAGGCAAGACACTGAACCAAGGGCTACCTCTTTGCCAAATTTGGTGTAACTCCGTTCAGCAGTTCGGGCTGTAGCTGCGACTAAAGGTTCCTATGGAAAAATGAATGGGGAAAACACGTTTTGGGACCCCCCTTATTTCTCGGCCCCCGCTTGACGAATCACCCTGAGACTTTCAGGATAGGAGCGGACCGGAGTGCCCGAACAAGTTGGAAGCTTTCGCGAAGATTCGTCAACCGGCGCCAACGTTATTGCAAATAGAATGTTGCGGATTTCCTATGGAAAATAGGTCCTAACTATAACTATCTACTGGCGACCGCCAGTAGATAATATATATATATATATATATATATATATATATATATATATATATTTATATATGGAAGAACCAGAGTCCTTTGAGCGCCTACTTTGCAGCAACACAACAGGTACGGACCACACGGGGCAAATCCAAAAGTTTCAAAATGTGCTTTTATTCCGGTGACATTAGTGCATCAGCTTTCTTGTGGCAAGTATATATTTGTATATAAAAACAATATTTTGTACAACTATATTTATGACATTGATATTTTTGTACTTACCATTATATGTATAGGATGTAGATATTTTTGACATCGATATTTTGGTCACGATATTTTTGTATGGGGATATTTTGGGTGTCGATATTTTATCAGTGTACCGAAATTCCCACCACCACCCCTGATTCAATCCTCCTGCATCGTATTAAGGGGCAATCCAGCATGGAGACTTGAAGTTTTCATGGAAAGAGCTCCTCTGAGGGCCTCTTTTCTTCCCCTAGCTGACATCACTGCCACATCCATTCCCACCAATACTTCAAAGGCAAGTCCCTCCTCTGCTTGTTCCCGAGGTATGGGTGTCCTCCTTTGTTCAGTGGGCCTGGGCTGACCCAGCCCAAGTGAAGTGTGACAAGTTAACTATCAGATGCAGATTTCCCTCCACACTCCTTTCTTTTCCAGGAAGAGTCAATCACTGAAAACTGCTCCATTTTTGTAGAGAGGCCTTTGCTCTCTCTGCTGGGGAACAGAGTAATTATCTTGGCCCCCTAAGGAGGATAAAGACCTGGAATCTGATTATGAGCTGAGCCTAGGAAATATAATAAATCCTGAAGTCCCAAAAGATGTGGGTTTATGTGTTGGTAACTGAAAAATCAAACTCAGCATGTTTTACCCCAGTTTGACACTTTGCTGGCCTGGGTAGGCGGAAGTGTAGTGAAACTGCATTTTGGACCAGATTTCGCCTACATGTATAATACAGTGAAAGCACTACAGATTTTCCTGTAAATCCTACTGACCTATCAATGAAAGGATACTAGCATGATTAGGCCTACCTCAGGTCAGCACGAATCATTGTAGAGTCCCTTCTGTGCCAGTCTACCTGTGCACTAATACCAAATTGTGCACAGTGGTGGTCTCCCACGTGCAGCTCACACATGTGTGCACATGAGTGTGCACACATGTTCATGTGTTTCGAGTCCAGAGACTCTTAATCTAGCTGCACAGCAGCAGTCTTAAACTTAAAAGGCAAACACTGGCCATAAAGATGCCACAAATGCAAAAATGTACTGAGTGAGACTCAGGTAGTGAGACCATGAGCGGCTCCAAAGTGAGAGCTGAGGAGCATCGCCCCACTAAAAAAATGCCCAGAGCAGTTAAAAAATAAAATGGTGATAAAGTTTATTTATTACCATCTTATTTTTCAGCAGCCCGTCCTGAACAGAGTGGCAGGACAAGGTGGGGCAATTGCTGCTGAGTGGCAGCAGGGAGCTGTGCACTTATGTTTAAAGTGTGCATGTCCCATTGGCCGGCCATCTTGCGACGGCCAGCCAAACATGTGCATTTTAAACATCTCTAACTTACCTGTCTTAGACTGCTGGGTTATAGAACACACTGGCCTGCAGCACTCTTAAGAGTGCTGAGAGAGACCGCTCCCTCCAATCCTGGTACTTCTCTCATGCTGTGAGATCAGCGCCAGGATTGGGTAGTGCAGCTTCCTGGGTCCAGAGTTTCCAAGAGAGAAGACACCCGAGGGAGGACAATGTCACGTGGCAAGTGAGAAAGGTAAATGGCTCTTTTTAAAATTATTTTGATATCACCCGTATTTTTGCCTGCCCCATCTCTGTAATTGCATGCCAGCTGCCACTGAGTGAGACTCACCCACAGTAAAGGCCCAAAAACTGGGCAGTTATGCACGAAAATTCTTGGTGGAGTAAATGTGCAGATCAATTTGTCACATTAGCATATAAACTGTAAAAACTAAAAAAGGTATACATTGCAAAAATCATTCTCCAATTTAAAAAAAAATCAGACAGAAAAGCCCATAACTGATACAACTAGTATCCACTCTGCTTTCCAAAATTATTTTGCAGGCTTATATACTTCCAAGAGAGACAGTAACCTAAACTTCAATCAAGATTTCTTCAATGATTTCGATTTGGCAAAGTTGTCAAGCTGTTTCTTTGGAAACAGCAATTAACTATCAATATATAAGAAATACAGTGAGAACTATAAAGTTGGGTAAATATCCGTAATCACATGGATAATCTGCATACTTTTACAAAGTATGAAATTCTCTATACATTATGACTTGTTGTCAGGAGTCACCTTTCTCTCAATTTCTTCTTTCATCAATCAGAAAGTCTTTGTTTACATGAGTCCCAAAAGAAGACAAATTTCAACTCAATGTCAAAATTACTAAGCAATATTGCATGCAATAACTTTAGACCGAACCAATCTGACCTGTCCTGTATGCATTTCATGCATTAACCTACGAATTATATGTATGAATTTTAGACACATCAAACATTAAAAAAACAGGTGCTCAGCTCTTAGCTGAGTCAGCACAACTCTTCATGATATTGCTCCTGGTTTATAGCATGTGGACAAGCAAGTGACAATTTAGAGTTATCATTACATTTGATACATTTTGCATGAACAAACGGCAATGATTGCAACAATGGTAACAAAAGGGTGTCTGCAGTTACATACCTTTATGTGGAAAAAACCTTTGAGTGAGTTGATTGGCTTTTTAGTGTTGAGACACTTTGGAGCCTCCAAAGAGTACTTCACAATGAAGAATACTCTATACAATATTATGACGTTGTGCATACAAAGAACATCTTCCCCTCCCTTTAAAACTGGAAAAGGTACAACGCCTGGATGTTCTTTAAAACTCTACTTCTGTTTGAAATTAGGGGCCAATTACGATGGCGGACGGACTGGAGTCCGTCCGCCATGGTGGTGGCGACCGGAACTGTCCCCAATACCTGTGGCGGTTCCGCACACTGAATTAGGATGCGACCGCCACCATGGCGGTCGCACCTTGCACTCTTAACATTGCGGCGGGTGCTGCTGACAGCAGCACCCGCCGCTATGTCAAAAATGCATGTCGTGCATTTCACTGCACTACGCGGCAGGCACCACACGGTGCCTGCCACTTGGTGCAGGGGAAATGTCGGGGGTACCATGGGTACCCCCCCAGTGCACAAACACCCCCCCCAACACATTGGGGGCCCGCAACGGGCCCCCGAAACCAATCTCCACCAGCCTTTCAATGGTGTTTTACCCGCCGCGGAAAGGCTGGTGGAAGACTTCATCATAATTTGGAGGACGGTGCCTGCTAGGCACTGCCACCATTTTACGGATGCAGACCACTCCGCCAGGCAATCGGAACGATTGCCTGTGGCGGTTCCGTGGCGGACGGTCTTTGCGTCCGCCACGGTCGCGGTCTGGATCCCACCGCCATCGTAATGTGGCGGTGGGAAAATCGCGGTCCGATGTGGGAAGGACTGCCGCCACCGGGCTGGCGGTGACGGTCCTTCCGCCATCGTAATCGGCCCCTTAGAATGAGCCTTTAGTGATAGCTGTTAGGCAAAGCGAAAAGATAAAATGTAGCAGAATCTTGAATACAGATTAGATATGTCACCCAAGTGCTTTGTTCACCCTATAGAATACCTTTTGCTATTGCTACCTTTCACTTTACAGAATACCTACATCATTATTAGCATAAACAGCAATGGGAGAAACCCAAACTCTTATGTTTTTTTCTCCACAGTAAATAAATAGGCTACTTCAAATAGACCAACTTTGTGTGCACTAATAAAATGCTTATTAAAGAACAAAATATTTTAATCTTGCAACTGTTGTGTGATCAGATGTGAAGAAATGCTAGCTTCTGGTCTAAACTACTGTTCCTGCATAAGCATTAGCATTTACTACTCCGTTCATTCATGTCCTGCAAAAAGGCCCTGGTGACATGTTGGCGTAAAAAAATAATGATTAATTAATTTAGATAAACAATTCACAAAAAAACATGGTTTGCAACCGCAATATTGTTTTCTTTAAGTACAAAAGCCCTTTTATGAATTGGAAAATTCTTTTTGACTCATAAAAGGACTTTTTCGATCCTTTCTTGAACACCAAAACGACTTTGGATTTGGAAAGGAATGTATGAATAGTTCACAACTGCAATTGTAAACCATTGATTAGTCACTGACCCCAGAGTATTAAAGGGAGCCCTTCTCTTTGGAGAATCATGTAGGCGCCCAGGGGGAGTCAAGAATGTTCCCCCTTAAGTTTTCCAAAACAGTTTTCTTTTTAAAGCAGCATTAGTTCCTTTAAGCCCTAGGCTGCTGAGGCTGTTGATGTTGATGTGTGAGGTATTTCGTACTTCATAAAAAAAAATTCCAAAAGGTATCCATGCCAAATTTGTACTCATTTTTCCACATATCCTGGGAATCCTAAAGGTACTCAGGGTTTGCTGGATTCCCTTAAGGGAACTGAGAAAACCCCCAAAATAAAGCTATATTTTGGGTTTTACTGAAAACAAATATGAAAAAGGGGATGTGTAATAAAGCATATGTTTTGTCCGTAAAATGCATCAAAAAAAGGTTTACGTAGCTAAGATCACCAGCTTTCAGGAACATGCAGAATTGTAAAAAAAATTCATTTTACCCTTTTTGCATTTTTTCTTAGTGGTAGTCTATGTTACCTATGTTTGTGGTTTCAACCTACTTGCAGTCTATGGTGGAAGCAGGTCTGAAGCCCATGGGTGAACACAGGAAGTTATACATTTATGAAAACTAGACAAAGTACCACATTTAGCAAGGGGTGGCTTGGCCTAGAACCCGCAACACAAAACTCCTCAAACCACAATGTGGAAGCATTCATATTTCCTGACAAAAAATCCCTCTTTTGGCTATAGGGGTAGTCACTGCATTTGGACATTTTTTTTATTTTTTTAAGCTAGGCACCCTGACAAGTCCAGAGAGGTGTGACTTGTGTGGATCCCACAAGTTTTTCTTAAACATAATGCCCTGCCATTCTCCATTTTTACTAAAAACACAAAGGGGCATATTAGCAAGGGCCTTATCGCCGCTTTAGCAAGCTGTCGCTAACAGCTGTTAGCGACAGCTTTATGGCGAAAGCGACCGTTTTGGTGTCGCTTTGCATGTCAGCGATATATATCGCTAATGACATGCAAAGTAGGCGTTCCCAACTTAAAGCGACTGAAAACAGTCGCAAACACAACTTCCCCCTATTAGCAATGCCCGCGAAGCGATAAAAAAATTCGCGCTAACCGCGATTATCACTGGAATCTAACACCTGCTAAAAACCTGACTTAACCATTCTAGTCAATGGGAGGTGAATTGTAAGGTTAAGTCCTCACCTGCCTATTAGCAAGCTTTTCATTAGCGCACTGAATTTATCGCTGGATTTCTCGCGCTATTGCTGGGTTTCGCTACTATCGCTGGATTTTTTATCGCCTTGGAGATAAGCGTTGATAATAACGCGTTATCTTCGCAATGAAATCCAGCGATAGCCGGCGATAAAAAAAACAGCGCTAAGCGCGCTTTGCGATAATTATCGCAATTCCTTGGTAATATCCCCCTAATTTTCTTAAAATTTCCGTGATGAAAACTTCCAGAATCTGCAAGGATCCACATAATTCCAACCACCCAGTGTTACCACAATTTTCTCGAAAATAATGGAATGATATCCCACTTTTGAGCGAAAAAATGACCTGTTTTGTTGATTGGAGTAGCTGAGAAATGTGGGCTTTTGGGCATGCAAAACCCAGACATTTCTGAAAACTAGACACCCTGGGAAGGCTAGGGTGCTTTGTCTTGCGTGAATTCTACAGCGTTTTCTTACTTTTCAATGTCCTGGAAACCTCAAACATTTCACAAAATCTCACATCTTCCTTACATTTCTATAAAGGAAACTTCCAGAATCTGCAGGGATCCACAACATTTCAACCACACAGCGTTCCCACACTTGTTCTGGTAAAGATGACATCCCACTTGTGTCGTTGGGTTTACCAGTCATGGCACAAAAGGACCCTGGATGCAATGAGGAGACATCCAATTCCAGCAAAATAAAGAATTGCTTTTGGTGATGGGGTAGCTGTCAGCCAAGGAGCCTACCAAACCTAGATATTTTTGAAAACTAGGCACCCAGGGAAGTCAAGTGTGGTGTGGCTTGTGTGGATCCCATGAGGCTTTCTTACCCACAAAGCCTTGCACATCTAACACTATACCTAAAGTTATTTATTTTCCTCATATTTCAATGATGAAAGCTTTTGGAATCAGTTAGGATCTACAAAATTCCTACCACCTATTCCCACACTCCTCTCACTTGTGTGGAAGGGCCTATTGCCAGAGACAGAAACTAATCAAACCAAGTACCATGCAAACATTGCATTGACAATGTTTGGTCTGTTCCTGTCATGGGTAGTCTGACTTAGAGCCATATCACAGCACCAGCCACTTTACGGTCCACTCACATGTCTTTCATTCATGCTACTCAAGCCATTCACACTAGGCCTGGGAGTCAAATTCCGCTCCGCTCGCGGAATTTGCGAAATTTAGGCAATTTCGCGTTCCGCGGAGAACGCGAAATTGCCACCAATTCCGCGATCCGCGGTGTAGCATAGTTATTTTCTTGTTCGCGCTTTAAAAATGTGTTCTAGCGTGCGCGATAGCGACTTACCGGGATCCCTGCGTTCGCCGACGAGTTTTACTAACCGTTCGCGTGCGCCACGAGATTTTGGTAGCCGGCCGTGCGATCCCGCGAGAGTTTACGATCGCGAACACGTAATTCGCCGCGCCATCGGACACCGCGAGAGTGTGCGATCGCGAACACGTCATTCGCTGCGCCATCATGCACCGCGAGAGAGATTGCGATCGCAAACACATCATTCGGGCGCGCCATCGGACATCCGGCGGAACGTTGGTGAAGCTCGTGATCCTGAACACGCAAAATTTTCAATCTGGAGAAGAATAATATCTCGAGCAGCATAAAACCTTCTATAAAATGATGATTTGGATGAAAAAAACTCCTCAGATTGATATTTGGCTGTCCTTTTTTGTCAATTTTTTTTGGGGGGAGAGGGAGGAAGTGCCACAGAGTCTCCTACTTCCTGTTCCGGTCCAGCAGGCTCCTCCCAGTGCTTTGTCCATCTCCTGTTCATTTTTCATTTGTATTTGAGCTGGAAGGATCACTCTTTGGGGCCAATTCCGATTCCGGCCGGAAATCTCTCCGACCGAGCCAGACCCGGAGAGAATTCCGACCGATTCGGACCCCAGCAGTCCGACCGGACGAGTACGATGCATTCGCATGCTATCGGACTCGATTCGGTCGGACTCCCATTGAAGTCAATGGGAGCCGGTCGTACGACGCGTACGCGGGCTCCCATTGACTCAATGGGTGCGAGGCGAACAAGGGCGCCCCCTACAGTGGGTACGCGTCCATGCGCATCGCAGTGTACATGCACAGGTAGGGGGACCCATGGGTCCCCCTGTGTGCGACTCGCGCGCCTACGCGTTCAGGGGGTCCGACGCGGACCCCCAAAGTCCGGCTCCGACAGCTCTTTCGGGCCGGACGGGCGCGAGTCGGTCGGACTGCTTGCGGCGCGCATCGTACTTACCCGGCCGGGAAACGTCTCCATAGCGCGGTGCGAGTCGTGTCCGTGCGAGTCGGTCGGAGCGTGTTGAAGCCGCGTACGAGTCGGTCGGCGATTTCGCGGGAGCATGCATCGTACTCGCTCGGCCGGACCCGCGTACGATTCGGTCGGGAAACAGGGCTCCGAATCGGATCCGGTAAATCCGAATCCGATTCGGAGCACTACCGGCCGAGATCGGAATTGGCCCCTCTGTGTCTGCTGCATCATTATCATTGGATTTGAGGACTTTTGGATTCGAGATTTTACAAGTAAGTTGGTGTTGTTTGATTGGGGCATTGCAGTTGCTGCAACTACAATGTTGGTACTTTTCATCATTTTTAAAAATAAATAGTTGTGGGTAGCCAGTAGGCCCAGAGCTAGTCATGGGTGGGTGCATGATGAAACATGATGAAACAACTGTTCCTTTGCTGTGTGATGTATTTATTTATTTCAAACATCATTTAGGGTACATGGATGGCATTGGATTGAATTGCAAAATGTGTATTTTTGGGTGTATTTCAGTTTTTGGGTGTGTGTTAAATAAATGCCTTAGTTGTGTGTGGTGTGTTGCAGGCTTTGTTTAGCCCTGTGGATTTTCGTTTTTGCATTTTATTGCATTACAGGCAAAGCAGTGTGGTTTAGCATGCAGCCTTTGCCTGGCTATTATAGGCCTGTTTTCAGTACATTGTTTTCCAGGCCTCCTGCTTGTTGCTTGTGATTTGTGAGTGTCCATGTGGCTGGTAGCCATTTCTGGTGGGAGTTATAAGTGTGCTGCTTTTGCCATATAGGCCTGCATGTGTTTCCTTTGGGGCCAAGGCTTCTTGTTGTTGTGGGCCTGGCCATGAGGCTGGAGGCCATTTTGAAGCCAGGCAGTGTGCTTTTTGCCATAGGCCTGCATTGTCTGTCTTCAGTTTCTTGTTGTGGTGGGCCTGGCCATGAGGCTGGAGGCCATTTTGAAGCCAGGCAGTGTGCTTTTTGCCATAAGCCTGCATTGTCTGTCTTCAGTTTCTTGTTGTTGTGGGCCTGGCCTTGTGGCTGGTGGCAATTTTGAAGCCCGGTAGTGTGCTTTTATCCATAGGCCTGCAAGCTTGTGGCCTAGTCTGCCAACAGGCCTTTCATCCAGTAGGCTCAGAGGCAGTCAGGGGTGCATGAAACAACTGTTTCTGTGTGTTCTGTTGAATTTAAACATCATTTAGGGCATGGATGGCATTGGATTGAATTGCAAAATGTGTATTTTTGGGTGTATTTCAGTGTTTGGGTGTGTGTTAAATAAATGCCTTTGTTGTGTGTGCGGTGTGTTGTGTACCTTGCAGGCCTTGTTTAGCCCTGTGGATTTTTGTTTTTGCATTTTATTGCATTACAGGCAAAGCAGTGTGGTTTAGCATGTAGCCTTTGCCTGGCTATTATAGGCCTGTTTTCAGTACATTGTTTTCCAGGCCTCCTGCTTGTTGCTTGTGATTTGTGAGTGTCCATGTGGCTGGTAGCCATTTCTGGTGGGAGTTATAAGTGTGCTGCTTTTGCCATATAGGCCTGCATGTGTTTCCTTTGTGGCCTAGGCTTCTTGTTGTTGTGGGCCTGGCCATGAGGCTGGTGGCCATTTTGAAGCCAGGCAGTGTGCTTTTTGCCATAGGCCTGCATTGTCTGTCTTCAGTTTCTTGTTGTTGTGGACCTGGCCATGAGGCTGGAGGCCATTTTGAAGCCAGGCAGTGTGCTTTTTGCCATAGGCCTGCATTGTCTGTCTTCAGTTTCTTGTTGTGGTGGGCCTGGCCATGAGGCTGGAGGCCATTTTGAAGCCAGGCAGTGTGCTTTTTGCCATAGGCCTGCATTGTCTGTCTTCAGTTTCTTGTTGTTGTGGGCCTGGCCATGTGGCTGGTGGCCATTTTGAAGCCCAGTAGTGTGATTTTATCCATAGGCCTGCAAGCTTGTGGCATAGTCTGCCAACAGGCCTTTCATCCAGTAGGCTCAGAGGTAGTCAGGGGTGCATGAAACAACTGTTTCTGTGTGTTCTGTTGAATTTAAACATCATTTAGGGCATGGATGGCATTGGATTGAATTGCAAAATGTGTATTTTTGGGTGTATTTCAGTGTTTGGGTGTGTGTTAAATAAATGCCTTTGTTGTGTGTGCGGTGTGTTGTGTACCTTGCAGGCCTTGTTTAGCCCTGTGGATTTTCGTTTTTGCATTTTATTGCATTACAGGCAAAGCAGTGTGGTTTAGCATGCAGCCTTTGCCTGGCTATTATAGGCCTGTTTTCAGTACATTGTTTTCCAGGCCTCCTGCTTGTTGCTTGTGATTTGTGAGTGTCCATGTGGCCTGTGGTCATTTCTGGTGGGAGTTATAAGTGTGCTGCTTTTGCCATTTAGGCCTGCATGGTTTTCCTCTTGGCTTACTGCTTCCATCCATCCCCTTTGCCAGCTGCAGCTCCCTGAATGATGTGATGAGCAAATAATTTAATGCCAAACAGGGTCCACTTCCATTACATTTGTATTTTTGTTGTTGTTCCTCTTCTTTCCTATCCTTCCTGAGAGTGTACACAGTATACCATGAAAGCCCTTGTTGACAAAGTCTCACAAATGGCTACACTAAGTTATATATTTTATTTGTTTGTTTGTACTAGTAGTAATTGAACCACAACAACAAATGCAACATTTCAATGATGTTCTTCTCCTGGGTTCTTTCCTTTTAGGTGCACAAAAAGACAGAGGAGGAGGTGTCATCATCATCACCCGTTGTACTGCCAGACAGAAGTCCTGCTGCGCACCACGTCACATCCACATGTGACCACAGACATCTCTGCAACTTGTGCACCTGCGTCCTGCTGACATCTGAAGAAGATGGCCCCAAAGAAAGGTACCAGGTCCTCCAGTACCAAGAAAGTTGCCAGTGAGAAGAAGAAGGAACAGAAGAAGGAAGTGGCACTTGCCAAGACTGGTGTGCCGCCCGATGTGTTTTTTGGGGAAAAAAAACTTACGCCTGCAGCAGCGGTGTCCGGCGGGGACAAAGCTGGGAGCAGCACCTCCGCATCAGCGGGCCCACCCCACCAACCTAGGCCCAAGCCCATGAGTGTGGCAGAGGTAGCCAGTCTACTAACTAGCAGTGATGTTGAAATGTCATTATCGCAAAGTAGTACCCAATCCACGCACTCGCAGGCGGAAACTCAGCAGATAAGTGGGCAACCACAGCCGCAACCACAGCCGCAACCACAGCCGCATGCACAGCCGCAACCACAGCCCCAACCACAGCCGCAACCGCAGCCGCAACCACAGCCCCGACCACAGCCCCAACCACAGCCCCAACTGCAGCCGCAACCACAGCCGCAACCACAGCCGCAACCACAGCCGCAACCACAGCTGCAACCACAGCTGCAACCACAGCCGCAACCACAGCCGCAGCTGCAATCGCAGCCGCAACCACAGCCCACAATAGTAGTTGTTCCACCTGAAGTAGGGGCAGTTCAGGAAATCGAGCTTTTTGCAGACGAAGAGGAGCAAGCCACTGTTTCAGAAGATCCATTGTCTTCCAGACCCCCAGCAAGGAAAAGGAGGGTTAGTCCATCAACTTCTTCTTCAAGCCCCGCTTCTGATGATCTAGATGCCACTTGGAAGCCACCAGCTCAGTCTGAGAGTGATGCACGTCACAAGACAAGGCTAGTGAAAAGGAAGGTTCCAGAAAGCCTTAGAGTTATGGAGGTAGATGTAGACGAGGGGGGTGATGATGATGAAGAGCCAGTCATCATGAACATCACTCCCGGGCCAGAGGAGACCAACATTATTAGACTATCCAAAATCGCTGCGAGGGATGTAGCACGGATACCACCAACACAGGTAACACCAACACGACCTCCAGCTTCCATATTTGCCTTTGCAAAGGCCCGGCAGGGACCTACATCCAGCTCAACCACCACAGTAGGTAGTGGTAGTGTAACTGCACAGAGTCAAATTCCAGGCACACCCTCCAGTTCATCTGGTATTGAAAGTGGCACCTCCAGCAGCGCCAGAAAGTTCTCCTCCCCAGTTTGGGACTTCTTTTCGGTTAGCAGTAAGGAGGAGAACATTGCTATATGCTCAATTTGTCGGCAGGCTGTTAGGCGGGGTAAGCTTGGTACAAACTATGGTACCGGAGGCCAAACAAGTCATCTAAAAAAACACCACAGTATCAAGTGGGAGGCTCACCTACTTCACTTAGAAAAAAGTAAACCTGGACCCATTGCTGTTGTTGGGGATGAAGAAGTAGGGGAAGATATGATCACGGTGGAAGGTCAACAAGAGGGAGACATTTCTAGCCCTATCCCCAGCAGTGTAGTGGTACCGCCCACATCCTCAGCAACATCTCAGTGGCACCGTAGTAAGAGTCAGCCTGAGACACCAAGGCAACCGAGTACTGCAATGAGAAAATGTGCGTCGTCGTTCAGCCTAACTGGGTTCAAGAAGACAGCTGCACCACAAAGGAAAATATTCCAGCCTACCATTGACAGCATGCTTAGGTCGGAGGGGCAGTACCAACGCAACCACCCAACGGCACGGTTGTACTATGCGAAGCTGGCTAAAATGTTAGCGCTGGACCTTCTCCCTTTTTCATTTGTGGAAGGGGTGGGTTTCCTTGAATTTGTGTCAGCCATCTGCCCTAAATGGAAGGTTCCCAGCCGGTCCTATTTCGCCAGAGTTGCTGTTCCAGCACTACATCACGATGTGCTGGAATTGGTTGGACAAGCTTTGCAGCAGAGTGCTGTTCACAATATCCACCTGACAACAGACATGTGGACCAGTTGCCAAGCCACTGATTACATGTGCATCACTGCACACTGGGTCTCTTTTGTGGGGGTTAGAGAAAAGCTATCTGAAGTAGGTGCTGTTGACACAGCTGAGATTTTTAATGCTACTCGGAAACATGCAACTGTAGCCATGTTCGCCATGGAGAAATCTCATACTGCTGCAAACATTTTGGAAGAGTTTAACAGCAAGGTCTTTGAATGGCTGTGCCCAAGAGGGCTTAACATTGGTTTTGTTGCCACGGATAATAGCAGTAATGTACTTAAGGCCATGGAGGTTGGTGCCTATTTCAGGGTCCCGTGTTTGGCGCACTGCATTAACATTATAGTTCAAGACTTTCTGAAAAAAGAACCCATAGTCAGCAACTTACTGACCACCTGCCGCAGAATATGCACTCATTTCAGCCATTCTTTTAAAGCCCGGAAGCAGCTGAGTATCATTCAACGTGACTAGAGAATGCCAGTCAAAGCACTCATCCAGGAGGTGGCAACACGTTGGAACTCAACGTATTACATGCTTGACCGTCTGTTTGAGCAGTACAGACCAATCAATGAATATGTCATGCGAAGGGCGGATGCTACTGTGAAAGGCATGACCCTTCAGATGGACCAATGGTGCCTAGTTAAATGCCTGACAGAGATGCTTCTTCCTTTCGAGGTCTTCACACGTGAAGTCAGCAAGGAGGACTGTACTATGGGCCAAGCTATCCCATTGTTGCACATGCTAGAGCAACAGCTGAAGGAGGTGTCTGAAGCGTACATAGGTGTGGAGGAAAAAAAGAAGCATATGAGTTGGTGGAGAGCTTATCATGTCGCTTAACTGAAAATGCAAGGGTGCAAACTAAGATTTTGTCACAAGAACATTACATTTGTGCCACAATTCTGGATCCACGGTACAAATCGGCACTGAACAGTAAGACATTACTCCCTTTTTCAGAAGTGGATGTTGCCCGGTACAAAACTTGGATAGCTAAGGCAGCCAGTAAATTGGAAAATGAACGGCTGGTAATTAAAGGCCCGCTACTCAAACACACAACAAGTATTGCAGCAGGGCATCCGGCGTCAAGTTCAACTTCAGAGCCTGAGGGCAGTGCGTTTGGTTCACAGCTGTCACCAACACCAACACTATCGACAACAGCAAGAACCGGATCATCAGCCCCAGTAAAAATGGCACAGGATTGGTATTTACAGCAAGGACTTGCTAGGTCCAGTGCTGATGCAAAGACAAAAGAGGCCAAACAAAGTGTAGCACCCCTGAACATTGACCGGATGGTCCAGGCCTACCTGGATGACCCAACAGAGGTCTACATTGATCAAAACCCATTGCGGTATTGGTATGGCAAAAGGGGCCAATGGCCAGTGCTCAGCAGGCTGGCGATAAACTATCTGGCTTGCCCTATCGCAAGTGTCTCTTCTGAACGTGTTTTCAGTGCTGCTGGTTCCATTGTAACAGTGAAAAGGACCAGTCTCTCACCCAAAAACGTGGATCAAAATGATCAAAATGAATCAGCAATTTATACCACCGAATTACACAATACATGAATCAACGCAGGAAGATGAGGACAGCGGCTCAGGTGACGGAAGTAGCGTGTTAGATGCTGATTACCTACTTCTGGTTGAACCCCCAGAGTTTGAGGACGAGCTATACTTCCCTGACAACTAGGCTTCCACTTCTTACTGTCGTCCTCCCTTATTTACTTTTATTTGTGTGTCTGACTTTCTGGTTGGAAACTTCAAATCACAACAAATCCGTCTTCTAGGGGCACATGCATCAAGCTAGGCAATTGCGATTCCTTAATAGCTAATATTAAGGAATCGCTATTAAGGAATCGCAATTGCCTATGCATGTAGAAATCGCTCAATAAATAGCGATTCCTAAACATTCCTTAATTGCTACTCGCAAATTGCGAGTCGCAATTAAGGAATACCTACCCATTCATTCCTATGGGCCAGGAGGCCCATAGGAATGAATGGGAAGATATTCACTATTAGCGATTCGCTATTAAAGAATGGCTAATAGCGGGAGCTATTTCAAGGGTGCCAGGGTGTCAAAAGGACACCCTGTTGCACCCCTGAAATCTGCATATGAGTACATCTTGCACACACACATGCCCCAAGGGCATGTGTGTGTGTAAATGGAAGTTTGAAAAATGAACTTTAGTGCATTTTTCAAAGTTTTTGCAAATTACCATGCAGTTTAACTTCATGGTAATTTGCTCCCCTATTAGCGAAATCGCAAATTTTTTAACTTTAATGCATTGCATTTAAGGAATCTCAATTTGTGATTCCTTAAATGCAATTGCAATTTAAGGAATAGCAATTTTGCGATTCCTTAAATTGCGATATCTGCATTTGGGATGATGCATCCCAAATGCAGAAATACTGGTCGCAACGGGGCAGATTCTGAGAATCTGCCCGTTTGCGACCAGTATTTCGGTTGATGCATGTGCCAGCTAGTCTTTTATTGCCATATATGAGTTTCTGCTGTCTGCATTTCAGTCCACTCCTCCGAGTGCTGCTCCTCCATCCTCCTGAATCGCCCTAAATCTATTGCCCTCAAGCCAGATGATGATTGGATGTAGCATAATAGAAGAAAAAAGAAAATCTTGACTCGTTGAGTCTCTCCAAAAGAAGTGGAACATGATGATGACTACTATAGCTATCCTCCTTTCCGAGCCGAGAGAGACTGCCCATTAACTGAAGATGAGAAGGAACAGGTAATGAATGATGACATGCATTGGACGCTGACTGAGTGATTTGTGTTGTTGTTGTTTGTAGTGCATGAAGTTAATTCATTGTGTACTATTATCTAATCTACACACTAAAAGTAACTCAATGCAATGTTTGTTTCCATTCTTGTTTTTTAATAACAAATTTGTACTTCTACTGCAGGCCGATCCATTGCATTTTGAATATGGAAAGGGGACTCAATCTGTACACTGCACATTGAGTTGGACAACACACCATGATGATGACCACAGTGACATAATATCTTCGCAGTCACTCAGTAGGATCCGAGATGATTGATGGAATAACTCAGGGCGTTTCATGAGTGGCATAAAAGATAAACAAGTCAACAACAACCACTGCAGACCTACATGTCTGTGTAGTGATGGAGTTGAGTGTGGTGGTATGACTGACAGCGGTGCATTGATTTAGTCACTTAATTTGTAAAATGCTATGTTGCTGTATATCTGCTTTGTCTGCCTCTGTCAAAAAATGTACGCTAAATGGAGGATGGGTCACGGGTGCCGTGGGCCTGCTCTGTCCTGTTGTTGTTGGAGGTTAATGCTGGAAACAGACTAGAGTAGACATGATGTATCCATGCCGCCTCTGAAAGTGTTCTTGTTGCACTCCACCGTAATTTATGCATTTTTTTTCTACTTGATTTTTCAATATCCCTTTTGTTTTTCCATCTACAATTACAGGCCAGCCCTTACCCTGTGCTATACTGGGAAAAACAACTCACACTTACCTTACCAATGAATCTACATCTGCCAGGCAGGCAGTGGCGTCACCCAAGATTGATGGCCGGAGCGTCCATGGAAGGGAGGACCAAGAGGAATGCCGAGATGCAACTCCCCATTTTGACCAGGATAACATACAGTAACAGTATCAACTTTCATCATCTTTTAAATAATTTGATTCATTTTTTGTCTTCAATCATTACTACTGTGTGTTGTTGTTATTATTATGTTTGCTCTCTGCTTATAATTCAATTCATCCCTACAGCTATTTTTGAATTTTCTTTGCTATCTTTAATAGTAAGCCCGGGCCGGTACAACAGAACAGAAACTGTATGTAATTCGGGTCTCTCGGAAGGCAGACAGGCAAGGCAAATTGCATAATATACTGCTGCCCTGTACTGTCTAATTGCCTAGTAGTAGTTAGTAAGTACTACTTATCATTAACCATCAAGTTATCATCATCATGCATGCATTTCCTTTTTCTCCCTTAACAGAATTATGGATATGGTCGTCTGCCAAGATTGTGTTTTGTTGTTGTCCATGCGTACTGTTTTTCTTTGTCTAACCTTTCCCCAAACCCCCCTTCCCAACCATTCATCAAACCCTAACCCTCTTCCCCCGGGCTGTGTGACTTATTGAGGTGTGACTAAATTAAATGTACACCAATAATTTATCACACGCTTGCTGGGGTGGATGTGGCAAAAGCAACACTAATTCAATTTCAAGGCAGGGCGAGGATCTTCTTCTGCTTGCCCACCCATGAGCAGTATATTTGCGAGATCATTTTTTTACCAAAGGAACCTAATCCATCAGCATTAATTGCCGGCATCGATTGGATTTGTAGTCATCCTCCTACACAGCACTAACGGTTACGCTTGTGTCGAGTGTACTGTAGGCCTAGTCGAGTGACTCAACACAGCTAGAGTTTGTAACTCTATCTTCTAGGCTATCCCCGCCACCATTATGTTTTATTGTATTTTGGCATATTATTGTTTGGTAGTAAGTTCTGTACTGTACTTCGTTCTACTACTCCTCCCACAGTCTCTCTCAAGCGACTGAATGTCTCATTTTCTTTTTTTTGCAAATGCTACTGCCAGTGTCTACTACTACTACCACCACAACCGTGGCATGTTGGGAAAGGAAACCATCATCACCATGCAGCCATCGCCGTGCCTAAGTTAAACATCAAGCACAGGTAAGAGAAGAAGTTTGGGGGAGGCATAATTAATAATGGAAATTTTTTCATTCATTCTATTTCACACACCCCTTTGAGTCCAGTTGCAGAATGCATAGACTAGGAGGAGAGACTGACAGTACTAGTAGGACAAGTCCCTCAGTGAGGGGTACCGTATCTATCTGTTTGTGTCTTACAAAGTCAGCCAATTATTTAAATCAAACACTGGCTGTGGCCCTGCACCAGCAAGGAAACAGTGTGACGTAAAACAGTAACCCCACCCACAAAACATTAACAACATCGTATGTAAAGTATAAATATATAATTTAATCCTCTAACAAAAATAAACTATGTAAAAAATCCCACAACAACACCTGACCTACCCCTCTCCCTAACCCCAACCAATGTCCATTGTCCGGAACGAAAAAGTCCAACAAATTAAATGTCCAATTGTCCAAAAGTGAAAACCCCAACGCCCGATTCCCACCCACCAAAATAAGCAATAAAAAAGGGGCAATCAACAGGGTCTGTTCATCGGTGGGCTCGCCTCTCCAGGACACGAATACGCTCCTCTAGGCGAGCCACACGGCGCTTCAATGCGCGGCAATTGCATCCACAGGGGGGGGGCAGCAGTGCTATTAAATGAAGTGCAGCGGTGGGCGGCTGCCAGACGGTGGCGCCGTAACACTGGAGGGGGGTGGCTGGGGCCCGGGGCATTGGAGGAGGCTGCAGCTGCTGCCGCCTCCTCCTCCGCCAGAACCACCAGCCGCTGGTATTCCGTTTGTATGGCCTCCAGCTTCCGGTGCCGGGCCTTGGCTGCCAACTCCTTCCTGTCTGCTTTCCCTTTGGAAGGAGTAGCTATATCAAGAAGAAAAAACAAGACTATAGTAAAATATACTCTTAGCAAAGCAGTAAGACAAATTAATTTTACACATAGTGGCACAGTAGCACTAGCAAGCACAGTACATAACATTTGTGGTATGTATCTATCCTCCCACTACCTCGGCCTCTAACATTTGTGGGAGTTTCAGGCATTCCATCACCCATGCATCTGATTCCTATCAGCCACCTATGCATGCATCCCATGTATCCTTCTCTGCCAGTCACAAATATTAAATCTCGCCTGTCCTTCCTCCTTCCACCCTTCTTTCCCTTTTCGTTCAACCCATCCGTCAAGGTCATCTGATCTGACTTTTAGTCTTCTCCATAAAACTTTCACAGCTGAGTTGAAGTCAGATAGAAGAGGCCATTGGTTACTCAACAGTACACTCCCGCCGCTAATGCTATTGCTAATGCTAAGTAAAGGGTGTCTTCTTCAACCGTTCACAACAACTTCTTACTTAATAAGTCTCAACAGTACAGTATACAGTACACCCTTGCAGCGAGTGTAATGTCAATAAGTAAGGATTAGGAATATAACTTACCACCACCCGCCACTGCTGCTGGCTCACCCCTGCAGCTCCTCCTGCAACTGCCGCATCTCCTCCTGCACCCTCAGCGGCCGCGTCACCTTCGCCGCTGGCCTCGGTACTGGTGGTCGGTAGTACGCCTAGAAAAAACATGACACATTTTTTAGATGCCATATACACCTCCCCCTATTTTTCACTAGCAAGATTGAAAAAAAAGTTAATACATACATAATACATATACAACATACATCACTAGTACAAATCAGGTAGTAGAGTAGACACTAGTAGTGTTATATGGTCCCTAGGGTCATTCTAGTCTTTGCTAAGTTACCCCGAGCCATGCAACCATTTTAGCTTTGTGTCTTTTATTTTCGCGCAAGTTACCTCGCAGCTTGTTGTGTAAGACGCCTTTGAGCCCACATGAGCTCATACTGCTACTGTCTGAGCGCTGCGTACAAGGTCGAAAAACAAGCCACTTTGTTATGGAGTTCTGGTGTTAGTCCATATTGCTTATCCATAAAAATGCTACACTTTTTGGCACGACTGAGAAATGCTTGCACTATACTAACGCGCACCATTTTTCTCATAACAGACGGAGAATTCCCTTCTACGAACCAGAGCTTTGCAGAGCTTATGATGTAACCAGTACTAGGTTCTTCTAAGGTGAGGGGTCCCCAGAATTCGCTCAGAGATCTTCATTTATAATTTTATATAAACTATATTCCTACCAAGGGGAGGGTGGTTCTTCCACCACTGTTCAGGTATCATGATTTCGCCTTTTGTCTTCTATGGACTTGTAGTTGTAAGTGTAACTGAGTGTAACAATGTTTAGTGTTTTAATCTTATGCATTTTGCTGTTGCTGCTGCATTATAGAACAACGTACAGAGCTTGTCAGTTGAAAATAAACCTTTTGAACTTACATAGACTCAGTGGTATTTGGTGTGGACTTACACGAGTGAGTGTGTGAAAGGGTGTGCATTGCTTCCGCGACTGAGAGGTCGGGAGTGTTATGTTCTGGGTTGTCTACTCATTGGGTATCTTGGGAGGGGGTTCGGAGAGCTAATGAGACACTATAACTAGTCGGTCAGGGGATTGTGGTGGCTTCTGATTGAGGTGTGAGGACGGTCCAACCTCCCATCACCAACATCCTATTTTCTTGTGCAAAGTTCTGTATGTGCAGAATCCCTACAACAGTAGTAGTATGTCCTATCCTATCAAAAATAGTAAAATCTGTTTGGGCATTTTGTTGGTGGGAATTGTCGAAAAGCCTCAAGATTAAGAAGACTAGAAGTAGTAGAAGAGGACAACCCAAAGGACTAGACTCAATGGCTAGAGCTATTGGTGAATCTGAGTTTTATTTAAAACCTTTTAAATAAAGAGTGGCCAACTGGGCAAGCTTAGCTACAGACAGACTAATAGTAGTAGTACAGAGAGTCACAGCAGACGCAGTTAGAGGCAGGGATAACAAGAATTTAGAAACAGATAGTCTAGATCGAAGAAGAATTTGTAAAAAATAGAATTAGGAAACCGAAATAATAGTTCGGAAAAAATAAGGTGCAGGAAAAGTTAGGGAAATATAATTATTAATATTAACCACTGGAGGACTTACTGGGGCCAGCAGCAGAGCCCTCGGTAGAGGAGTGGTCCTTGCCCTGGGAGGCATGTTGTTCTTCTGGTTCCGCCGACTCAGACCCCGTCTTCTTGCCCCTGGGTGCTGATCATGTAAGATTTCATAAAGAAAGAGACAAAAATTAAAGTTTGGTGTGAAACAAATAAAATATTTTAAAATACGCTCCAAAAACATTTTTGTGAACAACAATTGCAATAAAATTGACCTATCTAATCTTGTCGACTAGTAGTATTGCGAGATTCACGGACCGTCTAGTAAGCCTAAGTACCACCTGACCTAGCCCACCTATTCCAGACGGGCCAATTGTTCACTAAGTCTGCATTTCCATTTATTTTAGTCCTCAAAAATGCATAGATGCAGGACACATGCATACATTTTTGCATACACCAAATTGTTGGTTGGTTGCTGCTGATGTTCTGCTACTGATGATATAAGCCTATTAACACTCACTAAACAAACTACAAAAGGTTCTACTAAGGACTGGGGTAAGCAGCACTCAGCAGCACGTGACGTGACAGAGGATGCGTCACGCACACCACTTAAAAATTACCAACTAATACTAATAAGTAACTAAACCTATCAATCCACCACTATCTCTTCTTAGTGGCAGGAGGACAAAGGAAGGACTAGAGTCTCTCTAGCATTACCTAACTTAAGTTCTCTAAAGTAAACTCTTACATAATCAGGCCAAGCGAGCGCAAAGTTGCAAACAAGTAAGATTAGTAGCACCGAGCACCTGTGTCATAACAATCACAGAAGATTTTTAAACGTAATTTACCTGCAATGTAAACAGCATCATTCTTGCTGGTCGAAAAAAAAAATATCCGCAATATATAACACAGAGCAGAAGAACACAAAGTAGTAATATTAAATAGCTACTCACCAAGCCCCGGGACCTCCACTCCTAGCAGGTCCAGCAGGTCCTGCTCCCGGTCCAGAATATCGGACCACCGGTGCGTCAGCTGGTTATTGGTGCGCCGGACACCAGAGCAGCGAAACACTGCCCGACGCACCTTGCCCCATCGCTGCCGACGCTCCTGGAGCCCGTACCCGGACCCAGGCCTGCCGCCTGCTGCCAGGGTTAAGGGGAGGTGGCGCTGCACAAAAAAAACCAGTGCAGCCACCTCTGCCTCACCAAATAAGGCCCGTGCCTGCACCCCTTTTTGGTGCCGCCTTCCGCAAGGAAGGCAGTCGCGGCTCTGGCTACGGCTACGAGCCCTGTGGCCCTTTGCCATGGTTCTGGGTAGGCGGGGGGCGGAAAAGAAAAGGTAGGAATTAAAAAAGTAAGTAAAAGAAATGAAAAAGCAGGTAATAGAAAAAGAGTGAAAAAGTAGTGAAAAACACACAAAAAGTAGAAAAAAACTCAAAATATAGAATCAGGAAAATAGAGAGATAGATAATAAATAAAAAAGATCAAAAAAAAGTTTCCTGAAACAAAGGATTGAAAAGATAGAGGGAAGATTGAAAAGCAGGCCCAGAACCATAGTAATAGTGTGAAAAACAAGATGGCCGTGCCCATTGCGACCGCTTGGGCAAGTTTGCACGATATTTCCCCCCCGAGCACGCAAAAAGCGTCGCGAACACGTAATACGCGTTCCCGAACAGGAAATACTTATCGCGAACGGGCGGGAGCATGCAATACGCGACCCGGAACAGGAAATAAGCATCGCGAGCGGGCGGGAGCATGCAATACGCGACCCGGAACAAGAAATAACCATCGGGAGCGGGCGGGACAAGTGAAAAACAAGATGGCCGCATCCATTAGCGACCGCATGGGCAAGTTAGCGATATATTTCCCCGCGAGCACGCAAAAACACATCGCGAACGGGCGGGACAAGCAATTCCGCGTCTTTGCGGAATTTCTGCGTGCTAACAGAGATTTTTTACAATTTCGCGGAGATTTGCGTAACGCGACTACGCAAATTCCGCCCACCCCTAATTCACACCCCTAGGCACAGGCCCAACACACACAACACTCACATCAACAAAGGATCCCATTCAAGGGCCCATTACATTCATAGGCCCACAGGACTAAAACATCAATCACACCACCACTCAACTAGTTGGCTGATGACTCAACCTGTCAGTCAACTTACAAACACACCTCTAACAGTCCAATACACACATACCGCTAGTCAACAGCCAAACATACCACCAGTCAAGAGCTGCACATTCAACCAGTCAGCAGTCAAACAATCCACACTACACGCATACCTCCAGGAACTGTTTGAGGTTGGAGACTTGACTGGAGTTTCATTTCTACCTTCACCATCTCTACCTGTCTCACTTATTGGAGTTCTAATACTGCAAGAGTGCCAGGTGCACCTTTACAAACATCTTCCCATTGCAGCCTACCTAGACTCAGAAAGTCTTGTCTTCATGTTCCTTTACCACACTTGCAGCACTAAATCCAAATCCTTCTAGTGTGCAGAAGTAAGTTGGGAGAGTCCGAGACTGCCTTTGGGGCCTATTCATCAGATAGTGTGAGCATAGCTGCAGGGTAACACTGGGGAAACCATGCTCCGGTAGACTCTCCTAAGATCCCTGAAGAGCGCTTCTAGAGAAACTAGGGGTCTTTGTGGTAGTTGAACACAGCAGTCTGTCAAAGTGTGGCACATGCTGCATACTCTGTTATGTGGAGTGAATTGACTGTAATGCACTTGTAATATTGTGGACAAAATATCCACCATTTTCTGATGGAGGATGAAGGTGGCAAGCACACCACAAAACATGACCAATTTGTACATATTGACTGGAATCAGTTAAAGCTCACATATCTAATTTAGGAAGAAAAATTGTTTTGGATTGTGTTACTAATTTATTGGAGGATTAATGGTGAACAATGAGTACCACTGGAGGGACACAAACTTCTCTGATTTCAGTGTCAATAGACCCAAGGCTTGTGTGAAAGTGCGCTTTACAAATACATGTGATGTTATGCAAAGATTTTCAAAAACTGATTTAAAAGACTGCTTGGCTAGTCAAATAGTGGCACATTTTACTCCTTCCATGCTTGGGCAAGCTGCTGGAAAGTCGAATCAACCAACAACTAGCTGATTATCTGGAAGTAAACAAAACATTGGACTCCTCACAATTAGGTTTTAGAGCAGAGCATAGCACTGAATCAGCACTAGTGGCCGTGACAGACATCATCAGGTGCTTGTTAGATGCGGGTACACCTACTATGCTCGTGCTCTTAGACCTATCCGCAGCATTTGACACTGTGCCCCATGTTAAACTACTGCAAAGACCCCAAGATGTCGGGATTTAAGGGTCTGCCCTGGCCTGATTCCAGGACTTCCTGAAAGACAGAATGTAGTGTGTCGCGCTGGGAGCCTTCAATGCCAAGCCTAGGCAGGCAGATAAAGAGGTCCCTCAAGGGCCATGCTTGAGCCTCACACTGTTTTACATTTATGTGGCTCCCTTCGCAAAAGTTATCATAGGATATGGCTTTGAGATCCTGTCATTCGCAGAGGATACACAGCTGGTCTTGTCCTTTGACAAGGACTTTGACAAAGTAAAGCTTCGCGGAGGGCATGAAAGCGATTGTAAAGTGGATATCAGATAACTTTCTACAGCTCAACCCTGAGAAAACGGAGATAACCCTGTGGACCCCAGACTGGTGGCTGCCAGAATTAGGCAAGGCCCCTATCCCTAGCAGTGTAGTGAAAAACCTAGGAATCAAGTTAGATCAGGAATTCAACAAGAAAGATCAAGTCCAATCTACAATGGGCACGTGTTTCTACATGCAGCATCTGTTGAAGAAAGTCTTTGCATTTCTTCATTTATCTGCTAGGTAGACCCTGGTACTTGTCGTGAGTTGGCTAGATTATGGCAGCGTGTTACGTACATCTGCAAATGAATCTCTATTGTCGAAACTACAGGTCGTCCAAAATACAGCAGCACTGTTGATCTGTAATCAACCACCTAGATCAGTGTCTGCTCCCCTCCTAAAATCTCTCATTGGCTGCCAGTAAAAAAACAGGATAATGTTCAAAATGTGCTGTTTAACCTATAAATCCCCGCTGGGCATGGGCCTGAGTATCTTTGTCAGTGGCTTCGATGAATTCACCCTACCAGGAACCTAGTTTCCAGTGAGAAAAAACTACTGGTAGTCCCCCATTTGACGAGCCAGATGGGGTCGGAGATCTTTCTCCTATCTTGCTCTGACTCTTCAGAACAAACTGCCATTTCATGTCAGAACCGGTCAACTATAATAAATTCAGGAAAGCACTAAAAGCAATGCTATTTTAATCCAGTTTCAACTTGTTGTACTGACCGTGCACCAAGTTACCCCTGTGGGGGTGATTCGTCCGCAGTATCAAATAACTCATTCATTCATGGAAGGTCTGCACTCATACATAGCTAGTTAAAGGAACATATTAGCAGTCTGACAGCTCTACTTCAATTTCTCAAAACGTCTCTTTTGTGTAGCACAAAGTGAAGCAAGTTGGAAAACATAGGCATGACTGAGATGGGAACTTTGGACAGTACTATTGACTATCCTGCCCCTTTTCTTGTCTATAGTAAACTCTATATCAACAATATGGTTACTCTTTTTCTTTATTGCAGGAGTCGGGTTGTCAAAGTGCCAATCCTTCAGCCTTCCAATTTCCTCCACAGCTGATGAAGTAAAGGCTACTGTTTCTATAGCATTAATACTTTCAGATATGGTAAACTGCAAGTCAAAGAGATACATCAGTTTCCTTGTGGTGGTTTGACAGCAAACAATATATGCATTGTATGTTACCAAATGGATCAGGTGGGTAGCCAACTACTTATACCACATGCACGTTTTATGAATCACTTTATATGGTTTAAGAGCCTAGTCATTTTTACACTCTCCACCCATGTTCTTGTTGTAATCGCATATACAGTTGGCCCCAACAGGAGAAGAGGTCTCGTCATGAATAGCCATGGCACATATACTTCCAAACTATATAAAAAGTTGACTGTGAACAGGTCATTGGAGGGCAATGTAGTGAGTGCTATGGGATTCTTGAAACTTCTTACAAACAACCTCCTGAGGGAATTCTTTGAGGTGTTTTCAAATTGTTCGACAAGATGCAGTGCCAGCTTTGTACAGCTCACTAAACAGCTGGACTCCTGTATAGAAGTTGTGCCTTACCTTTATGAAAGATTGGTTGGACAACAATATTCTCACTAATACATAGTGTGAAATGACAACCAGAAGGATTTATAGCGGAGTCCTTCCTAGGATATATACTCGCAGGATGCATACAAACAACTGAGCTCTTGCCTAATATGTACTTCTTGGTGACATTACAAGCTCTTCCGCTTGGTTTGTGCAGACTGAACAGCAGTTTTCCTTTGCACAGAATCAATGACTCATCAGCTGCTCTATGGTTACCAGGAGTATAAATCTCCGAAAAATTGGCAAACAAGTGTTACACAACTGTCTAAATTTTTAACAACCTGTCATTGTTTGGATAGAACCAGGGCACTGTTGCAGAATTAACACTGAAATGCAGCATGCGCCACAAATTCAAAAAAATGAGTTAATGTGATAGCTAGGTGTTGCCCAAACTGTTTGAGCAGACAAGTATGACTGTTGACTTGTGCACTACTTGCATGTATGACATTTGGTTTGTGCACTATTCCCATGTTGATGGGAAGGTCTGCTGTTGCCTACAATAACACCATAGAGTGCCTCCATAATACCTCAGAAACTGTTTGACATGTAAACATGTTTAGTGCACAGTTTCCACATGATGCTTTCATCCCAAAAGAATTGGAAGTAGTCAATAGGCACAATATTTGCAGTATAGACTTTACAGCCATTGTCGGCAGTGAGTGGAGAAATTTATAACTGAGCTAAATTGGAGGCTGCCAAGTAAACATTCTACCTGTGCTCAGCATGGAACATGTCTACTTTTTGAATTGGCTTTCCCTGCCACTGTCTCTCCACTGAATAGATGATGCTTGTGAAGGGACATCATAATTGCCATGCCAATGTTCCTCCGAATCACTGATGACAAGTCCTCATTGGATGAACTCCATTGACTGAAAAATCCCTTCCAGATTCCTCTTTGTCCTAGATAGAATGCAGAGGTGCTCTTAGAAATAAATGGTGTTTGTCTGTGTGATATGAGTTGAAATAAAATGAAAGTGAAAATGAAATGAATGACTAAGAATTAGAGCAAAATGGAAAAGGTACTTATCTCACTCTTCTCTGTGATCCAAACAAATTGTCCAAAGGAGCTCAAAAAGAAAAAAAATATAAAAGTATTATTTCAACTTGCAAAATATGCATTACCACAATTTACATAATGGGGCTAGGGGAAGCCCATTTCACCCACTGTCATTGTTAATTCACATTTTCATTTCACGCACCACAGCACAGAGCAATGGGCCAGATGTATGAAGAAAACTTTTAGCGATTCCATAATTGCAAATCCTTGCAATTCGCAATTAGGAAATCGCAAAACGGAATGTATGAAAGTTTTTTTAACATTTTCTGTGATTCCCAGTGGGTCGCAAATGACCTACTTCATGAATATTAATGAGGTAGGTCACAATTTGACACCAATTAGGAATTGCAAAAATCATTTGGATGGTGGCCTGCTGAGATCTACAGACCACCATGTCTGTGATTGCTTTTAAATAAAGCAATCTTTTTTGTTGTAAAGCAGCCTATTTTCCTTAAAGGAAAACAGAATGCTTTAAGAAGAGAAACATTTTAAGTTTTCCTTTCATTTTTAGGTCTCGCATAGGCAGCGCATGCGCTGCCTCTACGAGGCATTAAGTAATCAGTATTACTAGTGAAACTCCACCCATTCCGTTTCTCTTTGTTTTGTTGCTTGCCATTGGTGGAATCTGGCATTGCTGTTCTTATCTCGCTCATTGTTGGCTGGTGGTCCGATACGTCACTTCCCTTTTCTTCCCTTTCTGGAGGAAGCAGCATCGACCAACTACAGTTAACTTACGCTGCTTGCTGTTATCTTTTTATTTAGGGACTACTTTTTTTCTTTGCTGCTCGCATTTCCACATCTGGCAGCTTCCTGCCCTCACCTGATGCTGTTTATTTATTTACGTTTAATATGCAGTTTATTTATTCATAATTAAATGATGCAGCCCACGCCAAGTCTTGAACCCTGTTCTCCTGCTCCAAAGTCGGCAGCATTATATATTGAGCCACCTCCTCGCACCATTTGTTTCATGTGGTTTCAGATGCTACATTTGTCCGTCTCAACCGTTTTTTTTTTTAATTGTATCTGTCTCCCCCTCCACGTGTATTATTTTTTTAATTTGTCTCTCCTCACCCCCCCTCCGAGATCGCTGTTTATTTTTTTTATAATTAAATGATGCAGCCCACGCCGAGGTTCGAACCCTGTTCTCCAGCTCCAAAGTCGGCAGCTTTATATCTTAAGCCACCTCCTCCTACAAGACAAGCCCCTTAAAGGGGTTTATCTCTGTTTCCCTCACCGTGGCACCCTCCCACCATGCACCCACCCTTAACCCCTTCCTCCCTCTTGTTTTATAATCATGGCGCCTGGTGCATGTAAATTTAACCCGCATGGAAGCTGCACTTAATCTAATATACAGGACATCACGCTATATGTTCTACCATGGCGCCGCTTATTTATTGTTCCTTTTGTCCAGTCACTGATTGTCTTGCCGTCCGCTTCTGTTGCTTTAATGCAGGTACTACTTCTCCTTGTTTCCGTTGCCGTGCTTCATTTTCTTAGCTGTGTGCGGCATGTCTGCTTCATGGTGTTTGCCTTTTATTTTATTTTCCCATAGTGGCGATGCCCTCCCCTCCCTTACTCCGTCCCCGCCTCTGCAGCACACATGGCTCTGCATCTCCTCTGGTTGCATTCAGTGCTCCTGCAACTGCCCCAGACCCGCCTTCGCCACTTTCACTCTCGCAGGGGAAAGGTGTGTGTTTATTTAAATAGCGCTTATGTTTTTAATCCAGGTACTACTACTTCTGGTTTCCGCTGCTGTGCTTCATTTTCTTAGCTTTGCGTGACATGTCTGCACAATGGCGTTTGCCTTTTAGTTTTTTTGCCCATATTGGCCATACCCTCCCTGCCTCTGCATCATACACTGTGCTGCGTCTCCCCTGGTTGCACTCAGTGCTCCTGCAACTGCCCCAGCCCCGCCACTTTCACTCTCGCAGGGGAAAAGGTGTGTGTTTATTTAAATAGGGCTTGTGTTTTTCAGCGGTTAAGGGCTTGCAAACTACCAAGGATCGGCTGAAAACACAAGCACTTTCAGCTTGTGTTTTCAGCCGATCCTCGCCCCTCCTCTAGCCCCTTTCTCCCAGTTTACTTTGTTTTTAGCATCCAAGCCGGTCATAGTCCTTACTTTACCCCTGCCGCTCTTTGGGGATTACAGAAAAAGTGGCAAAAGCAGTCTGTTTCAGTTTCTACTGCAGTACTTTTACAACCCAAAACAGGGTCGTTAGAACCCCATTGCTGACGGTACCTAAAAAAAATTACAGCTTCAGTTCCTTGTTCTCCTTCAAATGACAACTCCACACAAATATCGATCGAGTCGTTTCGATTTTTTTTTAAAAGTCGCATTTAATCAAGGATGGAGAAAGAGCGTATTTTCTGCACCCTCTGTTTCATAGCTTTCAAATTTAAACATGGTGTAAAAACGAAAATAATAAACCTTGATTCCTATACCGTCCTTATCTCCGTTTAAACATAACAACCCTCACCCTCTGGCCTTACAGACCACACTCTCTTAGACTTCATGTAGACCTGAGTGACTTTTTTTAAAAATCATTGGTAAGCAGAAGCGGGTCACTAAGCAAGTCTGCAAACATCTGCTTTTCAGATTTTGATTGCCATGGATAGAAAAAAGGGCACTGTTTATAGCTGCCAGCTTTATCACTCCCTCAGCGACAATGCCATCCATGCTTACCTCGTGCTTGCCCATTTGTTCTCTGTTTATGCCTGATCCCTCTTTACTCAATTGATCTTGAATTTGAAGAGCTGTGCTTGTTTGTTTGTTGATATCCTTCTGCATAACCTTAAAGGCTGAGCTGCCAGTGGAAACACAACACAATCACAACACTCATGTACCTTGACTACCTCTTCTTTCCCTGGGTGATCCGTCTGAGTGGTGCTGGGACAAACAGTTTCTGCTCGTCCAGACAGCAGCACATCCTTCTCCTGATCTATTTTGTCTAGCTGCAGACACTGGGAAAGCACCAAAAACAACAAACAACCTTAACAACATTTACCAAAACTGTTCACCTCCTTGTGTCACCAAATCGTCCCCCAAATATATGGTCTTTAGTTGGGATGTCACATATTTATGTTTTTTTTTGTCAAAAGATGAGTGCGACGGCTGTCTGCATTTTGAGCCCTCTGCAGTTTTTGGACCTGGTATGTGGCAAAATCGCAAATGACGCTGCACATAATCATAGCGGGAGCTAACTAGTGCTCCTGAAACTACTGCATCCTTCACTCAGGAAATGTAGGGTTAGGGCTCTTTTGTGGAGATTCAGTGGGCTTTTTTTAAGTGCGTATCTGATATATTTACCCTGCACACATCCACTTAATTCCAAAACACATAATTACACTCCACAAAAAAATTCATCTTCACAACATGCCACATAATTCCACACCATATAGTACCACTCCACATCATGCCACATAATACCACTACAAATCATGCCACATAATTCCACACATTACACAATTCAATGCCACACAATTCTGCACAACACAACATAATAACACTCCACATAATACCACTCAGCGCCACATTTTCACACTACACATAATTACACTCTACTGAATACAACATAAATACACCCCACATAAATGCACTCTATGCCACATACCAGCAATCCACATAAATGCACTCCACGGCCTGCTCTTAAAGAATGCTTTTACAAACATTTGCAAAAGGGAAGGGGTCCCTTATGGACCCCTTCCCATTTGCGAATGGGTTACAACCTACTTGAAGTAGGTGGTAAAATGCAAATGTTTTGTGACTGCATTTCGATTGCAAATCATTCATACATACCGATGCGATCGGTATTAGGAAGGGACACCATAAACACGCCCCTTCCTAATACCAAATCGCAATTTGGGTTTGATACTTTGAAAAGCCTTTTTTGGGTTCACAAATGAGCTGATTCTTTGAATCGCCCCGTTTGCAACCTCAAAAAGTCTACATACAAATGGCCCAATGTGTCAGCCCACTCAATCCATTGATCAACCACTGTGTCATTTACATTTTTCTTCTGCCCACTCTTTGCACCACATTTTTATTACTCGGCCCCCTCGTTCACTACCAACCATAAAATATGCTGCCTGGAGTTGGGGAATAATGTCCCCGGACAGCTGTGCCATGCAACAAAATGGCTGCCATGTTTTCCATTTCCTGGGGGTGGGGTGATCACACTGGGGAGCCAACATGAACAAAAAAACACAAAAGCCCTGCAGATAGTGGGTTCCTGCTCGTGGATCATTGATATGTGAGCAGGAATGAGTTTGAGAGAGGCATTGCTGTAAATATGATTCCTTTGTCAACTCACCTATTCACCTATTCCTTCTTGCCACTCCGGTGGGGTATGTGATGTCATCGCACTGTACTGTGCCCTGACATCACTGATGGGTGAAGGGACAGGTAGGGGTTTAAGCAGAACTAAAGGGGGAAGCCTCTGGTGCATGCACCAGAGGTTCCGCCAAGTTCCCTCCCGTGTGGAACCATTGTTGGTGGCATCACTATGGAGAGTTAGTGTGGACGTCGGCAATGGTCCAAAGGCTGCATTAAAGGAGTTAAGAAACATAGGCTCTTTTTACAAAAAATATAAAAAATGTGTTTTGGAATACAACTACAGAAATGGTGGTCTGCTGTTCCTTGAAGGCCACCATCCCCTGACTGCAGCCAGTCACAGATCCTGAACTACCAAATAAGTAATAAGTAGAAAGGTCAATCTGCGATCTCGTGCAAGTTTGCATTTTGTAAACATTCCTAATAGAACATAGGTTGGTTCACAAAATACTTTTCCCTTTGCAGAAACTCAGGGCCTCATTTGCAAGTTTTTGATGCAGGACAGTGCAGTAAATCACTTTGCTGTGCTCCCCTGCATCAAAAGGTAAAGGCAGGAATGTATCGTATTTATGCTATATGATGCATTATTGTCTTTTCCCACTGTGCTGGCGCCATTTTGCCTGCCTTGCGCCAACACAGGCATCCTTGCACCATGGTACAAAGGTGTCTGCCATGTAGGCATGATTGTTTTTGTGCAGAAAGGGACACCTTCCTGCACAAAAACAATCAATGGAGGCATTCCCCCCCTTCTATGTGTGCAGGAGAATGCAGCACACATAGAAAGAGGAAACAATGAGAAGAATTAAAGTTATTTCTCCTGGTTACGCTTCGCCTGGGGAGGCATAGGCTTTTGACACATTCCCAGGTTTACAAGTCCTTGTAAATCTGGGAATGCCTCAAAATACATGGGTGTTACGTGGGAACACTCACCGCAAGGCCCATGGAATCCCTCTTTGACGGATAGTAAGGCAACGCAGTGATTTGCGCTGCCGTGCTTTACTCCATATTTACGAGGCCATGAAAAGCCAGACGAAGTAGCTTTGCGTGGCCTCGTAGATATGAGTCAGCACTCTGCGGCACCGGTGCATCAAAAAACGTGATGCACCGGCAGCTCAATGGGCTTGTAAATAGGCACTTCAGGGGCATATTTACAAGTCCCTTTTGCCACCAGATCGTCACCTTTTTGGACGTTATGGTGGCGATATGGGCTTCGCCTTATTTACAAGGCAGTGTTAAGCCACTTAATGTGGCTTACCGCTGCCATGTAAATAAGGCACCCTTTCACGCTATACTTAGTGTGAAAGGGGTGGGCAATGGGTGTTCTGCTACAAAACCCATTGACTTTGATGCTGACCCATATTTACAAGGAGTGGCGTAAATATGAGGCCGTGCCAAAATTAAGACCAGGGAAAACCTGGTCTTAACAGGGCGCATCAAGGAGAAATGCTTTATTTTTCCTCGTTTTTGCTGTTTTTTATGTGTGCTGCATTGTGCAGCACACATAAAAACAGCAAAACGCCATGCATGATTGTTTATGTGCAGGAAGGTGTCCCTTCCTGCACATAAACAATCATTTAAAAAATGACAAGTTGCAGCTTTTTTGTGTGCTGCACAAAGCAGCACACATAGAAGTTACAAATCGCCATTTAAGATTACATAAACAATCATTCCCCACAACGCAGGCACCTTTGCACTATGGTGCAAGGGTGCCTGCGTTGGCGCTAGGCAGTTGAATTTAGCACCAGCGCAGTGTAAAATGCAGGGCTGCACCGTATTGTTGTAAATACGGTGTGGCCCTGCGTTTCACAAGTGTGGAAGCGCGGCTTTATGCCAAGAAGGCTAACGCCGCACTCCTTTACTTCTTTATAAATATGCCCCTCAGTGTGCAATTTGCGACCACTTTTTGCGGATGAGATAATAGTACATCAGGCTTTTAGCTAGCAGTGAATCAAATGATTCTAAAATACCCTTCAGAAATTACGTTTGTCTTTTTACTCTGTAAAGCACACCAACTCTGATCAATTTTGCTTTTTATTCGTTTTACATTTTTTTTCTCCCAGGCAATAAATAAAAAAAATGAGAAAAAGCAAATGCACCACAGTATTGAAGGGTTCTATAAAGCATTTCTCTGACATTATTGAAGAGCAAACGATACCAAGGTACTGTGCACATAACACCATCCTTCAAGCATGCACCCTGATTGGAGAGATATTTTCTTGTACATCATCAATACACAAAAGCCTGGATTGCACAAAACCTTGGAACATGTGTGTGTTAAACCTATGTCTCCAATACAACATGTACAATAGATCCCCATGTCAGATGCGGCTGATTCTGTCGAGCTCTGGAAGGGAGCACAGATTAAAGGGAATGATTGATGGCGCAAGAAGCTCAAAGGATCACAAAAGGGCAGCATTCCAAAAAAGACTAATTCTAAGAAGCACACACTTTCTTTCATTGAAGAACTGGAAATAGCTGTTCGCAAAGCATCGATAGAAATGTGAGCTGGCATTTTATAAATTGGGAACTGCCTCTCTTGCAATAATTTTGAAGGTGGCGCATTGAACGCAGAGAAAAGGCGGAACACTGCACCCATTTCTCTGCAGCTGAGAAAGAAGAAAAGAAAGTCTGCCTCATTAATCAAGTATATATTGTGACAATATTTTCCAATTAATGACAGTGAGAAGTAATTGTCCCTTATTTTCTCCTTAACTTGGCTGACAATGAGCAATAGATTCTCTCCTCAAAATGTAAGGCAACAAGAGAAGGATGCTAGATGCCCTAATTGCGTCCTCGTGGCCTCATGCATCACAAAGGACATTAGAAGAGCGACAGTAAATGTTGCTTTAAAAATTCGTAGCTCTTTACGCAATCAAACCACACAATATGTGAGACATTTAACACATTTGAAATAATAAAAAAAAATGGGTACTTTTCACAAGTGTCACTTGGAAAAGTGAAAAATGTATTCCTGTATGTTAAAGCCCGATTTGTGAGTAAATGTTCCATTTTATGGGGATTCTCAAAAACTTCCAGGAGTATCCCTGATCGATCAACTGCGACAGGTATAATACAGTCCATCTGATCACAATACAGCAATATTTCTGTACTTCATATTCTGTCAGACATCCGCATGTGCACTAGTATTATTTTTATTTTTTTCCCAAAGTGAAAACCATTTCAACATTTTCCGCCGGTACAACTGCGTCGTCAGAACCAACAAGTTAAATGAAGAATTACTCAATCACTTTCCAGAGAAATCACTACTGAAGAATACTCAAATATTCACGAAACGTCCAATTTGTAGATGAGAAACTCACATTTGCCTTTCCCATATGTCTTTCTTTCTTCGTCACGTGAGGGTAGACCGTATCTCGGGGGAGATATCAGTTTTAGCAAAACCCCTTTGAAAACCCTCCACTTTTTCAGTTTGCTGTGTAAAAGTGTCATTCTCCTTGAATGCCTCCTGTTCACATCTCGCCCACAAAGCTACCGTTCAGGTAAGTGTTGGTGTGGTGCATTTGACCCTGAGAAGAGTTTGGTGGATGGGAATTTACTCTGTCAGGGAGATGTAGTAACGAGGTACCCACCCACCAAATTTTGAGATGTCTGCTGACCCTGCAGGCGAGAAAGCAAAAGACACAGAAATGATGGACGGAATGCAGAGTAAATCAAACATTCACCCCCAGTCAAAAGATCTGGGTTAAATCCATCATTCTTTTGCTCACCATTCCACCCCAGTTTAGACCCAGCCATATGCAAATCAGTCTTGACCGTGTGCCTCATGGAAACAGTCCAGCCTGAACTGCCAAGCCAGTTCTTCTCTGGACCGGAAACAAGCATCCTGGGACCGGTTTCAGGGCATCACCCCTCATCAGCCAGGCAAGCTTGAATCCAGTGGCACAGTGAGCCTGGGACCCACGTCTGGGCATACCCGGCGCACTTAGGGTGAGAAAGCAAAAAGCACAAAGATGGACGGAATGTAGAACAAATCAAACATTCTCCCCCAGTCAATAGTTCTGGGTTAAATCCATCGTTCCTTGATGTGAGAAGGGAGACGCACGCAACGGAGCACGCAACGGAGCAGAGCTGCGGAGGAGCGGAGCGGCTGCTGCAGTCACAGCTGCACCGGGGCTAAACAAGCGGCCCAAGAACCCCAAGCAAGGTGGGTAGCATCCCGGAAAAGTCCCCGACGAGCATCGGACGACAAGGACGATAAGGCCGACTCCGCGAGCCCCCGCGAACCGTGTACCCCCCACTGCACACGAAGGGGAGCTAAGGCGGCAACGGGGAGGCGAGCGAGTGAGTGAGTAGTGAGCGCGGCCGCCATTAGGAACGGTTGCTGAGTGTCAGCCCAGTGAGCCCGCGGAACCAGCCCAACTAGGTTGGGTGCGGCTTGCGGCTCACCAGTGTGCCCTGCTCACAGCCCACCTGTCCTCATTCAGGCAATTACCTGGGTTCCCGTCCTATCCTGGGATCAATCACCACAGCCGAGGCAAGCCGGTGCGAGAGCCAGAGCTACCAAACGCCGGCCTGCATTTTGCTAAACCCGAAACAGCACAGTTAAGTCAGCAGGAAGCTGGAAAACCGGCCGCAGCCACAAGAAGAGCCACCGCCGTCACCGCCCCTCGACACCCTATGACACCTTTTTATCACCTTTTTAATTATCCAGTAGTCAGTGGCCCTGAGGACCTTGGCGGCAATCGGACCCAACAGAACACCCCAAGTCGGCACGTCCTCCGCAACCACCCAACTGTCCAATCAGCCAACCAACCAACCGACCGACTGACGCCAGGATGTAGGTGACACCAAGCTGGTGGGGGGGCTAGTCACCATTCACCAGGCCTTCCAGGTCCCTCTGACTCTTTCTAATCACTCCGTCGAACTTTTCCCAAACTTTTCTCCCTGCAACCAACAACAGCGGCAGCTGGCAATCGGACCCTTAACAGTCCAACAGGCCAACTAGTGGTCAGGGTGCATCAGGGAGCATCAGGGAGCTCTAGAAGAACTTCTCAATGGGGAGTCAGGGAGGCAAGGAGGCTAGGAGACAAGGAGGCAACCCAAGCACAGCACCTCACCAGCTCTCCAGCTCTCTAGCTCTCTAGCTCTGATCTGTTCCCGATCTGTTCTTGGGTAACTAACAAGGTACAGGAATATAAGGAAACAGGAACAGGTACACTAACAAGCACAAAACCCAATAAAACCCAATAAACACCCCAGGCACCCTACACGCACCAGTCGGTGAGCAACCAGAGCGATTAGAACACTAGAGCAGCCGGCCGGCGGGAGGTCCAAAGGCCCAGAGAGACCTAGAGGGACCAAAAGGACAGAAAGGACCATAAAAGAAAAGGGGGCCCAAGAGGTCAAGGAAGGCTCAAGGGCCCAAAAAAGAGCACCCCTAAGGGGAAGCGAGCATCAAGCACTAAGCATCAAGCACCAAGCATCAAGCATTGTCGCAAACCAGGCAACAAGGAGGATAACAAGGAGGACCTAAATCCAAACCAACAAAAAGGAAAGCCGAGGGCAAGGGCAAGGGTGCCCTCGAATTTGGCCCGGACAGCGATAAAAACAAGTAAAAAAAGTGACACAGCTGTGGGAATCAGGGATATCTGCACCCCTCTTAGCTCCCCCATTAATGGCATGAACGTCAGCGAAAACCACAGTCCGGCGACAAAAAACTTCCAAATTACAACCCACCTGAAGCCGGCATCGGAAAGCCAGGAATCAAAAGAACTCATAAACATTGACGGGGCATCTCAAAGGAAAAATCCATGCACCTTTCAAACAAAAATTTACACAAAATTCTCCTTCCTGAAAGACCCTGGAACAGTAATTTACTCCAAAAGTGAGAACATAAAAGGGCTGCAAACCCCCCTGAAACCAGGGAGACTCAATCTTATTCCACAGACCACCACTAAGCCGGCTGAACCACCGTCTCATACAAAGGACAAACTTTACGAAAAGACCACGGCTACAGACGCAGACCTGGACATTACCAAACAAGACACAGAAACTAGGACAAACAGAGAGGCCAACAACCCAACAGGGGACAGAATCGGTAGAGACGGCAGTGAGTCAGCCCAGGAGACACCTAGTAACACAAAAGGCAGCCCAACAAGATACCAAAAGGCTAAAAAAAAAACAAAGCGGAAACCAAGAGTCAGCCAGATATAGACGCCTCAAAACCCTTGCAAAAAGGGGAAACTAATGACCGAACGGGCCCTAAAGACCATCAAGCCCTCTCCCCGGAATCAACCAAGTGGGCAGAACGAAAAGCATGGGTCCCGTCATCGCAACCAAAAAACAGCTCACCCCTACAGATACTAATTACACAAGCTGACGCCCTGGCAGCCGTGAACGAACCATCCGGCAACACACCGCCAATGCGCTGCCTGCCGCTTCCTTATGAAGATTCCCACTCAACGAACGGTGACATGACCTTCCTTGCCTCGCAAGAATGGGAGGAACTTGTTGCCTCGTATAATTTAAAACCCGTTTCAACTCATTCCCCCACGGCAGCCTCAAACACGCCGCGGGCAGAGAGAAGCAACTCCACAGGACCAACACACAGGCAACCCATATGGGCTACAATACTAAGCACTATGCAATACTCAGCCACGGCGCTCCAATATCAATCGCACAAACTGGACCTACAGCTCGCGGTCCTTCCAATTTAGCATAATTTACTTCAGGGATAGATAGGAAGCTAGCAGAACTCAACAGTCTTATAAAGCGGGGGCAAGAAGCGGCTCACGGAACCCAAACTTCACAACCAGAATGCAGCTGCACTCCAATAATCGACAAATTACTCACGTTACCATCAATGCTAGGAGACTTACTATCAGACTTAAAAACAAACACCACCTTGCACATTTACCCGAGTGATGAACTACCTAGGACAGAAACAATAACACATGGGCATCAACAAACGGGGTTGACTCCAATCAACTCAAGTCACTCCCCTTGGCGGCAGTGAGGTAACAGCAACAACTAAAGAGAGTATAGCCAACAAGAACAACTCACCCCCGAAAGCATGCCGCAAACAAAAAAGGAAGGGAAGAAACAGGAAGTTAGTCGCTCTGGGTCTTTGCGCTAAAAATGAGCCCCCGGTAAACCCCGCTGAAGTTGAATTCGAATTCGAGGACATCAGGCATGCCCCCACTCCCACTTTGGTTGATAGGTCAGAGTACTCCACCGCAAGATCTAACATTACCCAGGCACCAACTGTGGGGCTATCTTCAAGATCATCAACACAAAGCAACCCAACAGATGACAACAAACAGGAGATCATTCAAATAAGAAAGGAGCTAGCCACACCAATGCAAGAACTCAACAAAATCACCAAAGTGGAACAAAACCCACAGCTGAACCTGCGAGACGACCCACCGAACAACCATAGGGAGTCATCATAACAGTCGACGAGGGAGAACGAGCACAGAACCAACACGCTAGACAAAATTTGGATATCAATTGACCCTCTGCAAACTTCCCACACTACCGCCAACCAAGGAGCCGGCAAGAGAAACAGTGCTCAACTAATGCCCCCGCCTCACGAGGAAATCCCTATCCAGGAAACGGAGGCACGAGACGCAGAGGGAATGGACACCATCATATTCTTTCCTGAGTATGAATCCCGGGGAAGAGCGGACATACTAAACAGAGGGAACGTACTACGGCTCTTACATTCCATCACGAGCCTAGAAAATATAAGCTCTGTAGACTTGCTCTCCATAGAATTTCAACTAACCAACAACCTGCAATGCCCAGAGGCAACTAAAACAAGATGGAACACTAGTGGCATAGCTAACAAAATCATGAAAGAAGAAAACAAGTTCCAACACTGGGGGATAAAGCTGAAAGCTGAATCAAAACCACCCTACCCAACACCCTTTATAAATGCCCACACTAACAGACCACCCAAAACCACCACCTCAGTATTAAAAGGAGAAAGGAGCAGCACTCCTGGTACGCACATAATGCTCACAAAGGTCCCCAATTTGAATACAGGCCTCGGGCAACTAGGTATAACTCCATCATCTACAACTCAGAACTGGACGCAAATACAGCAAACAATAACAACAGACCGACCCAATTGACAAGGGATACGCAGCTCAGCGACAGCCCCAGTAGAGCGAGACAAAACCAGCATGTGCATTTGGAACATCAATGGCCTAGCCAGTAAAACTGAAGACCTTGAGGTATTAAATTACCTAAAAACATTCAACATGTTACTGCTCCAGGAAACCTGGGAAGACAAGGCTTTTGTGCTTCAGGGGTACACCTCCTATTTCGTTCCAGCTACAAAGGGATCCGACTTTGGTCATCACTCGGGGGGATTAACGATACTGGCCTCAATAACCACAACAGGAGAAATCTCACCCATAGAGGCCCAAATTGCAGCTCCAAGCGCCATCCAGGCTGTGATGATAATGCTCAAGTTCAACAAGGAACGCCAGGAAGTTATAATAATCAACACCTACGTGCACCCCAAACAAAAACCAAAAATAGTTAAAGAGCTGGTAAAAAGGGTTATGGAAGAGCAGGACGCTGATCACATCATGCTGGCAGGTGATTTAAATTTACATCTTCTAGGGCCCGGACAAGATGAGGACCCTGTGCAAGACCTAAACACCGCCTGGGGAAACCCGAATCAGGGCCTAGCAAATATTGAGAAACCAACAAGATGCTCGAATCACCTGCTTCAGGAACTCGAACACCTAAACTTGAGAGCACTTAACGGCCGCTTTGAGGGGGACAATCCACCGGTCGCCACATTCCATTCATCAAAAACCTCCTCTCACCTAGATTTTACCTTCACAACCCTTACCATGTTCAATAAAATTGCCTCCTTCAGAATAGGCGACAACGAACACAGCGATCACCTACCCTACCCTACCCTAGGAAGTGATACTAAAAGCAAACTCAGCCCTCACACTAGAGGCATGCAAAACCATCGGCACAGAAGGGACCTCAAATCTCAAGCGAATAAGGTGTAAACCCAGTGACATCGAAGCAATATCAACCACTGCTAAAACATTACATAACCAAGGGAAAGATACACCAACCCAACCAGTGAAAGAATGGGAAAACTTCATCACGACTCTTGGAGGGAAACTCGCAACCGGGACAGGGACAAATTTTAGACAAACGGCGGCCACCCTAACAAGTATGGCAACCAGCCCAGAATCAAAAAATCTCAAACGTACCATAAACCAAACACTAAGGCGGCTTCGCAAAACTCTGCAAAACCTGGACCTGCAATGTGTCCTCCGGAAACTGACGGCACTAATAAAAAGAAAGAAATGGGAAAAAAGATCAAAGAATGATGAACTATGGGCCAAGTTACTTCATGACCCCAAACAAAAAAATGGTGCCAAGTTCTGGCAAACAATCAACAGAATCCAGCGACCAAATCACCCTGGAATAAACTCTAATATAACAGAGGCAGTCTGGGTAGATTACCTCATCAACCACTTTAACACCAAAGTGAAAAAGGATGACGAAACATTCAAAGAACTGGGGAACGCAAGCAAGGACAGAGGCGACATCAACAAGGAAGAAATGACGCACAACTTCACTCTAGCAGAGCACAATGACTCCCCAGGAAAACGCAACAACATCAGGGGATTGAACCGGCAGCAGACTCAGACCTTTCATCGACAACCAAAGAGGAGCACCACGGTTCAGCAGCGACGCAGATAAATAGACAAATAGCCAGGGGCAGGCTCGCTGGCGCGCCAGGCCCCAACGGTATCCCCCCAATGCTGTACAAACACAACGCGGAATACTGGAGCAAAGCACTAGCAGCGTTTTTTAAGTACATAAATTGCGCAACAACAATCCCGGAGTCCTGGAAAGGATCAATTATCAGCCCAAATTTTTAAACAGGATGATAGGAAAGCTCTAAACAACTACCGACTAATCGCTCTCATTGACATAGAGGCTAAGTACTACGCGGGAACAATTTTGGATGAACTAACATCTTGGGCATCAGAAAACTCTATAATCCCAATAAACCAAACTGAGGGGTATATTCACAAGAAGGTGCGATAACTATCGCAAGAGTAGCGTAACGCAACTTTCAATATCGCAGCCTATCGCGGGAAAATAACCCTGTGTCAACATGGAATTCACAACAAGGCGGTAGCATGCGATAGTCACCAGATAACGCGTCAAATGTCAGCATGAAAATCAATGCCACGCCGAAAAAATGCGAAACGCGAACGTGAGAAATCATGCGATGAGGCCAATCGCGGTACAAAAAGTAGCGAAAAGCAGCCACAGGCCTGCAAATCCCACGCGTCTGGCGGGAAATTGCACCATAAAAACCACAGAAACAACACACCAGAAACAAGCCAAAGCACGTAGCAACATGGATGCACCCTGACCCAGCGCAGAGGTCAACACGAACCCCACAACCCCCACAGACCACCAGCAAGGAACAACAGGGTCAGGGAAGGCCAAGGAGAAAAGGGAGAGGAAGATGGGGTGCAGACTGCAGGAAAACAAGACCAGCGCCACAGAGTCACAGAACACTACCAGCAACTGATCCACAAGCAGACCACCTGGAATGCAGTCGGAGTGCAGAGGAGGCCAATCCAGGAGGCCAAGAGGCGCCGCCAGGACGTGACTACTTAAACCAGGCACAAACCCGCAACCAACAGGAAGGCAGCAACGGCGACAGGAGGTGGCAGTCCAGCACCACAGGAGGAGCTGGAGGAAACCCAGGCCACAGTCATCAGTGTGGAGACGGTGCAAGGAGGTGGGAGTACGGACACAGCTCGACAGGACCCGACACAACAACAACAGGGTGAGGATCCGACAGGGACTGGGGGGACAGGGGGTGATGGGCACAATGGCACACATGCACAACAAGGTGTAGCACACTGCACACCCACAATTACCCAGGGACATGTCCCCCATCCCCGTGGCACACTGCAGCACACACACATAGCAATCACAGCACATACCATGTGAAGAAATTGCTAGGATTGTGACCCTTCGGGTTAGTCCTGATGCAGATGCAGTGGGGTGTGTTACACCTGCATCAACGTCCTCATCAACGTCCCAGGTCTCCCACACTGCCTGAGGTGACAGTTGCGTCCGCAGTCCACAGCGCAATACCCAGTAATAGATCCGGGTGTGTAGCTTGACTACCACTACCAGTCTGCATTCCTGCCTTGGGGCTGTTGCCTCCTGCCCTCCCATTGTCTGTGCCTTCTCCCGTCCGCACACTTGACACATCTTCCTCATCATAGTCCCAGGTCTTCCCCACTGCATGAGGTGACATTGCTGCGCAACCTCACAACAGCACAAAACTCAATCAGTAACGGACAATGGCTTGCGGTGCACTGAGTCACTGGCACCTGGAGTGCTGAGCAGGGTATCAGGCCGATGATGGCATCCACGACAGGTCTGAGCAACTCTGTAGGTCTGTCAGGACCACTATTTTGACTCTGGCAGATGGCGGTTGGAGGTGGTCCTTGCGGTGGTGGCGTGTGCCTCCTGCGGTGATGCAACGTCTGGGCCGGTCAAGACTCGATGCTATGTGTGGGCCCTGGTGGCCCGCAGTTGAGGCCGGAGGATGCGGACAGCGCAGGGCCACAGACACATGGTGTTGATGACCCCAAGACCATCGCTACAGAGGCCATTCAATGTCTCAGAAGAAGGGGTCCCAGGCCTGAGCAGCACAGAGTTAGTGGCCCCGGATGCACTGCGGCCAGCACAGGCACCCCCCACGGGACGGTGACTTGCGGTGCAGTCAGATGGGCCATGCGACCTGAGCGGGTCCCCATCAATGTCCGAGGTGTATGTTGTGGAGGGTTGCGGATGACAGTGGAAGGTGTCCTCCAGGGCATGATGTGGAAGGTCTGATGTTATCTGGAAGCAGTAAATGGAGGAGTGGAAAGCGCAACCCTCGTTTTCACCAACAATTTGGTATCAGCTACATGAGGATGAAAACTAGCCCCTATTCCATAGACTCAAACGCCACCAATGTACGACCAGTGAGTGTCCATGAATGTCGGGGAACACACTTAGTGGCACAGGTGCTGAGAGGGGATGCAGTCTGCGATGATGCCGGTACACAGATGTGAACTCAAACATTGCCAAATCAAGACTCTGTGACCTTCTGGACCGCAGTGTAGGCCGGAGGCAGCGGTCAGCAGTGGCCCACAGCCACTTGTCATTGGCTCGCGAGGCACAGAGTTAGTGGCACAGTGGCAGTTGTCGGTAGTGTTCAATCGCCTCCGTAGCGATGATCCTGTTCCCTCCGGACTGCAACGGGTCATCCTCTTACGCCTCTCCGTGTGTGCGATGAAATTTATTCTGCCTTTTGAATTACCGATGTTCAGTTCCTAATCTGTGATCCCACTCGTGCGCAGCGTAGGCCGAGGGCAGTAGTCCGCGTAGGCCCACAGACACGTGTGGTTGTGATGCCATGCACAGACTTGTTGCCACCACATCGAAGGGTGTATAGTGAATTGTTCTCTGCCTTAAATAATGTTCACTGCCATGGTGTAATCAAGACTCAGTTCCAAATGTGTGACCTACCTGACCGTGGTGTAGGCCTGAGGCAGCGGTCACCACGGCCCATTCACCGAGTGTCGCCGGCATAGGTTGGATGGCCCCCGTGTTCGGTCACCTCCATGTATGTGACCCGGCATTCGTCCGGACTGAGCCACATCTTCCTCTTACACCTCTCCGTGCGACCACTGGTGTGGACTCTGCCATTCGTGCTTTGCGACTAGGTGCTGGATGTGTGACCTACTGTTCCGCAGGGTAGTCCTGGTACCTCATCCATGTGTCGCTGGCTGGCATTGAACAGGGTTAGTGGCACCACGTGTCGCCGGCTGGCCTTGAACAGGGTTAGTGGCACCACGTGTCGCCGGCTGGCATTGAACAGGGTTAGTGGCACCACGTGTCACCGGCTGGCCTTGAACAGGGTTAGTGGCACCACGTGTCGCCGGCTGGCGTTGAACAGGGTTAGTGGCACCACGTGTCGCAAGATGCCCATATGGAACTATGCCTCACAGTTCGGGGGGGGCTGGTGCTGTGGCCGCTGGCCCGGATTTGGGGTCACTGCCATTCATGACTCAGGACACAGTTTCACACATGGGACCTACTGGTCCGACGAGTGGGCCGAAGGCAGCAGTAGAGTGCGTCAATGAGAAAGGAGTAAGGCAGGCCTGTGTCGTGGAGGCTGTGATGGTCTGAGGAGGCTGCCAAGGTCGCGGGCCTCGGACATGGAGCTTGCGCCGGCACGTGGTGGGCCCTCCTTGACACACGCCGGTGTCGGCAGGTGATCAGTGTGGCCTGGCTGTGCAGGGGCGGGCCTGACGGGTTCGTTGTCCAGCGTGCCGGGGTCCAGCAGGTGCACAGCATTGCAGGCAACTCCGCTCACGAGGACGGCATCGGCCTCGTGGCGGGGTGGGAGGCATCGCCCTGGCAGAAACATGGGTATTTCTGGAAGAGGACCACGCCCAGGCCAACATGCTTTTTATTCACACCCCTACGCTGGCGTGGCGTACGCTGGGCCATCCCACTCCGGTGACGCTTAGGGGGGGGCGTAACAGGCAACATTTCCGCGAGGTCCCCCACTGGCTGGGGTGACATGGTGGTGTCCACTGTCCACTACACTCCATACACCAGCGGTGGATGTCGTCATGGATATGGGTGTGTTCTGCATACTGCGGTGTGTCCAGCACATCTCCGCCACTCTTGGCATTGTGTACTTTCCCAATCATGGTTCTACTGCATCCTTCACACATGCCTGGTTGCCACCTCTCCCCACATTCGGCTATTATGTGGCTGAGGTGCCATGCCATTGCTGGCTCATGTTCAGGGCTTGCCCATGTGAACATTGTAAGTTGTTCTGTCGTGTCTGATGGGTGGGCATGTTGTTGTGCCTGTTGCATGTGATTCTGTGACGTGTGCATTGCCAGAGTTGTGAGTTGCATGGTTGTGGAGTTGAGGTGTGTGGGGTGTTCATTTGGATATTGCCAAGGGGCTGTGCATTTTCCTTGTTGCCATCCTGGGAACGCTGGTTGATGATGGACTGTCGGAGGATGAAGATATCATGCACACTGGCTGTGTATTTGAAGGCGACATTGTTGGGGGTTCCACAGTGTTCTGTTGTTGCCTGCACATTGATGTGAGATGTGAGATGTGTGCTTCCTGTTGCTGTGATTGTGTGCTGTGTCATCAGGGGGCACAGGTAGTACATGTGTGCTGTGTATTGCCCCCAACACGTGCGTGCATCCTGCTTGGGCGCTTGGTCTCCCGCGGATCCTGTGCATTGTGTTGTATGTATGGGGACTGGGGTACCAGGGTGATGGTGATGTCCAGGACAGGTGTGGGGGACTTGGATGTGGCTGGCTGTGAGACTCCTCCGACTCTGGCGGGTGTTGGTTGGGGGGCACCAGGGGCCAACAGGTGCAGCCAAGCCAGCAGCTTTGTGTGGGGTGGGATGTTGGTTGTCCGCTGTGTTGGTGCCGTAGGCCTGTTAGGCGATGATGGTCAGGATTCGTAGGATGTTTGTCACTTTCAGCCTGTAGTGGACGGTGACATTGTCAGATGTTGGGTCTGTGCGGCTGGTACACTTCCTGGGGGTTCGCTGTCTTTGTCTGCGCTGCATCTGTGGTGGTCCGGGGGGGGGCGTTCCGGGGGTGGGTTGGGGTCCTGGGGTGGTGGCAGTGGGTGTTGTGGCCCTCTTGGGTGTCCGGGCCGCATGATGAGTGGCTCCATGGCATCTGTTGCCCTTCGGATGTGGCCCTGGGCTGTGCTCCCTTTTGTGGTGCTGGCTGCCATCCGACTTTACACCAGGTCAGAGCAGGTGTAAATATCCTGGTGCTAACGCGTCTTATCGCCTGTTTTGTGTTCTTATCGCCGATGTGGCTGGTCGTTGTGAATGTTGATGTGTGATGTTGTCTCGACTTTTGGCACGGGAACGCCTACTCTGCATCTCATTAGCGATATTTGCGGGGGTCCTCTGTGGCGATGTTTTTTGCGGCTGCTATCGCGGGTAAACTGGTGCTGTGGGCTGTTAACACCGGCTTGTGAATGTGGAGGTAAATTTATCATGACTTTGGCTGCGATAAAGTGCCGTTAATTCGGCGATAGCTCCTTGTGAATGTGCCCCTGAGTTTTGCCGGGGACAAGGAACCACAACCAACATCATGGCACTAGCCTTGCTAATGGACGCAGCTAAAGAGGCAAAACATCCCCTATTTCTTTGATTTATAGACTACATTGCAGCCTTCAACCACGTTGACCGAGCCAAACTTTGGCAAAAACTGGAAAGCTGGGGGATACCAAAACCCCTCTTAGACCGGCTTAAACAGTTACATACTGACACTTGGATCAGGTTTAAACTAGGTGCAGGGACACACCTCTCAAAACGAATCCCCACCTCCAAAGGTCTAAAGCAAGGGTGCATCCTAGCACCTCTACTCTTCAACCTTTTCCTAGCTGATCTCCCATGGGAACTGGAAAAGAGCACATCACATGCTCCGAAACTGGGAAAAATGTTGTTGTCAAATCTGTTATATCCGGACGACCTAGTGTTGATAAGTCGGACCCCCATCGGTCTTCAACATCTCTTGAACACGACAAACAGCTTCTCACAACGGAACGCCCTAAAAATAAATCTTAATAAAACTAAAATCATGGCAGTAAATTACCACAAAAAGAAAAAAAACAACTGGTACTTAGACGGGAAACGCCTGGACCAGACAACCAGCTACAAATATCTCGGAATACTTTTGGACCACAAAAGCTCATTTAAACCTCAGCTGGAGTCCCTGCAGAGAAAGGGAATCATGACCTATTTAGCGATGAAGCCCCTGAAGAAAATGCTGCCCGATCTAGCACTCGATCCCTTGCTACAGGTACTGCGTGCAAAATTGCAACCAATATTAACATACGGGAGCAATTCCCTCAAAGGGAAAGATGCTGCAGCTCTGGATATAGTAATAGCTCATTCTTACAAAGCAATTTTCCATCTACCAAAATATGTTTCAGCAGCCCAAATACGGTTAGAATCCGGGCTCCAAAAACAATCGGTGGAAAGAAGGGGCGTGTACATAAAAAGTTGGCACAAGATCCGAAGCTATGAGGCAGGGTCCCTAAACTCCCATCTTTGGATCGAGTTGTTTCGCCATGGAAAATCACCAGCCAGGGAATATTTGCTTGACTCCGTTAAGTTACTGGGATTGACGGACCTTTGGGGAACCCCAACAGATCATCAATCCTTCAAAAAAATTGTGACAAAGGCAACACAAATGGCATCTGTCTTAGAAGACAAGGAAACACTCGCTAAAAGGGCACATGGCTGGGTAGTGCTCAGTTACTACGAAGCACTCAAACCGCAATCTTACCTGAAAATGGGAGTCAAAACGAGGACAAAGGAAAAATTCCTAAAGTTACGGCTCGGCGTCGTTCTGATCATCCCACATCTTCCACTATGGGAAAGGAGAGGAGGTCCGCAGTCCTGTCGCCTATGCGGAAGAGGCAACGAGGATCTTATCCACATCATCTGTATCTGCCCCAACTTAAAGGACATAAGAAGCACTTTATTGTGACCATTATTCAAGCAGCACGGCACCAGGACCTGTAGGCAAGCAGTAAAGCTGTGCTTCAATCCAGCTGAGGTACAGCTAAACTGCCGGCTCACAACATTTTTCGACATAGCAGCCAAGAGACTCAAAAAATCTCCGCAAGAGGACATTGGTCAACAAAACATAGCTGAACCGGGCATCCCTTGAAGCTATGCTGAAAAAACCTAACAACAGCACCTTACAGTCGCACAGGCACTTTAAATCAATGTTGGCTGCATGTGCAAAAACATGCACTTTAATAGGACGTACGAGGACGGCTGTTTAACTCGGAAAGCTACCGCCAGTATACCGCAGTGTTAATGCAGTGGCGGTATATTACGATAGACGCTCCCAATTATAAGCTCAGAACCTTGAAGTACGAGACACCGGAGAAAATAAACTCCTAAGATAGTAGCAGGTCCCTGAAGTTCGGGGAAACCTGCAAAATCAATTACAAATTGGCAAGATTAATGCCACGTAAATGATAAGGTTTCCATGGCAATACAACAAAAATTACACAAACACGTACCTGAGAGCTGGCAGCCATACCCGAATACAGACAAAAGCAAACTGCTGCCCGGATCAGTTACAAATATACCGGAACGTTAGAAAGCGAGGAAGTGACACCTCCGTTCCGAGCAGAGTCAGCGTCATCTTAAAGTGGTGAATCTAAATATTTAAAGTTTAAACGCCATCTTAAAGCATAAACAAAGCAAAACAACCCCATGCATCCGGGCACATATAATTAATAGTGTGACTATATCGGAACCAGACTCAAGTGAAGGAGAATGATATACAATAAAACGCAATTCCCTTGCCTCATTCGGGTAAATATACAAGTGTAAGCATCACTAATGAAAAACATTCAGCGCCATCTTGGAGTATCAAAACCTATTTATCTGCAAAGGCGCATTCTAACTAAATTGCATAATATGACCTCACTTTTCAGTAATATGCAATTGTTTTTCAATTCGCAAAAAGTAATTACCAATGTATATTAGTCTCATTAATAAAGTAATTAAAACCTCAACTTCATGCATAATCCCAGAGGGACTATGAAAAAATAGAAGGGGCATTAGATTAAGTTCAAAGCGTTACATCTCATAAATGCTCAAACAATTGAAACGCCAGTCCGAGAGTGTAAGGCTTATATTGGTGTTACTTAATATGTATGTCAAGCTTATGAAATCTATATCAGTCTAAATAATCCAGTTAAAATGTTAGGTAGAAAACTTCAAAGCAAGATACAGATAAATGATTAATCACCCAAAAAGTATTGCAGTTCATGATCAAAGTTAAGGCCGTCCTCTACGGCCCTAATACGCATGATCCACCTTGCCTCATGCCTGCGTAATTTTGACTCCCTATTGCCACCTCGAGGATCTTGCTTAATGTGTTCTATGCCATAGAACAAAAATGTCTTATTGGGACCCTGGGTGGTGCAGATCATCATACTTGGGGATGATCTGGGAACGAAGTCCCATTGGGATCCTGTTTAGTTTCACATATTGCTTTAGTGTGGCCCCATCCCACCACTTCGACATTTCTGAACGTTTCAATCTTTCTAATCTGATGAATTTGTCACGTAATCCTTCATTCACCAGTCGATTGCAACTTCTAACCGCCTCAGTAACAGTACTCCCTTTGCACAGGTTCTCAAAAAGTTCTTCAGCCAATCTATCCCGGTCCAAATTGTCACTCATCATGAATATTCAATGATAATGTGCCTTTAGGGGCTTCGTTCCCAGATCATCCCCACGTACGATGATCTGGACGAAGACCTACTTAGCATATGGGAAAAGGAGTTAATATCAAGTTCAATGAAACTAATAGATATCTTGATTGAAAACGCCGATAGGAAAGTGATTAAACTGCAAACTGAAATTGCTCAGTTGGTGGGTGAGATTGCAGCCTTGAATCTGCCAGAGGCTATGACCAAGAATTACGATATCCTTAAAATGGTTTTATCCAACCATCAGAATGACATAAAGCAGAGGAAGGTCCGCAAGCTGAAGCGGGATGAGTTGAATTACAGTAGTGGGAGGGTTTTTACTTTTTTGAAAAATATGATTACCTCATTCAGACGGATAAGAACAAACAATCATCTGAACCCATTTCCACTAGTTCTAGTAGTACCTCTCTGAGTATGATCCCAACAAGTGAGAGTGATACGGATGGGGGATCAGGAACAGTAGTCAGACAACTACACCCTTTAGGGAATTCCTCCTTTATGCAAGAGGTAAACCGCATCAAGAGGGGGAACAGGGAACAAACAAGGAGAGTACGCAATACAAGAAAACCAGGCGTGGGAAAAGGGGTGGTAGCAGAAGGAGACAGACCAGGGATGAAGACAAGATCCTGGGACAAAAAGGAAAAGCCCTAGATAATGTCAATGAGGTAGAGGTGGTAAATTTATCGGATCGTACACTCACTAAAGATATGACCACTCTACTTAAAAAGGGTTTGGGATTTTGCCCTGATTACAGAGGTGATATCTGTGATACCAAAATTGATTTGTTCAAATTTATAAGACGCCTGAAATTGAAAAAATATTTTGCAATGAATCCTAAGCAAAATAAAGAGGTAATTCCACCAATGTATAACACAGTTTCTAGTGTATTAACTATTGAGGTTATCCAAGATACTATTAATCTGCTCTCAATTACAGAGTTGGAGGAAGACCCAGTTACGATTGAGAGGGTATTGGAAGATCTAGATATTAGACCTGACTTAACAATAACTAGTGGTCTTAAGACTAAGTCTCGTTGGTCTCCCAACCTGACTAGTGGCAAAAATGTGTAAATTTTTCACAGTTTGGTCATTAATGACTTGGATGAAAGTATTGCTAAAAATGGACCCTCTTTTGGACGCTTTAAGGATAATCTTACGACACAAGAGCGGCAGGATCTCAAATCATTAGTAGTGGACACAGATCTAATTATCAGACAGGCAGACAAAGGGGAAGATAGTTGTAATGAACAGAATCGACTATGAACAGGAGATCTATTCACAATTGAACGACACACAATGTTATGAAAAACTTCCTCATAATCCTATGTTCTCACTGGTATCAATGGGTATCTCAACAAGTGGCATGATAATTGTCTGTTAGATGATGATGAGTTTTTATATCTTAAAGTGAACCACCCGAGGTACCTGTGTCTGTATACGCTGCTGAAGATCCATAAGAACCTCCCATTTCCACCGGGGAGGCCCATTGTATCAGGATCGGTGGACCTACTGAACGTATGTCACAATTTGTGGATATATTCCTGCAACCTATAGTGGTAAATCTACCTTCATATATTAAGGACACGAGACACATTTTAAATATACTTGGGGACATTATATGGGACCCTGGCATGATTTTGGTGACTCTCGATGTAGTATCACTATACACTAGTATACGGCACAAATCAGGTTTGAAGGCGATCTATCACTTTTTATCTAAGAGGACTGCCAACCTTTGGGAACATACGCAGATGCTTCTGGTCATGACTGAACTTATCCTGTGTAATAATTTCTTCCTTTTTAAAGATAAGTGGTTTAAACAAACTCAAGGTGTAGCCATGGTCTCCAGGTTTTCATCGGCATATGCCAATCTTTTTATGGGTTGGTTGGAGGAGGTGATGATCTGGGGCTCGGCGGGCAGTCGTTGGAATGAACATATCCTTTACTGGGGGCGGTTCATCGATGACTGCCTCATGATATGGACTGGCACGGAGCAACTACTACAGGATTTCATTGATTATCTGAATATTAATGACATGAATATCAGGTTTACCACCCATTCGAGTACTACTAGTGTGGTATTCCTTGATGTAGAGTTATACATCAAGGATAATCAAATACAGAGTAAGATGTATTGCAAACCCACGTCCTGTAATTCCGTCTTGCATGAGAACAGTGCCCACCCCCGACACCAGATAAAGGCAATTCCTTTCGGGGAGATGGTCAGAGTAAGTCGCAATTGCAGTGAAGAATCACATTTCCTAACTTGTGTTAACGACATGGAGAAAAGATTTGTTCAGTGAGGCTACCCTAAGAAAGATATCCTAACAGCTATAGAAAGGGCCCTGAGGACCAAACGTATTTCTACTTTGAAACGCATTAAAGCAGACAGACAATCCCCAACGCAAATTAGAATGATTACAGATTACACACACACATTAGTACCACCTTACGTAAGAGCTTGAATAAACACTGGCATATTTTGAAGGCGGTTAAAACACTGCAAGAATTCATAGCGGAAAGGCCACAGATCACATTCCGCAGAGGCAGTACACTTGGTACAATATAAAGTCCTAGCTATCCACTCAAGATACAGTCTGAACCCTGGTTGATGCAGTTCTCTAAGGGATTCTTTAAATGTGGTCACTGTGGGATGTGCAGATGGGCACAGGATAAAACTAAACAATTCAGAAGCAACAAGGATAAAATGTATACTATACTTACTAACATCAATTGTGGTACAAAATATGTCATATATATTATTTCATGTAAGTGTGGCAAAATTTATGTGGGGAGCACAATAAGGGCATTGAAAGATCGTGTTAGTGAACACATGCGTGCAATACAACAGAATGATATGAGATATCCCATTGCAGAGCATGTACACAATTGCACCGCCCAGGGTCCCATTAAGACATTTTTGTTCTATGGCATAGAACACGTTAAGCAAGATCCACGAGGTGGCAATAGGGAGTTAAAATTACGCAGGCATGAGGCAAGGTGGATCATGCGTCTTAGGGCCGTAGAGGACGGCCTTAACTTTGATCATGAACTGCAATAATTTTTGGGTGATTAATCATTGATCTGTATCTTGCTTTGAAGTTTTCTATCTAACATTTTAACTGGATTATTTAGACTGATATAGATTTCATAAGCTTGACATACATATTAAGTAACACCAATATAAACCTTACACCCTCTGACTGGCGTTTCAATTGTTTGAGCATTTATGAGATGTAACGCTTTGAACTTAATCTACTGCCCCTTCTATTTTGTCATAGTCCCTCGGGGACTATGCATGAAGTTGAGGTTTTAATTACTTTATTAATGAGACTAATATACATTGATAATTACTTTTTGTGAATTGAAAAACAATTGCATATTACTGAAAAGTGAGGTCATATTATGCAACTTAGTTATAATGCGCCTTTGCAGATAAATAGGTTTTGATACTCCAAGATGGCACTGAATGTTTTACATTAGTGATGCTTGCACTTGTATATTTTACCCAAATGAGGCACGGGTATTGCGTTTTATTGTATATCATTCTCCTTCACTTGAGTCTGGTTCCGTTATAGTCACACTATTAATTATATATGCCCAGATGCATGGGGTTGTTTTGCTTTGTTTATGCTTTAAGATGGCGTTTAAACTTTAAATATTTAGATTCACCACTTTAAGATGACGCTGACTCTGCTCGGAACGGAGGTGTCACTTCCTCGCTTTCTAACGTTCCGGTATATTTGTAACTGATGCGGGCAGCAGTTTGCTTTTGTCTGTATTCGGGTATGGCTGCCAGCTTTCAGCTACGTGTTTGTGTAATTTTTGTTGTATTGCCACGGAGACCTTATCATTTACGTGGCATTAATCTTGCCAATTTGTAATTGATTTTGCAGGTTTCCCCGAACTTCAGGGACCTGCTACTATCTTTGGAGTTTATTTTCTCCGGTGTCTCGTACTTCAAGGTTCTGAGCTTATAATTGGGAGCGTCTATCGTAATATACTGCCACTGCATTAACACTGCGGTAAGGAATTTGTGATGAATAGATTAGGCTTGTACTTTTTTATTCTCGGGCGGTTAATTTAATGGTCGTATTGCATTTCCCCACAGGGTCGGTTGTTCATGTGAATTCATTACATATTTTGAATACTCTACGTTACACACTTGAATTGGGACAGATTTATTGAATATTATTGCACGGATTCACCTAGAGGTAAGGACCACCTCGTTCTATAATTTGAAGTGTTGCAGTTTAGGACTATGATTTGACGTATTGTAAGACCTGTGCCTCATGCTTATCAAGCACCTTTTATATATATTCTCATATTTTGGTCCTCACAGATACAGATCTGGACTAATCCTACAAGGTACAGCATGTCTCCCGGGTATTAGTTTTCATGGGGAGCATGTGACTCACATGGGGTTTCTAATTCTAATTAGCACAATTGCTGGAATATGATTTCTGTTTTTTCACAGACACAATAGGGGCAATTTTGAAATTGATTGTTATTGAATTTGAAGTTACTTTAATGAGATGAATAATTAATTATGTATCTGGATATAAATTTTGAATATGTTGTGATTAGTAGACAATATTCTATATTCACTTTGGAGCTTTCTGCTTCTGGGCACAAATGTTGTTTTGACTAGATCCTCTGCACAAGGTTTGCTGTTTGGGCTTGCACCCATTGTAAAAACATTGTAAATTAATTTTGCATTACAACTTCTGTATTTGTATTACTTCCAGCCCTAAGGAAGTCGTAGGGATCATACCCAGCAACAACGAAACGTGTTGACTTAAGGGAGTGGAAGACCCTGATACATTAAAGAAGAAACAAAGCCCATACTACTGTGTTCATGTTCTTTGATACTACTGCATTTGCTTTTAACTTGAGATGCGTGTGCTTCAGAAATTGTTAATTATAATTTGCGCCTTCTCACTGCACTGCTTTTGACCTCACAGATTACATTACTCAAGTCTCTTTATGGTATTCCTGAATTTTAAGAGGGTTTCCAGGGGTAGGATCAATGAGGTTTCCTAGACAACAATAGTCAATTAAAGGTTTGGGAGCTTTAATTGAGTAGTATTCAGATTTCTCAACCTTGGAAAATGATGTAGACTTGTTTTCACTTAACTGATGTTCAGTGTCTGCTCAGGCCAGATACCTAGGGGCAGATTTACGTTCCTGGCGCATCCCTGCAAATCAGCAGGGATGCGCCAGGGAAGATGCGTGACGCAGTTTGCCCTTGCGCCACCACAGATACGCCGCATTTACAATGCGGCGCATCATGGCGCAAGGATAAACAGATGCGTGACGCATCTGTCGGCGGAAGGGTGGCGCAGTACTGGAGTTGTGTCGCAAGTGCGACGTAACTCCAGTACTGCTCAGGGGTGCCCTATACCTAACATGCTGCGTCATCCTTACGCCTGCTTGAAGCAGGCGTAAGGATTTGACGCAGCAGGGACGTAAAAGTGACTCTGTGAAATCTTGTAGATTTCACTGCGTCACTTTTACGGGGCTTCCTTGCGCAGGAACGCCCCCCCCTGCGCCGGCACGCCCACATGAAACCTGACGCAGGTTTCATGTGGCGCAGGGCTTTACAAAGTGACGCATCTCCCTAGATGCGTCACGTTGTAAATCCCCTGCAGCATGGCGCATGATTTGCGCCGCCGCTGCGTCACAAAAGTGACGCAACAGCGGCGCAAAAGTGGCGTAAGGGGCTTGTAAATATGCCCCCCAGTATCTTTGTATCTGAGAAGAGAAAATGGAAGTGGTTAGAGGAGTGGAAAAGGAAGAAAACTTTCTAAGTAGAAGGTAACTCCATTACACGACTTACCTAATTGGCTTATGATGGACTGTATCATCTTCTATGAACAAAAGGAGTCTTGGAAAAAACCTAAAAGGATTGATTCAGAGAAGATGATTGGCAGAGAGAATAATGGTTGCATTGATGGCTATGTGCAGAAACCCTTGCATAATCTTACGTTTGAATAAGTGCTGGAAGTAACTTCCTAAATAGTAAGGTCTTAAAATGGGATAAACCCTGTGATATGACATAAGGCATAAAGTCCAAGAGGAAGATTATTTCTTCAGTTGAGTCAAGGAAGGAAATGTAATGGATCAACAAGGGTTTCAGGGTAGTTTCAGGGCATAGAACCCAAGTTTGTTGAATTGAGCAGATGCAACTTTCAGGATATGTGGGAAATAAAGTTTTGGTAGCTTGTAAGTCAAAACAGTAAAGGCTTAACTGCTGAAAATGTTCTGTGGAAACTGAGACTGAAGAGGAGGTTTGTTTTCAGAGACTAGAAGAAAGCTTTTGAGCTGGATTACATTTCTGTAAGTTGTGTGAAACAAATGATGAGTTTTGTTTAGCCAATCCATTCCTAACGAATATTTGTAAATGTGTAAAGAGTCAACAAGAAAATCACAGATATTGAACCCATAGAGTTACTCAAACAGTTGAGTCCTTAACAATTTCATGAATAGGATGTGCTGTTAGGTATTTCTAAGATTTTATGGCAGAGAACTCAACAGTGAGTTTGCAATAACTGGAAAGATTAACCATGTTCTTTTTCCTGACACTGTTAGGTGGAACAATGTTCTGTCTCCGCTTACAAACAGCTTGACAGTTATTCAACTTTAGAGCAGATGGCAGTTCTAGCAATAGTTCCTGGCCTTTCTATGAAAAAAGATGTTGCTGTGACATTCTTGTAATACTCCTAAAAATCAGGATCGAGCAAGCAGGCATAAAAATGAAAGGGGCTCATTATGATTGCGGTCAGATGAGCATCCCACCACCATCGCTGGGGGCAGGGGACCGCCCAACAAGACGTTGGCGGTCCCACCTCCCAATTACATTACACAACGTGCCCGCCGGGCAAGCTGGTGGAAAAGTGCTCAATAACACTGTGGCTTGTGCTGCATCACTGGAAAAGGGCCGCAACACAAGCCACAGTGTTATTGAGCACTTTGTGCACATTCATGCACTGTGTGGCAAGCACCATGTGGTGCCTGACACACAGTGCATGAATGTGCATGGGGGCACTACATGTGCCCCCAAGGCCACATTTCAGTGGGTCACAGGGAACAGGGACCTTCCTTGAGGCCCCCAAAGTCTCTTTCTGGCTACCTTTTCATGGCGGTGAGACTGCCATGAACAGGTAGTCGAAAAGGGACATCGTACTCCTGATGGCGGTGCCTGAGCAGGCACCGCCTTCATTCAGGATCACGATTCCGACCGCCACCCTGTCGGGATCAGTAGATTCTGTCTGAGGCATTGGTCAGTCCCCTGACTTGCCTGCATCATAATGCAGCGGTCGGCTCGAAGATCTGTCTGTTGGTGGGACCCACCGGCATCGTAATGATGCCCTAAGTCACATCTCCTCATAGCAAAATACTTGAAAATTGGACCATTTTGTCTTGCTCAGATGTTTAATCTGGTAGATGGCGAACCAGATTAAATGGTTAATCTGTCTTTTCATTGAGAGTCATTCATCATAGTGCACTCTATCTTTACCCTTAATCTCAGTCACACTCTTAAGAAAAACAATGGCCAGTTCTTTAGCCAATGAACAGTTACAGTGAAAATAACTTGGCTATACAGGCATTCAAGTTCAGTCATCTCTCAATCATCCTGCATATTATTAAACATTGTTGCCATTCTTGATTTTTCTATACTGGGATCATTTGACGCCCTAAACATGCCTTAGGTTTCAAGAGCAGGGTTTTGAATATTTACCCCTAAATTGTCTAAAATTTGAGTAGAGGCTGGGACATATTTTTCTACTGAATCCTGATCCACTACAACTCTAGATTTTCAGTTGGAGATTAATGATTTCAGCCATTTTAGATGCAATCTCACTGAGTCCACTCTCCGAAACAAGCTGTTTTATTAGCTTATGGGGTTGATCCAGCGCTGGGCTAACCTCTTACCATTGGTTATCTGATGGGTCTTTCTATGCGACTGAGAGGTGAAGGGAGTTAGCACTTGGTCAAACACATATCATTAACAGTGTAACCCATTTGGCTACACAAAAAGGACCAGGAATCAGTAAATAAAGCGAAGAAGTTATTACTAGCTAGCAGTTAAGTTAATGTAATTCAATCTTAATACCATGCTGCAAAGGTTCAGAATAACAACCGGATAGCAAAACCTCCTAAAGAAAGTCAGGCGCATCAGTATGAGACAAACAAGAAGTTTGGTCAAAGCAATACAAAGAATTGACAGCAGAATCTGGTGCTCAGAGAAGAGTCTTCAATCTTCTCTCTCAAACATCAGTAATATCTAAAGTCATATAGTTTAGAATCTAAAATTATTAAAGGAGATTAATCTAAAGGGGTCTCAAAAAGCTGCAGAAATGAAAAAAAGAAAAGATTTGGAAAGTATGTGGGAAGGTGTCACCCTTTCAGAAGCTCGGTCAAGAGTCTTCTTGGGCTAGGGAAATGTGTGCTATCCTAAGCCACACATCAACCTGTGAGTACGCTAGTTAATACCACAAGAATCATCGTCTGGGTAACACCCATTGATCACACCATCAGGAGTTCCATTGCCCTTTCCGTTCTCACATTGTGAGCTACAACATTAGCAAACTCTTCCAGGTCAGTCCTGAGAACGACATTGTCCTTGGTCACCTGCGACACCCCAATAAATTACTGCAATAAACACTCTGGCTCTCCATATTCTTTGTCAAGGACTTCTTCTCAGTTTCTTTATCGCCAGTACAGAGTTACATCTGTTCTCAAACTAACAACTATGTGAACATACCTGCAAAAAAAGACACACAAGCAGGAATTGAAACTAAATTTTATGCAGAAAGAAATACAGGTTAGTTGAGTCAAGTTAGGCATCTTATTCAATGGTGCACATTAATACCTGTTGTTTTTGCACATACAACTACAAATGAATAAGACATGCAAGTACATAAATTCAGCATTAAATTCACGTTGCACTTTAAGTAAATGTAAAGTAACTTTGAAAACATGAATATAAGTTTGGCTAAGAACTGCATGATGAATACTAATGAGAAAACATTAGTGCACACATTTGCATAAATCTCTCTTATTTCTAAGATAAATAAATTTTAATGATGTGAAAATGGTTCATCAAATCTCTAAAGACTATAATTCATTTTCATATGCTTAAGGCACTCAGTGTATATGATTCCTAGTTCTACAGTGAATGCACTTCAGTACTGAATTTAAGTGCAACACTTTACATTAATAACGTTAGGACACACAAGCATGTAGTGCTAAGTGCACATATATATTGTGGGGCAGATTTACAAGCCCCTTGCGCCACTTTTGCGTCACTTTTCCCATGTTATAAATGACGCAAAAGTGGCGCAAGGGGCTTGTAAATAAGCCCCTGTGTATTTAGAACGTGTAGCGGTGGAGCCAAAATTACGCTACTCCTGGCTTAAGGGTGTCAATGGCTGCTAAGAGATCTAGAAACACCAAGAGTACCGGATCCACTGAGCAGACAACATTAAGAATTTTGAAGTGGGCTTTGATCAGAACTGTCCAGAGTCATCTATGGCGGTTGAAAGCCTGACTGTCTGTCCCCCAGGACACCATAAATCTGCAGTGCCAATGTCTTAAGAAGCCTAGGGTTACTTAAAATAGAACAGTACTTGAAGCGATCCATCAATTTCTGAGCTATACAAGGGGTGTGTCACTGATGATTCCTTTAAGGTAGCTAGAATAACTCCCTCCCTAAATGCCACATTTGTAATATCCCTGATTTATGCAGGCAGCATGCCATGAACGTCTTTCCTAGCGGAAGAAAGCACATACAGCAACCAACCATTTCCTAGACTTGGCCCTACTTATAGCCTGACGGTCTATAGCGATATATTGGAAGTCACAGACCCTCCCGAACATCCAACACTGTTGCGCGGCAACTCTCATGTGAGGCAGGGATGAAGCAGTGGCACTTAGGCGCGAAGAGATCCGGGGGCTGTGTAGGATTCCCATACTGCCTCATGGCATGGTCTACTACACAACCTCCAGTCTTTTAAGGATTCCCTAGTGGCCTAGATGGGAAGCTTTCCACATCCCGTCCTACAATACAGCTGAATGTTAGACGGCTAGTTGCCTTTTTTATTCCTCACACTGAGTTAAACACACATGGACCTCTCTTCCCCGGGTTGAGGGACTGCTCCATTCCCTTCGGGGGCATCGTAGTGCCTCATGCTGTTGGACAAAGGGGGGGGCATACTCTCAGATTGCCCATATAGCGGAGTAATGTTGGGATATCACCATCCCAAGAAATGCTGATTTGTTGACTCGGGCAAACGTGGGATAACTCTCTCTGCTGTGATGGGGCGCTAGATAATGTTACTGTTACCATTAATATATGTTGAACCGGACCCTACTTACCAAATATTGTCAATCAATCAATAAACATTATTCTGGCGTTTTTTTCAAACCATCAAAGTGTACAAAATTCATGCATTTAGACAATCTTATTCTTAACAAAAAATATTCATGACAATAAAATTCTATAAAAATATCATAAAAGTAATAATATAAAAGTAGAGAATAAAACAAAAGAAAATGCATACATTTCATAGGGTAACTTCACACTCACAAAAAATCGGATACACTTTCTGAAAAGATGAAGAAAATGTGAAGTACAAAAACATTGACCATATTTTGCTAAACACAAACTTTCCCTGGTGTGATTTAATCTCTGAGGTCATATCAACCATCACGTACTAGCAAACCAAACATATAAACATCCTAATCTGCCTGAGTCACAAATTTCTGGTGCCAAAGGCAGAAGTTTAATAAAAAACAGCTTACAGCGAATACTTTAGGATCAGAAGTATCGGTCTTCAGGATTCTGTAGGCGACCCTATACTGTCTGATTGCTAGACTCAAGCATATTGGTCGAATCCACCTCCTACGAATTGGATGATATTTGGTGCAAAGAAACAAGATATGTTCCTCAGATTCTTGTGCTAAGCCACATGCGGGACATATTACAGTTTCTGAGTTGATGGCCTGGTAACTAGAAGTCTGGTAAACATTCTCAGCGAAACCTCATAAACAAGCTTTTTGCTGACGGTAGTGAGACCAGATCCAGAAAGGGCTTAAACTTAGGACAGGGCTTAAAACATAAAAACTGCGTAGTTAGACGACCACTCCCAGCATACCATTCTGCCACGTACGTCCAACACTTGACTTTTACTCTGGCCAGTTCATCTTTCCTAACCCTCTCTGGACTATTCCACATTCCCAACAACCTACACCAATTAGCAACATGTGTAAGCCATGGTAAGTTTTTTGGCACCACTAATTATTAAGAGCTCCTTTAATGACTCACAATAATCATTTAGCTCAGGCATGGTCCACAACCTTCAGCCAGTGCCTTAGTGGTTTTAATATTGCCACATCCCCAATTCTCTTGATCCCTAGGTCAAAAAATAATGGGGTCAGAAGAGTGCAAGTTGGTACACAAACAACAGATCTAGCATAAATGTTTTCGCACACCATCAGTTTGTGAGTATCAATGTAGCCCCAGACTTCAGCGCCATGGAGTGTGGCTCTTTGGGCTTTGGCACGGAAAACCTCCAGTGCAGGGGTCAGTGGTTATGGCCACATCTGTTTATGGAATCGCAATATAGACTTGGACTTATGCGTAAAGTAAGATAGCCTTTGTCAAGTTGCAGCTCCCATCCTAGCGAGTCGGGCTGATACCCAAATAGTCAAAATTCTTCACTCTCTCAAGGGGTTTGTCTGCGTTCATAACTTCTCGTGATTTTCCCGTTCCTTTTCCAAAAACTATACATTTTGTTTTTTCTACATTAGGTTCCAGGCCCCTTTGCTTACAAAAGACCAGAAATGTATCTAGTAGGTTTTGGAGGCCCATTGGGGTTGTGGAAATAAGTAAGGAGTCATCTGCAAAGAGTAGGATCTGTATTTTCTTTCCATTCAAGAAGGGGGAGTCATTTCTACAATCCAAGAGCATATTGACCACTTCATTAATATACAGAGAAAACAGGGTAGGTGCAAGAATGCACCCTGGCGCTCCCCACGATGGATTGGGATCATACTAGTTAGTTCACCCTGTTTTCCCCATTGTACCTTGGTGTAGTTGTCCTTGTGCATTCTTGCTATCAAATTTACCAAATTATCTGGGACTCGAATAGCATAACTCTTCATAGCTTCTAGCATTGCACAGGATTGAACGCAACCCTCTGATCAACAAATGCTAAGTATAATTTTTGAATCTTTAGCAGCACATACTCCCATGTGAGTAGTATAAACCTGAAAACCTGATCACAGGGACTTATCTTAGTTCGAAAGCCCACCTGGTAATATGAGAGAATCACATTTTCGTCCATCCACGCTTGCAATTTATCTAAAACTTGCCTCGCAATCACCTTTTGCAAGTTATCGATTAAACTAATCTGCCTATAGTTAGAGGGGACTGAGGCATCTCTTTTCTTATATATGATAATTATTTCAGCACCTTTCCAAGTTTCTGGGATATCTCCCCAGATGCTATACAATTAGACAGAAGGTTTATATAGGGAGCCCACACCGTAGGTGCAGATTTGTACAAGTCACCGGGTATCCGGTCTGGCCTGGTCCAGGGGCCTTTGCTGTTTCAGTTTATTGATCACTGAAAAGGGATCATCTAGACTAAAGACTAGGGGCCATATGTATCAATGTTAGGTTTTGCGATTCTCAAATAGCGAATTTTTGAGAATCGCTATTTGAGAATTGCAAAACGAGATGTATGTAGGATTTGCAAAAAAATTCACGAATCCTACATATTCCTTAATTGCGAATCGCAAATTGAGATTCGCAATTAAGGAAACCCTCCCCATTCATTCCTATGGGCCTAGAGGCCCATAGGAATGAATGGGAAGACATTCTCAATTTGCGATTACCAATTAGAGAATCGCAAATTGAGAATGCAATTTCAAGGTTGCAAGGGTGTCAAAGGACACCCTGTTGCACCCTGAAATAAGCATGGGTGCACATGTGGCGCACATACATGCCCTAAGGGCATGTATGTGCGCCACATTGCACTTTGAAAAATGCTAAAAATTGCATTTTTCAAAGAAATCGCATATTACCACCAACATAAAGTTGGTGGTAATTTACGATTCCTTATGACCAATTTGCACTTTTTTTGTGCTTCATACATTGCATTTAAGGAATCGCAATTTGCGATTCCTTAAATGCATTCGATAAAATAGAGAATCGCAATTTTTGCGATTCCTTATTTTGCGTGTGCGTTTGTCTTTGATACATTGCACACTTCTAAATTGCGATCGCAAACGCAGAAATTCTGCGAATTTCAGCGTTTGCGATCGCAATTTTGTTTGATACATATGGCCCTAGGTCCATATTACTCTTGTCAGAGGATAGAAGGGGATCTGGGGGGTTGAGGTTAACACCCATGACCTCCCTAGAAAATGTAACCGGCGGATCAAGAGGACATTAATTACGATAAGTTACTATGTTCAAACTTAAAGTGTTAGTAAATAGGCTGGGGGCACACAACAGCATGCAGATGGCCGCGGGGGAGGTATAGCCACCCCCCTCCCGAATTTCTAGTTAGTTTAAAAGAATGGGGCGACAGGAACTCTGCACTGTTGGGGATTTGGGCAGTTTTAGGCCCAGAGTGCGGGGACGCAGGAAGGGGGGATGTTGGCTGTTAACAGTTTCACTATCCCAAAGGGGTAACAACCAAGTAAAGTACACAGTTGGGCGTGGAAGGGATGGTGCGGGACATCCAAGAACTGTTGGCCCCAGAAGGCTAGCGCGCAGAGTGGAAGATGGTGGTGCGGGTCCCGAGGGAGGGGCTCTGAATGGGACGGGGAGGGGGTAGGGGAAGAAAAGATGGGTCCGGTGGGTGAAAAGAAATTCAGACTCTTATCATGGAATGTCAATGGTTTAGGGGATAATTTGAAGAGGGGAGTAGTTCTACAGTTCATCAAACGACACACCCCAGATGTGGTGCTGCTTCAGGAGACACACCTGGTAGGAAACACATGTAGGGCACTGGACAGGTGGGGCTACCGATTGGTCGTACACTCGGGGTTCACTTCAGGATTACGGGGTGTCGGCGTTATGATGCGTAAAACCTTTCCCATGTCAATAGAACCCACATGGACTGATGGGCTGGGCAGATACGCAGCAGTATCGGGGAAATGGGAGGGTGGACCGCTAACTCTGCTGTCCATTTATGTCCCTCTGGGACGCTGATTCTTGGAGGTGACTTTAACTCCGTTGTATGTGATAGGCGTGATCGGTGTCCCCCCAGAGACTTGGGGCCCAGCAGGTTCTACCCACCTTCATTGACGCTTTTGGACTGGCAGATACGTGGCGGATTCTCCGCCCCGCTGACACCTAGTTCACATTTCACTCTGGGGCACACAATAGTTTATCTCTTATTGACTATATCCTTACACCGGCAGATCAGGTGGGACATATTACAGAAGTCAGGCACATGGCACGGGGTATATCTGATCACTCCCCATATGGGTGCAGGTGGGGAGGGGGGTAGGTCAAGTAGGCCGAGTGGCACCCATAAACCCATGGGACCTACTCAACCCTTCTATCAAGCAGAGCATCATACAGACTATCGAACATTATTTCCAGGATAATGAGGGATCGGTGGGCTCTGCACAGATGCTCTGGGAGGCGTTTAAAAGGGTGGTCCGGTGGCAGGCAATCTTTCAGATAAAAGGGGCATGAAAGGAGAAAAATGCGGAACTCACTAAGCTGGAGGAAGAGATCTTAGAGCTTGAGTGGGCCCTGCTGGCGCAAGATGAACCCGACACAAGGCACAAACTCAATCTCAAGAAAGAAAAATATAAAAGCGTGGTTACAGACAGGGCCAAAACATTACAAAGGGACAAACTCAGTAGAATATACGAACATGGGGACAGGGCAGGTAAATTACTTGCGTGGCTTGACCGACGTGAACACGCGAGTCGCCTAGTCACGGAACTCGCAGTTGGACCGGGGGAGACAATTTTAGATACGTAACGGATAGCGGATGAATTCGCCAAGCACTACACTCGGATATATAAATCCCAATCTGCTCATCCGGTGGATGAATCAAGGGCCTTTCTAACTGACAAACGGCTCTCGACATTGTCGGAGGCCGACTGTAATTTACTTGATAGCGAATTAACAAATGATGAAGTGGCGCTGGCCATAAGGGGCCTCCAATCGGGAATGGCAATGGGCCCCAATGGCCTCCCGATCGAACTCTACAAATTAAAACCTGACAGAATAGCCCTGTACCTTAAAGCGATGTATGAGGAAAGCCTAGAGATCGGTCGACTGCCCCAAGATTAATGACTAGCCACAATTGTGGTGATACAGAAAGAAGGTGCTCCTCCTATAGGCCTATCTCATTATTAAATGCTGAAGCGAAAATCTTAGCTAAATTGTTGGCGACACGATTGGTTGGAGTAATCTCAGGGCTGGTCCACCCGGACCAATCGGGCTTCATGCCTTCCCGAAATACCTCCCTAAATCTCCATCGACTCCACGGGGTAATTGGAAGAACGGGCACTCTGAGAGAAGACGCGGTAGTGGTGTCCTTGGACGCCGCCATGGCATTCGATACTATCTAATGGCCCTATCTCTTCGCGGTACTAGAAAAGATGGGGTTTGGCCCCGGATTTATTGGGTGGGTGAAACTTCTTTACTCGGAACCACTGTTTTGTAGTTATATTGTTCTTCTCATTGGTGGGCTTAATTTTGGCTTGTATTTGTTATTTACATCCTAGAAGTACATCTGAATGGTGCTAAACCAATTATCTGCTAATTAAATTATTGCAATCACGAATTTGGGCTCAACTTCAAGTCTTCTTCCTAAACTTGAACATACCCTGTACGGAATTAGACACTCCCTGATCTGCTCTACAATAATTATATTTTCTAGCCGAGGTCGCTTTTTTATACAGCTTCCTAAGACCATTCAATTTCACCTTATGGCTCTTGATAGGATCTTCCATCTACATGCCTTCTAGTTCTCTTGCTTTGCACTCCATTTATTTAAGCTCCTCCTTATTCAAGTCCAAACTTTATAAAAGGGGAGGCGAATAAAGCAGTCACTGAAATTGCATTTTGATTGGCTGCTGATAGTCAGTGGAGAGCAGAGATGGATGGTGTGATAAAGACACTTGTGACGGCTACGTCAGGCAACCTTACTGCAGTAGTGTGCAATACACATTATTGGTGCAGTGTGCCACATAATTTCTCAACGCAAGTAAAATTAAAATCTCGATTTAAAGAATTGAGGCATGGACCCTTCTCCATAAGGTTTTCTCTGTAGACCTATATTTGCAACCTTTACTTATATAGCCTTATAAACGATAAACACTCGCTGAAGGTTTACTTTTGTGAGAATAATTCACCAGCTGTTCACACTATATGTAAGAGCATACTAGAAAATGTGTACCATTCTGTTGACTATTCTGTAACTATACATTTAAAGTTAGTTTCTTCCTGCTGTTACACAGTTGAAAAGTGTTATTTATGAAAACTATCTCCGGATGAAGAATGTCAGGGGAAATCTGTTTTAATGTGTGTTAATTTGGTTAAGCTAAGTAGGAGAGGCAAAGTTTAACAAATGATGCTAAAGAATGACGTGACAACCCCTTACCGAAGTATGCTTGCTCCTCCAATTACTAAAATCAACGACACAGCATGCTGCACTTCGTGAAGCAGAAACGCATTAGTATGTATAGTATTCAGAAAGTATATTTGACGTCCCCTGTGACTCTAGCGGTGCTGAATTTGTGCTGGCTTGCTGCTCGGAGTAAAAATAAAGAACTTCATGAATGCAAATCTCTTAGTTGGGAAATAAATAGAAATAATAAACAGCTCCGCTCCTCCAACGCACTGAATCATTTTGTTTACACATTTAGCCTTTCTTCATTTCAGCTCTGTCTCTTTTTAAATTACATTTTTGGTCGTGTTAGCTCCCGAAATCCTTGCAAATCAAAATAACATTACAGAGGGTATTTTTTTTCTTGTGTTTATATTCTTATTAAAAAAAGCTATAAAGTTATTCAGTATGAGGGCATTAGTAATCAGGACTGGGTCATTCTTTTCTTTAAAAGATGCCCAGGTGCTCAGAGGTTAAGCTATTTTCACTGCACACGTAGTGCAAGTGGGCTATATAAATATTATTAAAAAAATGAAAAGGTTTGTCAGTGTTGTGGGGTTATTTTTATTGAGTTGTTCGCTGCCTCAAGCTGGCATATCACAGTAAGAGTTGTTTTCTTTCTCGAAGATAATATACGTTTATACATTTCTCTCGGAACTGGTGCAGTTAGGGGCTGTGCTTAATTTGTAAAGAAAAATAAGTTCGAGAATACTCTTTCTTTTCACCAGTACACTCTTCCCAATCTCGCTTAGAATATCTATTCACTTCAAAAGCTCTTACACAACATATCACTCATTCTGACATTGGTTCTATATTAATTTCTGATCATGCCCATGTTACCTTAGATTTGGATCTTCTTCTTCCTATTCAGGGTACACGAAGATGGAGATTCAACAACTCTCTCCTTTTAGACTCCAATTTTACCCAACAATTTGAAGCCTTTATCACCACTTTCTTCCTTGAGAATGAAACTCCACACTTGTCTCCACAAATTATTTCTGATACCTTTAAAGCAGCCTCCAGAGACTTAGGGGCATATTAGCAAGACCGGCGATAAAATTATCGCCGTTTTAGCGGCAGGAAACTGCCGCTAAAACGGCGTTAATGGGCTTGGTAATATGCGTTATAAAATCCAATAGAAGCCCAGGTTAGATGTGCAGGACATCTAACCTGGGCTTCTATTGAATTCTATAACGCATATTAGCAAGCCCATTATCGCTCGTTTTAGCGGCAGTTTCCTGCCGCTAAAACGACGATAATTTTATCGCCGGTCTTGCTAATATGCCCTTTATTATTTCCTTTGTGTCCCAGCGAAAGAAGTCCTCTCTACTCACCATGCAAACACTTACGGCATGCATTAAGCAATTGGAACATTCCTTTTTCCATACAAATTCTAAATCCTGCCTGGATGAACTAATCAGATCCAAATTCGAATTTAACAAATTATCCACTGAAAATGCTAACTCCTTTTTGCTCAAATCCTCAGCCAAATATTATGGGGGTCAAAATAAAGCGGGGAAGCTTTTAGCCAACTATCTTAAAGTTAAAAAAGAGCGCACAAAGATTAGCTCTATTCTTTCTTCTAACAATCAGATAGTTTACAGAAATGAAGATATTCTATCAGAATTCACTCCGTTTTTTCAAACTCTTTACACTCCTGACTCCTCGGTACATCAGGATACTATACTTAAACATTTATCCTCTATTAATCCACCTTCATCTCGTGAACTAGATTTTTCAGTGCTAGAGGATGATATCCGAGAACTAGACATCCTTTCTGCTATTCGCTCTAATAAGCGCGGTAAAGCCCCAGGACCTGACGGTTTTACAATTGAATTTTATTCTTATTTTTCTCGAACTCTTACTCCTAAATTACATCAATTATTTCACTTATTTATTTCTTCCAAAAAGTCCAGTGGCTCTTTTCAAGAAGCCTTGATATGCCTTTTTCCCAAGGAAGGTAAAGATCATACTTTATGTAAAAATTTTAGACCCATTTCTTTAATTAATTTGGACTATAAAATTTTCGCAAAAATTCTAGCCTTACGCTTTTATTAAGGGTAGACATCTCTCAGACAACACTAGACTTTTCTTTAACGTTCTTACCAAGGCCAAATTGTGCAAAGATTCCTTAGCGGCTGTATCTTTGGATGCTGAGAAAGCTTTCGATCGAGTCGATTGATCATTCATTTTCTCCACTTTGTCCTGGTTTGGTTTTGGACCCAAGTTCATAAATTATATTTCCTTATTATATTCTTCTCCTGTTTCCTCCATCTTAGCTAATGGTCTTATCTCTTCTCCCTTTCCCTTATGCCGTGGTGTACGGCAAGGTTGTCCTCTCTCATCTCTTCTCTTTATACTTGCTCTAGAACCCTTTTTTAATTAAGATCCGCTCAAATTCTCAGATCACAGGCTTTAAATACGGCACTAACCAATTAAAACTTTCTGTCTATGCAGATGATATTTTGCTCTTTTTATCACAACCACAGACCTCTCTGCCAGCTTTTTTATCCGAAGTCCAGTCTTTTGCCTCTGTGTCTGGTTATAAATTAAACAGCAACAAATGTGAAATCCTCCCATTAAACAAAGTATGCTTTTCCGTGGACTACGTCTCTTCAGGTTTTCTTTGGGCCCTGGATAAAATTAAATACTTGGGTTTATGGTTCAAATCTTCCATTCAGGAGTCCATGGTAATACATTTAAAAGAGTTACAGACACTCTTGAAAAATGCCACTTACAGATGGAATCCCATGTTTTTATCTTGGTGGGGCCGTCTCGACAGGATCAAAATGATGTTGGTCCCTATAGTACTTTTTTATCTCTCTTATATTCCTGTAAATATTCCAAAACCACATTTTAAAATAATTTACTATATCCTATTGAAATTTTTATGGAATAATAAGAAACCTCGTATGTCTTTACATAAACTTAAACGACCAAAACAGTTGGGTGGTGTCAATTTCCCAGATTTCCAAACCTATCATACCGCGTTCTTTCTTAAACAAGCCTCTCTATTACTCCAAGATGACAACGAAGATTCACCATTACCGTTATGGTCTACCATTGAAAGAAATTTCCTTCATCCTTTCTCCTTCCAAGAATTTTTATCTTTCTCACACCGTCCTTTGTCACTTTCTCTTCCCATCTTTAACAATAGCTGCAGAATTCTCCAACCTTTACTTACCAATCATCTTTCTCCTAAAGATCACTTTTGCAATCTTCCCTTTGGTAAAATAAATATCTTAAAATCAATAATAGAGTTATTTTTGGAGGGATTGGTATATGAAGGGGCTTCACTGGGTACATCAACTTTATCAAGATAATGCATGTATACCTTTTACAGTTGCTCAAGCACAATTTTCTTTACCTACCTTGTGTGCATCTAAATATGCCTCCTTAGTCTCATTGATTCAATCAACCTACAATAGCTTAGCACTTAGCACTACCTTATCATCTTCGCCTCCTACCGTTCTTTCCGTCTTATCTCTTTCCCCATCTGCATCTCAAGTTTATAAACATTTATCCTCTTCTCCAGTTACTCGAGATAAAACAGAGGTGGAACTCTTATGGGAGACTGATCTCCAATCGTCTTTCTCCATTCCTACCTTGAATAAGGTCTGGACTAAAATTCGGAAGTCTTCCAGGGATGCTAATACTACCCAAACTTTATTTTACATTTATAACAGACTTTTATTGACGCCTGTTTCATTACATAAAATAAACCCTGCTCTCTCTCCCTCATGTTGGTCCTGTAATACTTCCCCGGCTGACTTACACCACATGCTATTTATTTGCCCCCATGTTCACAGCTTCTGGAAACAAGTTTGGAGACAAATCAATAATATCTTTCACACACAAATCCCTTTCACTTTTGTTAATATATTTCTAGGTAGTGTATCTTCTGAATGGGAATCACATTCAATCAATTTCCATATTATAGACCTACTTCTCGCAGTTGCTTTCCAACAAATTACTAGGGCCTGGAAGAGTGCTACCAATATTTCTTATCAAGCCCGGTGGTATGGGTTTGTTATAACCACAGGCTAGATAGAGCGTATGTCCACCCTATTTCCCTTGCAATTAAACGAGAATACCTATGGTCACCCATTACTCATTTTCTGGATGTATCTGCAAATTTAACACAAGTCCATAATCCCCGAGTTGAAGAAGTGCCTAAACCTCCATGATTTCATTTTAGTTGTTTATATATCTGTTTTTTACATACTGTGTATTTTCCGTGCACATTTCTTTTATTACGCAATACAGTAGGTATTAAATATATAAGTGGTTATGTTGAAAATTAATATTACATGAATGTCATTTCCTTCCCTCTTCCCTTCCCTCTTTTTATCTTCCCCTCCCTTCCCATATTACCTTAATAGACTATACAGTTAAGATTGTATTTCCTATTTCTGTACTTTATTGAGATGTTTTATATTATATCAATAAAGTTCCTTTTCAACTAAAAATACTACAAGAAAGGACATGGACTGCATCTATTCTCCCTCAGTGGAACCCAATAATCAGTTTTATGGCAGGAGGTAATTGTCTCTGTCAATGCAGGAGTTCTAGACCTTAGGGGACATTAAGAACAAAATGCAAGATGAGAGAAGGTGGGTGAAGGAGAAGTTCTCCAGGATTCAACTGGTTCAAGTTCTCCCTGGAGAACTGACTGGAGCCCATCTCCTTCTCTCCTCCCTCGGTAAGGACGTCCTCTCCACAATGCACCCTATCTGGTATATAGGTTGCCACTTCAGGGCAACACTAATATGGTGCCCGGTAACATCATTAGCCACCCACACCTCCCTACTTCCCATAGCCAGCAAAGTTCCAAGGTCCATGCATGACTAGGTAAGCCACTCCTAATTTTTTGTTTGAATTATGAACTTGTGGTCCTGGGTTTACATTGAGTTAAATAAGACAATAAATGCAGGTTTTAGGTAGAAAAACTGCCACTGGCCTACTTAATCAAGCATAGACCTTGAAAAAACCTAGCAGCCATCTCTGTCTCTATAAAAGCAAACCTACAAGCACTCATCCATATCTGTCCTACACTCATACTTGCATTGTTAGTTTCACATCACATATATACCCCTCCTAAACACCTTGAAACACGAGCCCTAAAATGTATACATGTTAGATGAATGTTTATTCAACTACTCTTCGAAGAGCCGGATTGATTCTACAGCTGTAGCAGAAGTATGTGCAAATGCAGCAGGGCAATACACAGCGTGTGCCTTACCACACAAACCACCTACACAGACAGGTATGTCCCTTTGTCCCTATGCTAACAAGCTGTCCCTGTGCTAACAACATTACTAACACTCTATAGATGATTGTTCTCACTTGTTTTTTTAATCCAAATCATAAGAAATGTCAATATGTATTTTGCCATGTCTTTTAACAGCAGCTAAACCTCTCCTTCTCATAAATACTGATACCACAAAAGGTGGCTTAAAGCCACTTTGTAAATATGGTGCAGGGCATTGCACCACTGGAACGTTGATAAAAGTGGCGTTCCAGTGGCACAATCCCCTTGTAAATATGCCCCAAACACTCTCCGCTGGCTCCTAAGGTCTTTCCATGTTCTGCCACCAGCCGTTTGCCCACCCCACTACTCCCCATAGGTGCCAGCTGCGACTGTCAAAGCATGTAATGCTCAATTCAGGTGGGAAAACCACCTGACCTGTAATCAGGCCCTAGGTGTACCTACTAATCTCTCTCATAGTCAGTGAACAGATTTGGAAAATTGCACCTTTGGCACCGAAAGTCACATCGGAGTCCATTTTAAATCATAGGCTCTCATATGATCTGCCTTACCTCTAGCACTCTGAAAATCTAAAGGTGTATGCATGCCCTTTCGATATCAGCGTAAACATTAAAAAATTCTTTAGGGAAAAGACTGCGCATCACCATTGGGAATCAGCCACACCAAGCATCAGTTAAAGCCAAAATAGCGGTATCTGATGTGCTTGCAGAAATAGTGATGCCCTGTTAATAAGAATGCAAACTATCTTTACTCCCATTTGGTTTCCAAAGGATCAAACTTTGAAAAAAGACAAGCTGTGTTATATATCCACTTTAATCAGATGCATCATTTTGCTAAATAATTCCATTAGAATCCTCAAGTAGGCTGCAGGCTCATTAGGTTTGTTTACTTGTCGCCTAGCTAATTTTGCAAAGTCAATAGATATTTAAAACATCATCAATTCAGATGCATGATCTAAAAATAAATATTAAGCAAAATAAATAGCCATATATGCAAGGTCGATGATGTCAACTTTTGATTGGTGTCAAAAAACAATGACTGTAGTCATTCTTAATAGCCCCACTGCGGGATGCCCAAACTACAGGTGTATTCAATACGTGATGTTATGAGCAGTTAACATATGGAAACTCTTGTATTGTTTTAGATGCATAATTTGTAACCCTGATATCAAAATATGCAAGTTACTGTGCTATGACATTGTGAAAAACACCAACTCTATTGTGCGAAGGGAAATATTACAATGGCTAAAGATGACAGCGTCGCAGGGACAGAAATATCAATCCGTTAAAGAACCTGCAAGGAAAAAGAGAATCAACAAGTATAGTTGTTATAGTTAACTTTTTTTTTTTATATATTTTTTTATTTTATTTTAAACCATATTTTAAACCATAAAACAATTACAGTACATAAATTGCAAGGGTAGATATATCCTTATACATTGTGTTTCCACAGTAGCATTGCGGATATAGGCCTGTATTTAAGTTGCACACTTACAGTACACATACAGTAACTGTTTATTATATTTCTAACTGCAGCAGTCTGAATTGAAACTTTATACTTCCAGCCATCAATGTGTTCTTCCCGTTTCTTATTCGTTCGGAGTCTGTGCGTAACCACTGCACATCAATGTGTCTGTGTGTTGCTCGTGATGTCTATTGGGTGTGCAAGGAGATATGTTTTTAGGGGATCCCATATGTCCCTGGGACGTGAAGCTTACGGGAGCGGTTCCGCATAAGTAAGTGTTTGGTCCTGCCAGAATATCATGTCCTTGATCCAATCTTTAAACTTGGGAGCCCTGCCTCGTTCCCATCTACATGCTACTCTTCGTTTGGCTAATAGGAGCCCTATAGAAATGAAGCACCGGTATCCAACCTCGATATTCTCTGTGTAGCCCAATAGAGCAATTATGTGAGAGATTTGGATTGAGGGCGAAGTCATTTGTCCTATTGCTACAACACCTGTCGCCAATATTCCTTAATGCTGTTGCAATTCCAGGCGAGGTGCATAAAATCTGCCCTCTCTATCCCACATCTGTCACATCGCTCATTGTCTCGCAGTTTATATTTATACATTTTAGCAGGAGTATAGTACATGCGGTGCAGAAATTTATAATGTACAATGCGCAGGCGACTGCTGGATGATACTTGTTCTGTCTGTGCACAGCAGTAAGACCATTAATTGTCCGTTATTTCCTGCCCAATATCCGTCGCACATTTTTCCCTTGCAGTGCATTGTTCTAGGGCCTGATTAATATATATGCTATGATATTGTGTAGACACTACGTGTGCAGCCGTTTCGCATCGCAATATCATATGTAGTGGGGCTAGTTCTTGTGGATATGAGGGTGTATACTCTTTAATACCTTGTCTCAGTCTGACATATAAGAAGATGTCCATAGGAGAAGGCGCCGATTTAGTAAACATCTTCTGCAATGTACGGAACTTACCATTCAGATATAGATCACCCCAGCAGTTTATACCAAACTTAATTTTGTTTTTTTTTAAGGCACCCTCCTGTAGCACTGGCATCTTTGGGTGATACCCTAAGGGAAGTAAAGGTGAGTACAACATAGGGACTTGCATCCTTTTGGCTATTTGCTGCCAAGCTTTCACCGTACAAATGACTGACGTAGGGTAAGATTCTCGGGATTGAGGCGTGCTCAATATGGCTCCCTCCAAGGATATAGGATCTGCCAGCCATTGTTCTACTGCCACTTGTGGCATGTATTTAGGAGGGTGGAACCAGTATTGTGCATAGTGAGCCTGCGCACATATATTGTACAATTCTAGGTTGGGGACGTCAAACCCTCCCTGTGAGAAAGGCCTAGTAAGTATATCCCATTTCAACCTGGGTTGCCTGCCACCCCATGTTAGCCTAATCATCTCCGTACGCAGGGCTGTGAAGAAATGCCTGCCGGGGTCAAAAGGGATATTCATAAATAAATATAAAAGTTTGGGGAGAATAACCATTTTTATGAGAGAAGTGCGTCCCGCCATAGATAGTGGGAGTGAGATCCACCTCGTGACACAGCTAGTGATTCTTTCTAGGGTTTTACCATAGTTTATTCGCATCATTTCTGCGCGGTCATGAGTAATGTATATTCCTAAATATTTCACCTCTGTGTCATACTATTCTATTGGGAAGTCAGGAGTAAATGGCGTAGCAGATGCAGTAAGTGGGAAGATCTGGGATTTCCCCCAGTTTATATGTATTCCTGATAGTTCCATAATTTCAGACAAATTCTCTCAATATAGGTTTTAGGTTCTGTGGGGTCTCTGAGATAAAGGGTAATATCGTCTGCGTATAGGGAGATGAGTATTGGACGCATTTGACTGCTCAGAGCTTTGTCCTGATGATGCTGTCTCACTTTGGCCGCCAGGGGCTCAATTGCAAGCGCAAAGAGCAGGGAGGAAAGTGGACACCCCTGCCTCGTGCCCCGTGTAACAGAGAAGGGTAATGAGGTCTGACCATTGATAAGGACCTTGTCTGCAGGGGAATTATACAGAAGGCGTATCCACACCAGGAACCCTATGGGAACCCCCATGCACTGCAGTATGGCAAATAAGTAGTCCCATTCGACCGAATCAAAGGCCTTCGTGGCGTCTAAAAAAACCGCCACGAGTGACAGTTTGGGGTCTACATTTTGTAGTATGGAAAATAGTGTACGGAGGCTGTGAGATGTCGGTCGCTCTTCCCGGAATGAATCCGGCTTGGTCAGGCAAAGCTAGTTTCTCCATCAGAAGGCTTAATCTATTAGCCAATACTTTGGCGAGAATCTTTGCGTCGTTATTGATCAAGGAGAGTGGCCTATAGGAGTCGCATGTGTCTGCAGGTTTACCAGGTTTTAGGAGTGATGTAATAAGAGCCTCTCTCATAGAGCATGGAAGAATGCCTGATTCTTGGGCTTCTTCATAGACCTCTTTTAGTATAGGAATCAGTTGACTAATATATGTTTTATAAAAGTCTATCGGAAGGCCATCTGACCCCGGGGCTTTACCTGACTTTATTTGCATGATTGCGTTGCGTATTACGTCCGCCTCGAGATGCGCCGCAAGGAATTCCCTTTGTGTGTCCCCTAGCCATCCGATAGCTACGTCACTCAGATAGCTAGATAAGTCAAGTGGTTGTTGCCTGCGAGTACAATATAAGTTGGTGTAGTATGTGGTAAAGATGGTTAATATATCTTTACTGTCTCTATGTCTTGCCCCGTCGTCATCTGAAATCTCCATCACATAACTAGAGAAGCGGGGTTTGCGGATTTCTTCCGCTAAAGTCCTACCTGGCTGCTCCCCTTCCCCGTATCTGTGTGCCACGAAATATTTCTCTCTGAAGCAGGTTTCTCTCTCAGCAGTATTTTTATATTCCGAGAGTTTATCTCTGAATTCTACTTGGAGTGTACCGTTTGCGTCATTCCCCATCTCACCTTCCAGCTTCTTAAGCTCCCCTTCTAACCGCTGCAGGTTACGTCTTATGTCTCGCAAGACCCTGAAGCTTTTGGCTATGCAGGAACCTCACCTTGTGACCTTAAAGGCCTCCCACACTGTGCTCATATGCGTGACTGAACCCACATTTCTTTGGAAAAAATCTGTAATTTCTTGTCCCAAGTCGGACTGGAAAGCGGTGTCTAGCAATGCCTCTGGAATGAGTTTTCAGTTCCTGGGAGTCGCAATAAGTTCCGGCTGGGATATTGTCAAGCGAACAGGGGCATGGTCGGAGTATGTCCTAACTAAATGTTCTGCATCGATTATGCATGGCCCTACGCCGCGGGTCACAACTCAATAGTCTAGTCTGTCCCACGTTGAATGCATCGCTGTGTAGTGTGTACCTTCTCTTTTCGCAGGGTGAATGTGTCTCCATGCATCTAGGAGGCCATTATCAGAAAACATATCTAGCAATATGCCGTGGGTTTTGGTGTAATGGTGTCGGAGAGGGTTAGACCTGTCGTTGGCTGGGTTTAATGTCGTGTTAAAATCTCCTCCCCATATTACATGTGTGTAGCCTAGTTTGAGAATTTTTCCCCATAGTGTAGTGTAGAATTCTGGGTCGTCTATGTTTGGCCTATAGCAGCACACCAATCTAACAGAGTATGATCCCAACCTGCCCCACATCATGCAGCACCTCCCCTATGAGTCATAACTTACTCCTCCTGGGATATATGGAGAGTTTTTCTTGATAAGAATCGCCGTACCTCTGGAATACGAGGAGTATGAGGAGAATGCTCTATGCGCAGCCCATTTGCTGGCAAACACGGGAGTGTGTCTTGGATCACAGTGTGTTTCCTGAAGCATGGCAATGTGAATATGGTGCATATCTAGGTATGCCAATATCTGTCTATGTTTACGTGGGTCTCCCAGACCTCTAACATTCCATGTCAACAGGTGATATGATGATGATAATTGCTTTATTTGTTGATTAATAAAAATCATTACAATCAAAGAAAAAACACAACAGATTAGAAACATTATTTCTACCCATAAAATTTATACGCAACTTTATACTAAAGACTTTAGCAGCAATAATAGAAAGCAGCAATGAATAAAGTGCATTTGTGCCAGTGTTATCATTAAAATTTTAAAGCAATTTATCTCTAATCTTAATTTAATTAACCAATCCTATAACAGTTTAAAATATTTAATAACTATAATGTAAAGTTATTTCTACCCATAAAATTTATACACAACTTTATACTAAAGACTTTAGCAGCAATAATAGAAAGTAGCAATGAATAAAGTGCATTTGTGCCAGTGTTATCATTAAAATTTTAAAGCAATTTATCTTTAATCTTAATTTAATTAACCAATCCTATAACAGTTTAAAATATTTAATAACTATAATGTAAAGTTATATGCAGAACTATTAAAGGCAGATTTTAAAAGCAAATTTTTCAATTCATTTTTGCATTAAAATCTTTGACGACATGTTACTGTATTAACAATCAAAATCAGTTTTGGTTAATAGTTTTTTTTCTGCAATAAAAATAAACTTGACAAATTGAGTAATCAAGCGGGGCATAGACCCAGTGAGACAAGTAATGATGGCGTGGCGACATGTTCTCACCCCTAATTCATTAAAAATCAGTCTTAACAAAGACTTCCGCTCTTCTAGCAATTGGGGGCAGAGTAGTTACAATATGTATTAATGTTTCCTCATAAGTGCCACATAACCTACAAAGTTTATTAGACCACTTTTTTTTCCCATTTAGGTATTCCGTCCTTAGTGGGATATTTCCCAAACCGCAATAACATAAATGTATTCCTTAAGAATGATTTTAAGTGGGTCATCAAGTATAATTGGGGTTCTAATTTAATAAATGAGTTAGTAACTGACCAGGAATGATACTTTTTTCTGAGCTCATCTTTATCTAGAAGACTCGATAGTAAATTGACTGATCGATTTATAGTTTTGTTTAAAAACAGCTTTGCTCCTAACTTCTTCTTCAAAGGTTGGACACTCAAAATTATTTAAACTCTCACTTAAAAAGGATCTCCAGCTACTAGCATGCTCATACCTCATTATCTCCTGCCAGCACTGGTTTGCAAGGGTACCTTGTTCTGAGCGATATAAAGTATATAGTATTTTTAAAAAGGCAGATTGTCGTACCAGAGATTGCCTTTTCAGACCAAATTCTAATCTAACATTAGCATGTCCTATATACCTGGGGATCCTAAAAACTGATTTGAAGACTTTTATTTGTAGGTCATCAAGAATTTTCACGTCTTTACCATGAAAAATCATTGAGCCATAAGCCAAAGATGGAATCAGCTTTGCTTTCATGACCTTCAATAGATGTTCGTGATTTGGACATGACAACTTGTCCCTCAACCTTCTAAAGGCAAATGACAAAGCTGTTGCCTTTGCTTTAAGGTTAATAAAATGCTGTCTAAAGGACATATTATCGTCAAATGTTATTCCTAGATATTCATAAAATTTTACAGTTTCAATATGTAACCCATTAATGTTCCATTCTTTTTTATCTATTTTTGTTACACCTATAATCATTATTTTTGTCTTTTTAGTATTAATTTTCAAACCGTTAAGGGTAATATACTGATTAAAAGAATCAACTAATCTTCTTAGACCTATGACAGAATGACTTAATAATATAGTGTCATCAGCATATTGTAAATATTTGATGTCTTTGCCTAAGAGGGAAGGTGAATGAGCATTAACTTTTTAAAAATATATAGGAAGGTCGGCCATAAAAAGATTAAAAAGACATGGAGCCAAAACACAACCTTGTTTCAGACCAGTCTTAGTTTCAAGTCGGCGGGTTGTACTTCTACCATCTCCGACTTTGATCTGAACCCATGTCTTGGTATATAACAGTTTAATCATTTCAAGCAATTGGTTTGGGATTCCCCAATTTAAAAGTTTAGCCCAAAGTAGATTTCGAGGAACAGAATCAAAGGCGGCTTTGAGATCGATAAAACAGATATATAACTTTTGCTTTCTATATTTAGCCCTTTCGCCTAATAAAGTCAATAAAATCAAGTTCGTGCTAGTTGATTCGCCTCTTCTAAAACCGGTTTGGAAAGCTGGAATTAGATTTTTTCTTGTTGCCCAATCTTCCAATTCTTCAAGGAGGCAACTTGCAAAAATGTTTGCCTCCACATCAGTTAGGGCTATTAGTCGGTAATTTGCAGGATTGTCATGTGGGCCACTTTTATATATCGGCTGAATTATGCTTCCTTGCCATGACTCAGGGACTGATCCAGTTTTAATGACATCATTAAATAAAATCGTTAAAACCTCTGGCCAATGCTTAAGATTTGCTTTAAAAATTGAATTTGGAATCCCGTTTGGGCCGGGCGCTCCATTCGATCTGATCCTGCTCATTGCCTTTTTAACTTGCTCTATAGGCCATAACTCGTTTACTTGTGGCCCAGCTTGGGCAATGAGCGGGACTTGCTCCTTAGGCCGTAACTCCTCAACTTGTAGCTCTGCCTGGTCAATATGCTGGATAGAACCGTATTTTCTGCCTTCTTCTCTGCTCGATATATTTATCTTCTGACAAGCAATATTGATGTCAGACTGTGGAGCCGAGGGTGCAACGTAAAGATTATAGATGAAAGTTGACCAGCCAGATTCATCGATATTAGCACTATTCCCTCTTTTACTACCATTTTCAAGATTGTTAATTATGCCCCAGAAAAGTTTTGGATTTTGGCTCTTACATGAGAAATGTAGTTTAGTCCATAATCCCTCATAATATGATTGTTTAGCTTTCCATATTTCATTTTTGTATAGTTTTCTGCACTTTTTTAATTTATGAATTTCCAAAGTTTTTAGTGCTCCATTCGGTTTTCTAAAGTCGCCTAATCGCTCTATGAAGCTGTCTTTTTAAGCGAAGTAGCCGATTAGTATACCATCCTGATTGTTTTGTTGTCATGACGGAGCCTTTTGATGTTATTGATGGAGGAAAACGATCTAAAAGTGAAGCACACAAACAAGGCCAAATATCAACCATGGACTTCCCTTCTTTTTTCTCTTCCAAAACTTTGATGATTAAGAGTTCTAGAAAATCCAATATTTCCTTTTGGTTTCTTGGATTCCATACTAACCTTTTAAGACTAAAGGCTGTTGTACAATTTTCATTGATCTTGCTTCCGGTAGATGATCCATTGATAAAGCCAAGGAAATTAATTGTGGGTTGTGGTCACTTTCTATCCTGGGTATTACTTGATATTTATGAAGGGAGCATGTCAGCCCCGCTGAAATGATGGTGTAGTCAATGATGAAGAAATTGCCTGTTTTTTTAAATGTGGGTATTTGACCATCGTCCTGCAATAACACAAGGTTCAATTTTTTGAGCTGTGAACCGCACATCTGTGATAGTGCTTTTATTGGTTTATTGACGCAGTTTCGATTAAGGAAATGCATATTAAAATCTCCTGAGATGATTATCGTTTCGTCTAGATGGTCATGATACAGCACTTTAACTATTTCCCATAAGGTAGTAAATTGAGAAGCTTTATCAGAGTTTTTTGGACTTATGTAGACGTTTAGGAATATTATAGGTTGATTAAGAGCTAGTTTGATACATAAAAGCCATGCCAATTGAAAGTCAATCTCGAAATGTTTGACATCCAGACTTAAGGAGACGTAGATGGATAGACCTCCACTTGCGTGACCAAAGGCAGCCTTACGGAGAGCAACGTTCAAGTACTCATAATAGCCAATAAGGGGTTCCTTTTCCATGCTCCATGTTTCCTGGAACATTAAGACATCAAAATCCCTGAGGAAACTTATTGTATCGGGATCCTCTAATAACGTTTTTAGACCATTTGTGTTCCATGAACAAATATTAAAGGGTTTTAAGACTTTATTAGAGCTCTTTGGGCATCATTCGCGCATGTCAACACTCCCTTTGTTAGTATTTTAGGGAGCCAACTCCAGTCATCAATGAGAGCTGTATCTTTCTTTAGCTCTTCACATACACGAGTGCCTGATTTACAGCTCGTAATCTTAATCCCAGATGACAGATCTAATTTTGTTGCTGGCCCAGATGCTCCTTTCAGAACCCTCGGATGTCCTCTTAGTCTTAAATTGGTAGCAGGATCCCTTAAAACTGGACTATTAGATGTCAACATCGGAATCAGCAGAGTAGGATATTGATTTTCGCTGATTTTCCATATTTTAATGCCCCATTTCTCAAATTGAGTTTTATTTACTAAGATATTACTAATTATGTCTTCTCGATGCCAAGTTGTAAGAGTTATCTCTTTATTGATATTGTTATGATCTTGCTTGAACTCAACCAAATCTAAGTCCTCTGATGTTAAATCTTTAAACTCAGGAATTGTGTTCAACAGGTGTATTTTCAATGTTTCGGTGTCCTGAGCCATAATTTAAACATCACATATTCGCTGCAGAATTTTTCAGACCTATCGCTGCCTGTTTTCCTCTGTACATGTATCAACAAGTCTACCCAGTGCGTAACGTGTCTTATTTGGATATGAAACAGTAGTCCCCATCCCACCCCCACCCACAACAGCAACCCAACCATGCTGGCATTTCTCTGCCCGCCCACCTCCCAAACATCATAACCCATTATAAAACTATTGAGAGTCCCTAAATATGTGGGGGAACGCCCTTGGGGGTACACCAGGGGGCACACGAGGTTCTCCCTTCCCCACCTAATGATGGAGCAGCCACCCGTAATCTGGGAGGGGGAAAGGGGTTGCCCGGTATAGTTTGTGTTACAGTCCCATTTCTTTCACTAACTTCTCGCCCTCTCTCTCCTCTCCTCCCAGTCCACTTATCTGGTTACAGCGCCGTGGCATGCAAAGAGAGCATGCCGGTTTATCTCATATGCTGGTATAGAAAGTAATAAATCCAACCAGGAAACAGAAAGAACTAAATGTTGCAGAAGCTGCGAACGTTAACAATGTTCCCGTTTAGCGTAACTATACATCTGTAGAGTGTCTTTGACTTCGAGTCCCCATTTTCACATGAGTGTGCCTTCAAATATGCAAGTGCAGCATTTCTGATGTACAGAGCAAAACTCAGGTCTGCTGTCCAGCTGCTCCTGACTCTGCCCTGGTGGGACTCGCTATCCCAGGGCTTACCTGGCTCCCCTCCTGACCACCAACACCTGCTGACAGGGGGAGGCGCCCGCCATTGTGCTACAAAGCGCAGCCTCAACCCCCGCAGAGCGGTCTGCTGTCCCTCTACTCCTGACTCTGCCCTGGTGGGACTCGCTGTCCCAGACCTCACCTGGCTCCACTCCTGCTGTCCTAAATATGTTTTATGTTTTATGTCTTCTGAGCCTGTCTTCCATGCTCAGCCCTGAGCGAAACTGTTCACAGCAATGTCATTTCCATATGTTTTTATGTTTAGGCGCCCGTCATCGCACTACAAAGTGCTGCCTCAACCCCCACAGCGCGGTCTGCAGTCTGCTGTCCTGCTGTTCCACATATTTAAGGACTCTCTTTTTATGTGTATGGGTCTATTATCCCATGTTTTATGGATAATGAAATAGACCCCCCTCCCCGGGGACAATGTTAGTTAGGACTGTCTCTCCCCATTGGGTGAGTTTGTTCATTACGGTGTCCAAATGATCCAAACGCGTCCATAGAGATGTGAATTTCATGTCTATTAAATCAGTAATCCGTGAACATAAGGTATTAATGAAAGCATCCCCAAGATCTAGTGCAGCTGATGCAACTTCCGTCTGAGTGCAAATTGAATGGCTAGAGTTCCTGCTCGACGGTGGTCCCAAAATACTAGCACTAGATGATGATTGCATCCAGGAGGACAAGCAGCTGCGGGAAGAGCTAATACGTGGGGGCTGTTTGCTTTTGGTGCAGACAGGCTTCCTTTTGTGTTTTGTAGCCAATGCTGCTGCAGCTGTTGGGATACCCATACTTGGCTGTGTCTCGGGCGTATCATGTCCTTGGGCACCAGGAGTGCTCCCACTAGGAAGCAACATATTGCTAGAGCCAGCTGACTGATGCACTGGGTCACAAGGTGTGATGGTGGATGCCGGATCAACTAATACCCCTCCAAGTGCAAAATCAGTGTGTACTGCCTCACTTCCCAGGGACAATCTGCGCTCTGTAAGTTCTATTTCAGTGGACACAATACTGACCACCCTCTCCATCATGCTGTTGAGCGTAATAGTGGAGCGAGCAGGTGGTGGGCCAGTACTTTTCCCTATCACAGATATTTAGACAAGCTATTGCTAATCCAGGTGTTACGGGTATAGACTCACCTCAAACCACTAACCCAGCACCCCTATAGCGCTAGAAAGAGTTTGGACTCAGCACAGCCTCTGCCGGCTGCTGACGGGCGCAGATGGGCCAGCTTAGGCCCGGTCTTGGCCCGGGCGCGTCCCGCGCTGCGAGGGTTGAGGCAGCGCTTTGTAGTGCGATGGCGGGCACCTCCCCCGTCAGCAGGTATTGGCGGTCAGGAGTGGAGCCAGGTAAGCCCTGGGACAGCGAGTCCCACCAGGGCAGAGTATGTTTTGTTTGTTTCCTACAGTGCCATATAGCCTATTCAAGCTGCTGGAGCCTTTAGGCCAGCCCGCTAGCTGATTGTATGGCCTAATGTTTATTTTATTTTTTTCACACACATTATTGAGCAGAGTGACTTATAACTTTGGTCCTGACGAATGCCTTGAACTGTAAATTCACACACGGCAGAAACATGTTGACCATTAGATAGGAGAATAACTATATCCCTATTTCACTATGCTTTTAACCCTATCCATCGGGCATTTTAATAACGTTTTTTCGCCACCCATGAGGTAGTTTTATTCACTTTTGCTTTCTGCACTCTGCCCCTCACTCTGCCCCCTTAGGTAGAAACACACTACATGCTAGAGAACACCCCTGCTCCTTTCCTATAGGGAGGTTGTAGCCCATACTGGTTACCTTGCGATCCCAGAGTGCAGAGGAGACCCTATTATGAAGCATTTACCTTAGGGTGAGAGAGTGTTCTCGCCCGAACACACAGTGTTCCACATTTTTCCAGCTTGTTTGCACCTTCTTTACCCTATCTATCCCCGTACATAGTGTGAGTTGATAATTAGTTTGGAGCAGTATGGTTGATGTTGGGTCATTGACGTTCCTTGTAGACCCCCTTTTGTGAGATTAAGACTCCTTGGGTTCCCAGGTCGAGTCAGGCAGCTCTTTAGCCAGATCGGACTCAGCTGATTTTACTTTGATTTCTGGGAAACTGGCTGTCAGGCAGACACCTTCACTTACTGCGCTGTAGTCCTCTGTGAACTTCGTGGTGCACCCCCTTCTTGGTCAAAGAGAACTTGCAAGTGGGACAACATGTGGGTCAGCAGCTCCCACCCTTATGTAGGGATGGGAGGCAGGGGATGCGTCTCTTTTTATGTGTCCTTCTGAGCCTGTCTTCCATGCTCAGCCCTGAGCGAAACTGTTCACATCAATGTCATTTCCAAACAAGAGTATCCGCAGTAGAGACAAAACGAGGTGTGAGCTGTCTTCACCTGGTATCAACAGCCACCTCTGACAGTTATTAGGAACGAAGACAAAGGGCTGCTCCCCTTGTAAAAGATCCTTAACACCCTACAACAGAAACTGCTTTCCTATCCTTCTCCCCTGCCATGCACCAAATAGCAGTATCAGGGAAAATAATTAGCAACCCTCTCTATCTGAAAAGACCCAATCAAATGTATAAAGGGAAATCTTTCTCCACTTCGGTGCCTGTCTATCCTTCCTCCAGTTTTAGCAATGTTAACAATACACTTCCACTGTCTGGGAAAGCAACCTCACCTTCATCATGTGTACACGAACAGGGCAAGTGCTTCTAAAATGGAACTCACAGGCCTCTGTCGTTCTGGTTCACTTAGGCACTGCAGTGTATAACTCACCTCACTAGCGTACATGCACACACACATTTTCACAGGATCTTGACACTAGGATTCTGCATTCACCATTATCAGCAGAACCTTGGTCAGTAGATTCCCATTCATACAACACAGATAAAAAGGCATGATCGCACTAGAATCACTACAAAACATGGTATGCTGCTGTCACTGTGCTAATGAACATGTGATGTGGAAAGTAGTCTTTCTGTCAATGCTAAGAGCTTGCTCTTGTGTGACAGTCTAAGCCCAGGATGGGTCTAAGACCAGTCTCATGTCAAGGTCAGGATTAGACACTGATGCACATGTTAAATTAGTGTGAGGGAGGGACAAAAAGCCTGAAACCAGAGTATAAAATATTTAATATTTAGCAAGCAGGGTATGGAAAATGAATGTGCACCATGAAGGAGATATTCCAGTCCAGTTATATCACAACATCAGGTTGAAAAAGTCCTGCTGTTCTTTTATTTTGTAGATCATGGTGCAGTAGACATAAACTGTCATCATCCATGGAGGTTTAAGAAAGTTTAAATAACTACAGAGAGTTATCCTAAATGGGCAGCATTGTGAGGGAAGTTGCAGGACCTAGAAAATATATGACTTAACATTTTAACTTGAATTATTAAATGAAAGAGCAACAACAACTGCTCATAAAGGATAGATCTTTAAGATTATAAAAATATAATATTTGTTAATTGTGTTTTCATTTTTTAAATGTAGAGGGTTTATGTAATGTGACACATCACATTCACTTTCAGACACAGTGTGAATTTAGAGTTTTGAAAAACATGTTCTTAGATATCAGAATTATCCAATTGATAAATCTAAGTAAATTGTTAATTATTACAAAATATTTACTAAAGTCAAGCTTAGCTGTATCAAAGCCACTATTAACACTAAGTCGAAGCAAAAATACACTTAGGGGGTTATTTACGAGCCCCCAAATGATGCTCCGGCGTTGCAGATTCCAAAATCATATCTATGAGTCCACGCAAATCCACTATGCCTGGCTTTGAATGGCCTCATAGATATGGAGTAAGGCAAGGCAGTGCCTTGCTCTGTGCTCGGGAGGCGTGACATGGCCGTTGGAATGGGTTTTTACACGCACCACCAATGGATTTTGATGCACTCCCAGATTTACAAGATCATGTAAACCTGAGGAAGCACCAAATCCTTACACTTCCCGAGGTGAGGCATAGCTAGGAGAAATGTCTTTATTTATCCTCGTTATTTCCACTTTCTATGGGTGCTTCATTCTGCACAAGGAAAGAGGAAAACGCCTCTTAGAATTGTTTCTGTGCAGGAAGGTGCTCCTTCCTGTACAAAAACAATCCTGCCGACAACACAGGCACCCTTGCACCATAAGGCTAGGTAGCTGAAATGGCGCCAGTACAGGGAGAAAGGACTGGAACGCTCCATATTGCATAAATAAGGTGCATTCCTGCCCTTTCACTTTGACTTGCTGCACTGCCCTATGCCAAATACCAGTAAATAAGGGCCAACATGCAAGAAACGCCTCCCGAACAAAGAGTAAAGTGACTCAGTGATTTGTGCTGCATTGCCTTACTCAAGATTTATGAGGCCACTCAAAGCCACGCAGGGTGGCTTTGCGGGGCTTCACACCAGTAAGTAAATCTTTATTGCTTGATTAATAAAAATCTTAGCAAACAGCTGCATAATACAACACTTATATAAAGTATAACAACACTTATTTTCCCATAAAAGTTGCAGTGATTTCATAAAATACAAGAGTGTAAAACTTATATATAGTACAAAAGATAAAATTTTTACTATGCGTATTATGTTAGGCTCACAGTGACAGCTGAGAGACCTTCCTCCTGGGAATTCGCCTCTGTTCAGATGTCTATAAAATTAGGTATAAAATCCAGATTAGTAGTGAATTTAAAATTGATCATTCCCAGTGAATAAGTACCAATAAATAACCAGCACCCTGGATTGCTAGCCAGTTTATTGGGAGGCTGCCAAGGTTAATTTTATTTTTACTACGTTCATGAAGCGAACAAAGCTGCAGGCTAACCGGACATCGCCCCCCTCAATCAATCAATCAATCACGGCATTTATAGAGCGCGCTACTCACCCGGGAGGGTCTCAAGGCGCTGGGGGAGGGGGTAAGTTACTGCTCGAACAGCCAGGTCTTGAGCTGCTTCCTGAAGGAGAGATGGTCCTGGGTTCGCCGAAGGTGAGTGGGGAGGGAGTTCCAGGTCTTGGCTGCCAGGTAGGAGAAGGATCTTCCTCCGGCGGTGGTTCTGCGGATGCGTGGTACGGTGGCGAGGGCGTGGCTGGTTGATCGTAGCTGGCGTGTGGGCGTGTAGAAGGTCACGCGGTCGTTGAGGTACTTTGGGCCCAGGTCGTGGAGGGCCTTGTGTGCGTGGGTGAGGAGTCTGAACGTGATTCTCTTGCTGACGGGGAGCCAGTGCAGGTCTTTCAGGTGCACGGTGATGTGGCTGTGTCGGGGATGTCCAGGATGAGTCGTGCGGAGGCGTTCTGGATGCGCTGGAGTCTCTTTTGAAGTTTGGCTGTGGTTCCGGCGCAGAGGGTGTTCCCATAGTCCAGTCGGCTGGTGACGAGTGCCTGGGTGACGGTCTTCCTGGTTTCAGTGGGGATCCATCTGAAGATCTTGCGGAGCATGCGCAGGGTGTTGAAGCATGAAGATGAGACGGCGTTGACTTGTCTGGTCATCGACAGGGAGGAGTCCAGGATGAAGCCCAGGTTGCGTGCGTGGTCCGTTGGCTTGGGCGCGGTGCCCAGGGCCGGGGGCCACCAGGAGTCGTCCCAGGCGGAGGGTGATGAGCCCAGGATGAGGACTTCCGTCTTGTCTGAGTTCAGTTTAAGGCGGCTGTTCCTCATCCAGTCGGCGACGTCTCTCATCCCGTCGTGTAGGTTGGCTCTGGCGGTGGTGGGGTCGTTGGTGAGGGAGAGGATCAGCTGGGTGTCGTCGGCGTAGGAGATGATGTTGAGGTTGTGTCGGCGTGCGATGGCTGCGAGGGGCTCATGTAGACGTTGAAGAGGGTTGGGCTGAGTGAGGATCCTTGTGGAACGCCGCAGATGACTTCGGTGGCTTCGGATCTGAACGGGGGGAGGCGGACTCTCTGGGTTCTTCCGGCGAGGAACGAGATGATCCATTCCAGTGCTTTCTCTCGGATTCCGATGTTGCTGAGGCGCTTCACTAGGGTGCGGTGGCAGACGGTGTCGAACGCCGCAGAGAGGCCCAAGAGGATGAGGGCAGCTGTTTCCCCGTTGTCGGTTAGGGTTCTGATGTCGTCGGTGGCTGCGATAAGGGCGGTCTCGGTGCTGTGGTTGGCCCGAAACCCGGACTGCGAGGGGTCGAGGGATCCATTCGTCTCGAGGAAGGCGGCAAGCTGTCTGTTGACGGTCTTCTCGATGACTTTGGCCGGAAACGGAAGGGAGCGAGATGGGACGGTAGTTCTTGAGGTCGGTGGGGTCCGCCGTTGGTTTCTTCAGGAGGGCGGTAAGCTCGGCGTGCTTCCAGCTCTCCGGGAAGGTGGCGGTGTGGAAGGAGGAGTTGATGATGTCCCGGAGATGGGGTGCGATGGTGGCGTCGGCTTTGTTGAAGACGTGGTGTGGGCAGGGGTCGGTTGGTGCAAGCCTCGAAGCAAGCCTCGAAGCAAGCCTCGAAGCAAACCCTCGAAGCAAGCCTTCACCGCCTGTCTGCATGCTCGTATTCGATTTTCATTCAGGCGCGGCTTTAGAAGCTGTCTTCGTTCCAGATCTAAACTCTTACAAATGCACAGTAGGTGTAAGACGTCCTCTTTGGAGTTGCCACATAATCTGCAGTGATTAGTTGGGTGTGTGCGTTTCCACAGCGGTAAGTGTGGTTTTACCGGTAAAATTCCCAGCCTCATTGCCAAAAGGCTTTCCTTCATACTTCTGGAGAAGCTTGTACCTAAATATGGCTGTGGTGTACATCTAGAATAGCTCTGAATCACAAACCAGCTGTGAGCCCTCTTGTTTAGGTCTGTTTTATCTTCTTCGAGGGAGAGAATCTTTACCGATTTGTTTACCAGGGCCTTAAAACTGTTATAAGGAAGACCGGATTTCCACAAGTCCTGTAAAGCGAGCAACCTTATTCCTGACTGAAGGTAAGCCATAGCAGGGCAGTCGTTTTTCCTTGTCATCTCCTTCCACAGGTATGAGTTTATTGAACCAGACTTAGCACTCTTTATTTTATACCAGCATTTGGCATAGACGCCCTTCCGTGTTATTTGCTGCTTTTGTAGGCTGAGCTCCAACCTTATTTGTGCTGGAGAGGTTTATTGTGGGAGATTGAATATTATTCTAGCGGCTTTGGAAACCACCTTATCCAAAATTATCTCATCTTTCCCTCTCATTGATTCACTACCATACGTAATTGTTGGTAGAAGCTTTGCTCGAAGTACTTCCAGTAGAGGGATAAGATTGGGGCCAGTTATTTTGTGCTTGATATTTTGAAGCGTAACAGCCAATAGGGTTCCTCTTCCTTGGATGGCCACTTTTTGTTTGTGGTACGTACCCATACTTTCAAAAATTATTCCCAAATATTTGTACTTTTTAACCGTCTCCAGCTGCCTACCCCCCAGTAGCCATCTGAATTGATTCTTGGTGGTCCGCTGATTGAATGCCATAATTTTGGACTTCTCAAGGTTTATACTTAATCCGTTCTTTTCGGCAAAATTGCTCGTGACATTTATCAGATGCTGCAGGCCGACTGGGATTCGGCCGATCAACATCAGGTCGTCGGCGTATAGTATGTTTGAAAGTGTCAGACCACCCAAATTCGGGGCGTGGTGATGGCAGTTATCCAGCTCAGTTGAGAGGTCTGACACAAAAAGGTTGAACAAGGTTGGAGCAAGAACACAGCCCTGTTTTAACCCTTTAGTGGTTGGGATCCTCCTTGACAGGCTGTCACTGGTCCCCAGCTTAATTTGGACCCATGTCTCAGAGTGGAGTAAGATTAGCTGGTTCAAAAGGGTTTGGGGCTATTTTCCACCCAGCTAGCTTAGCCCACAATTTCCCTCTGTTAATGCTATCAAAAGCAGCTTTATAGTCGATGAAACAGACAAATAGTGGTTTGTTGATTGCTTTTGTGGCGTCAATTAAAAGTGAAAGAGCGAGAATGTTTGTAGTTGTCCCCAGGTTTTTTTGAAAACCTGTTTGGTTGATTGGGATTAGATATTTTTCCTCTGCCCACTCGGTAAGTTCAGCCAATAGTAGGCCGGCATAATATTTGGCCTCAATGTCAATGAGTGCTATGAGCCTATAGTTCTTCGGTTCGCTCTTGCTACCTTTCTTATGGATAGGTGAGATGATCGATCCCTTCCAAGAATCTGGGATTCTTCCGGTTTCCAGAATGTTGTTAAAGAGTGGTAATAATGCCCCAGCCCAGTAGGTTGGGTCATGCTTGTATATGATTGGTGGAAGGCCGTTAGGCCCAGGTGCTCCTTCGTTTCGGCTTTTTGAGATTCTATTCACAATCGTTTTAATTGTAAAGAGGGGTGCAGGCTCTGGACCTTGATGTTTTAGGGACTGCCACTCACTGTGGCATACCACTACATCTTGTGTGTTTTCACCAGCTTCCAGGATTAAATGACTCTGTAAATATTTTACCCAGGCATCCTCCGTTATATATGAATTGATTCCTGGTGCCATTGGGTTCACTATACTCTTGACTGTGTCCCAAAACCTGGTGCTATTGTTTGATTTTACATCGTATAACAGTTTTGCCCATGTTGTTTCAGCGGTTTCCTTTTTCGCTAAACAGATGATTTTATTTTTAGGGGCCCTGAGCTTCCTTAGTTCCAGCTGTGTGTTGTCGGCGGGGCGATTTTGATGGAGGCTACGCATTGCTCTGTTTACTTAGCCCTTTATTTGTCTTAATTCGGCGTGATGGATTGCCGATAGGTGAATTCTTTGATTGCTTGCTGGCCTGCTAAGTGGTTCCTTTTGGATTTTTTGCTCGGCTTTCGTTAAGTTCATTTTAGGGCTAGATGGGCCAAAGCTTACAGTAAAGCTTTCCCAAGCTGTTAGGATGTTATCATACAGTAGTTTGTTGTCCTCCCACCGTTTTTTTGACACTGCCATGAGTTTTGCTGGGTCACGTGTGTTACATTTTATTCTCCTGTGATTAAATGTGACATTTGTGAGTGAGTCGGCAATTGAGTAAGTGAGAGCCGTTCCTTGCATGGCGAGTGTGAACTCTTGTGGTTAATGATCGCTATAATCTAGCAAGCCGATCCTGAAATCTTTTATCAAATAGTAAAGTGGTAAGGATGAAAAAGTATAGTCTATTGTGGTGTCGGCAAACGCGTTGTGGAAAGTTGCAGCTTGGGGAAGATCCCCCGTCAATCGGCCATTTAGTGCCACCAAGGACAAGCTTTCTAGATCCTTCAACAGTTCTTTGGAGATTTTAGTTGGCTTGCCCCACTTACACTTGCCCTGAGGTGGAATCCCCCATGCTGTTTGTTGGCCTTCTGCCGGCCTGTCTGAGTCACCACTCCCTGTAAGGAACATATTGAAGTCACCTGAGACGATATAGTTTGAGGTTGCCTCCTCGGTAATTAGTTTGGTTAGTTCTGTTATGAGTTGTTTCGCGCCGTTTCTTTTGTTCCAGGGGTGTAGATAGGTGTTAACAAGTATTAGCTGCTGTTTGTCTTTAGGACCAGCTATATCCAGCTGGATTGTTTTTATCTCATTTGTTGGAGTCCTTTTACTTGTTAGTTCCTTAACAGTCGTTATGGTTTTAATCGAGGCGTAAGTCGTGAGGCCTCCTTTAAAATGGCCGAAGTTTGAATTTCTGGTTGCTGGGAGGTGGTATGATTTAAAACCTAGAAGATGGAGTGGATCTTCCAGCCACGTTTCTTGAAGCAGAATTAGGTCAAATTGTTGAAAATACGTCAGCAGAGCACTGTCCATTTTTTTTAGTTCCGAGGCCGTTTATATTCCAGGAGTAGAATTTTAAGTTTGAAGTATTTGCTTCCTATTCTGATCTCTGTCAAAGGGACCCCGGTTTTATATTTATGGTTTTTGCTATCCAGGACCAGTTGTGTAGTGTGTCGATTCCTCCTTGACCCCAGATGTCCCGGTTGATGGAGCTATTTCTCTCCGAGGTCTCTGCAGAGGTACTACTCCTTGAGGATAGAATTAACAGGCCCAGAACCTCCCATTCTACTTGGTCTGCTGTTATTGGACTCTTGATGGTGACGGAGTAGTGGGTCTGGATATCTGACTGCTTGATGGAGATGCAGACGGATCCCCCAAGTTTCTAATTGATGCTTTTCCTTTAGGATTTTCTCCACTATTTCTCCAGTTGCCCAAACTGTCTTGGTTGCTTCTTGCTCCGAGAGGTGTTTAAAAATTTCAAATTCTACTGATTCCAAATCTTGTGAACCAATCTCCTCGTCCTTTAGATTTATACTCCGGAATGAACAGAATTGACTTGGGGATCCCCCGTCGAGGCTCATTCGGGGGAGATCCACTGCATAGGGATTTGCCGCTTTTCCCTGCGATTAAGGGTATCCCGTTTTGTTGTTCTACCCTTTCTGCGGTGTCCGAGCTTCGCTCGTTTTCCGTGCGCCGTCCACTGACGCTTTGCTGTTTCACTGGCGTCGTACTATTTGCTGTTTCCACTTTTAATTTATCATCCCTTGGTTTTAGTTGTTCGGTGTATGCCATTAAGGATATCGCATTTTGTTGTTCTACCCTTTCTGCGGAGTCCGGGCTTTGCTTTTTTTCCGTGCGCCGTCCACTGACGCTTCGCTGTTTCACTGGCCTTGTTCTATTTGCTGTTTCCACTTTCAATTTGGCATCCCTTGTTTTTGGTTGTTCGGTGTGTGCCATTGCAACTGCTGTTACCGCAGGGGCAGCTTCACCTGCCGTTAAAGTTGCCAGTTGATTTTCGGCCTGCTCATTTAAGTTGGTAAGTCCGAGGGAATTATACTTGCTTATATTCACCTCTCCTGCTTGTTCCGTCCCTGGTGGGCAGGGGGCATCGATGGCATTTGGCTCAGGCTGCGCGTTTGTTGGTCCCCCGCTTGCACTTCGTGCTCGCTGATGTCCACTCGGGGATTTTGATGTGACTTGAAAGAAGTATTTTATAGATGGATCTTGTTCCTTCCTTTTCTCCTCTGTTTCCGACGCTGTTTGGATGATTGCCCTTTATTTGACTGGTTGGTTTATCTGATTGTTGCCACTGCTGGCGGTCTGCACCATCAATTGGCGTTCAGGGATGACTAAAGGCCCTAAGGGGTCGGTGCATGAAAGCTTGTTCACTTTGGCTGTTCCATGGGTTCCCGGTTCCATATATTGTTTTGACTCTGAGGTCCCACCTACGACTGGCCCTATGTCTTTCCCAACCGCCATGGAGGCGGTGACCTGAGTGTTTCCATGATTGTCAGGCTCGGATCGCTCTTTTTGTTCCTGGACGGGCGATGACATTTCCTTATAACGATCTTGTTCTAGTTTAATTTTGCTAATATTAGGCTAGCTGATATTTGAAAATGTGCTTTTTAAATCCATGAGAAGATCACCCATCATTGTAGGCAGTGTTACGAGTTTCTCAGAAATTTGATGGCAGGTACAGCTTGGAGGGATTATTACCGTTTCAGATTGAGCTCTTTTAATAAAGTTGTTCATTTCCGACAATTTGCTGTCAATACTTGTGACGTGCAGGGCTAGACAGTTAAGGAGGGTAAGTTGAATGTCCATCTTGTCCGAGTGGTATTCCAGAGCCTTTGTTAAAAGCTGCATGGTGTTTAAGAGGGAGGCCCATATTTTGTTTTCTCCTGATGGTGTGTCCTCCTGACTCCCCTTCGTAGCCATTCCTGTGCCTTGAGGGGCTGTTTCTCCTTTGTCCTCGGTGGAGTATGTAGTGACCAAATTTTCCCATTCTTCAGTCATAAGGCAAGGCGTATTGCTGACCACGTAGTTCCGGGGCTCTTCTTGTTCGCCCCCTGTCTTTGCTCCTCTGTCCTCTGGCATAAGGGGGACGAGTTCCGACTGCGGTCCAAGGAAAAGTGGATTTGGTGACTTAACTTTTGTTTTGATGCCTATGTCGGTGTTATTTACTATCTTTCCGAGTATCTCACTGAGCTGAGTCTTTGCTGTCATCGCTGTGGTCTTCGCTGTGACCTTCCCGTTAGTGTCGTTAATGTCTTCGAGAACAAGGTCAATGACATCCGGACTCAATTGTAGAGGTATTTCTCCTGCTGCTTTAGTTAGGATTTCGTCTAAAGTAGAGGTAGCTGCAGTGCCCGCAGTTATGGAAGCTTCTGGCACTGCGAGTGCTGTAAGTGCTGCAGCTCCATAGATCATTACGTTCTGCCACTTCCGTATTTTGATGTCTGGCTCCAATGGTATTCTTAATGGTAATTTTGAAACCTCCAAAATAGTGGTTAAGGGTAGATTTCCTATGCATTCTGTGCTTACTTAGTTCTCTTTCCCGGTATTTTTATCGGTATGCTTATCAGTATGCTTTGCATTTTGCTGAGCCAAATGAGCTACCGGTGGGTCTGCTGTCTCTTTTGTTGCTACTTCAATTGTCGAGCTGGATAGAACCGTACTACATCCTCCTAATTTGGCCAGTTTGGCCGATGAGCCTTTGCCTGTTGAGTCTTCCGGATGTAGTGGGAAGGGAGATCCAGTTGTTTGTTAATACTAAGATTTAACACTGCACCAGCATCTTTCACAAATGAGGATTTGGAGTATATTTTAGGTTGAAAATGCTTTTTTCCCAAATTTGCTGGTGGCTGCGCTGGTCTGTCTGCTACTCCGCCCCCGTCTATATCTACCAGCATGTTCACTGAAATTCCAGAGTCCTTGTAGGCAGTTACCTCTGCAGTTGCCGCTGTTGAGGCCGGCGGCGTTGTTAATGTGGAAAAGTGACTTTCGGTTGATTCTCTTAGGATCTTGTTTTTCTTTTTTCTGTTGTTAATAACATTTGTTACCGACCGCCTCTCCTTGCCAGATCTCATGGTCGCCTATATGGTGTCAGTGTCGGTTTGTTGTTGTTGTTACTAATGTTGTTACTGTTGTTATTGTTGCTGTTTATTGTTATTGTTATTTGATAGACTTTGATTAACAGTTCTCAATGATGATTGATTAGTTTGTTTGATTAATCCGCAGTCCCCGCAGCCCCCGATGACGGCTGTACTCACTCGCTGCTTACTGTCCTTGCGTCCTCGCGTTCTCGCTGAGGCACTGAGTCTGGGACTGCCGATGCCCGGTTAGGCTCCCCACCTCAATTTTCAGCACACTTGGTGGCGTTCAGCCGGTGGCGGTGGGGGCTTAGCGGGGCTTGGCGGTGAGGACTTGGGTCACCGCGGCTGTCAGCTGCTTGTTGCTGCTTGTTACTAGCTCGTCACACTCACACTTCCAGTCATCAAACTGTGCAAGATACTGCAAGCGCCCGCCCCAATACAGTCAATGCAGTCCTCAGCCTTCACACCCAAAGTCGCACCTGAAAGCAGGGTGGAAAAGCAGAGAACCGGGCACACCGAAAGCAGCGCTGGGGGCAGCAGGCCGGCCCCTTAGGAGCCACTGGGGAGCCACTGGGGAGCCAAATCGCACCGGAGAGCAGGGTGGAGAACACGAAACCAGGCACACTGGGAGCAGCGCTGAGAGCAGAGGCCGGCCACTAGAGGTCAATGACGGCCGTGGTCTCTCGCTCGCCCTTTCCCTCTGCCTCTTGCCGCTGCTTCTGCCACTGTTTCTACCCTCGAAGGGTCCCGAAAATCCAAAATCCAAAGTGCAAAATCGGCACGTGCTCAACATCCGCCAGCCCCCCCGGTGCGCGAGCTGTCAGCACCCGGCTCCCGGGTCCGGCATTTGCAGCTGCCACTCGCCACGAAGGGTGGCTTTGCAGGGCTTCAAAATCTGTTTCAGAGCCCTGCGCCATGCATGTACCACTTTACGTGTTGCAAAAGTGATGCAAGGGTCTCATAAATAACCCCCTTAGTTTTTGTAGAGTTACTACAAATGTATTATACAATGTATGGCCTTAAAGAAGTACCATGGGAGAAGCACTAATAAAGCTATCAACATGCTGAAGTATATTGAGAGACTGAAAAACATGTATAAATGTCAATGTTAAAAATATAACAACAGTTGCGCTTTCCCACTGGGAAGCGTCCCTTTGATGCACCTCCGGTGTCACAAATGGGAAATTTAATCAATTTGATCCCAAATCAGGTTGTAATTTCATTTGAAATACTTTATTCATTCATTTTTTCAAAATGAAATATTTCTCATGTTGTAATAATCCGCGTTATCCATATATCAACACAAATCATATAAATCAATGGATTGACATCAAACGAAGGTTACAAATATCCCCAATGCATTTCGGGCATGAACGCTGCCCTTCATCAGGGGGTATGTTCCTGAAAAACAATAATCAAGGCGAAAGTGAAACGACTGGTAAGGATGTGGGCAACCCACTTTACCAGGTGTACAATCTTTGTGTGTTAGTTGTGGTAATAAACAATCATTTACTTTAGCGGAGTCTCGTCTTACATGTGCGTTCAGATGGAAGAATCTTCATGTACAATCACAAAAAAATTTAAACACCCAGCGTGGACTGCATGCTTCAAACTGTTATAATAAAGGATTAATACAAGTTGTGTGCAACTGTATCCAACTATTAACGATCAGTAAAAGGTATCGATATTAACTCAAAGTGCCGGTTATGCGAGGTATCAAGATTTCGTACCATTCTGAATAGCAGGAGCGTCGTATGGTTATGAGTCGACGTGCAAGTTTCAAAAGTGTACTAGTGACCAGTGCTTCTAAAATGGTTAAGCCGGTAAAATATGGGTACACCATTGGGCGCGTGTTATTCACGCCCGTTAACCAACTCGAGTGCACAAGTGACTCGTGCTGCTATAATTGTGACATGGTAAAGCCGGTACTCGATAAAAAAACAAACATCGCGTGTGATTACATACCAAGTGGCGGGTATTTCGTTGTACGCGTGTTGTTGATACCCATAAATGAAACGAAGTGCATATGTAACCAGTATGTGAAAATATTAAACCGGTGTTACCCAAAACAAATACATGTGTAACGCGTATAATAAATACCTTGTCAAGATGCTGTTGGTTTCAGTAATCTAGACGCGTGGTGTTTCCCCTTCGGTGAACACCATTACGTGTAACCTAATGTTTAGGGGAATAGAAATAGACAAGGGTAACGTTACGTGCGTGAATGGGCGCCATCTTTGAATGGGTATCTGCGCTGTGTTTGACATGATGTAAACTTTGGTACAGACAAAGTGTCATGATGTTATGTATGTGCACAATGTGTACTTTGTGCCTCGAAGCAATGTCAACTGCAAACATTCACAGTGGGACAAAAAAGGAAAAACGAGAAAAGAAAAAAGGAAATTTGTGAAGTGATGTAACTGAAAAAAATGAGGAAAATGAAATATGAGTATAGAAAAAAACAATTAAAAACAACAACAAAATCAAAATCTGTAATTGCAGTGAAATCATGATAGTGAAACTATATGGATGCCTAATGTAGTATCTTTCAAGTTAAAAAGAAGAAAGTGAAAACGTAAAAATCAACAGTATAATGAGAGAATAAACCACCCGGTGAACAAGGATGAGTGACAGAAAAGAGAAAAACAGCTCCAGAAACTTATAAGAAGCAGCTATATTCAATGTGGTCAATAAGGCCGTTTGGCATTAAAGTGTTCGACCATTTTATCCAAAAGGTTTCTCGTTGTATCAAGAATTTACGGTTGTCTCTTCCTTCTTTTAAATTCACCTTTTCCAAAACCAGGAAACGGCAGTGCACCAAAGGGACGCTTCCCAGTGGGAAAGCGCAACTGTTGTTATATTGATACACGTCCAGGATCAGAGGACGATGCCTTGCTGCATGCCAGTCAACCTTTAACATTTGCTACCATAATTTGAACAAAGAAAGGATTATTACAAGGAGTGCGTGATCCATACCTATTTAATGTTAAAAATATGCCATCGACTGAATGGATTTTGCCTCTGACACCAACTTCTCAAAGCCATGCCAGCACAGTATATTGAGAACCATTCTGAAAAGCTGAAAAATTCCAGTAACGTGAGGTTAGTAAAGTCACACAACCCTATTCATTCACAGATAAGAGAACAATCTGAGTTCTCTGACAAATACACAACCTGTCTGTGCCTCAACCAGTATGATATGATATTCTAAAAAAACAGACTGTAGCTTGTTTTCTACAAGTGTAGGGATCAAAGTCAAGAATGGCATTGTTCTGTCTTTACCATGCACAGTCGGCTCTGCAGTGTTTTTTTCACCAGCAGTCTCACTAGGGTCTATTTCAAACAAAAATGTACCAATGATGTGTAGACAGAGTCATTAAAAATATCTGTGAGTTTATGAGCAAAAGTATCTATAAGTGCATGAATTATTTCTGAAACAGATGGGTCTTAGGAGGAACCTGATTTAGTGGTCAGTATCCTTCACATTGACAGGTGAATAATCATTGAAGCATGCCAAATTAGCATCCTGCTCATCAGCCAGGAGTATCTCTGGAGAAAACATTGTCATGACATAGAGGAAAGTTTGTCATATATCCTGCTTTAAAAAATTGTAAGGACAATGCTTCAGATGTAGTAGTTAAGGAGATAGCACATGAAGGTGGATTACAAATTTTACACACTTCTTTATGCTATTGCGAAGTCTGTTAATATATGAATGAATGAATGAAACGCATTTATTAAATTGCAAAACGGCTACTCAGAAAGAGTGTCCCGGCGCTGACACATAAGCAGTTAGGGAAAACCATGGAAAGCACTGCTAAGTTTTGAAAAGTCACGTTTTCAGATGTTTCTTAAAAACTGTGATATCTGTGATGGAACGTAAGGCGACTGGGAGCCTGTTCCAGGCCTGGGCCCCCAAGAAACCAAAGGATCTGCCACCCATCCGGGCCAGACGAACTTTAGGAGTACAAGCGCGGTAGGAGGAGGAAGATCTTAGAGAACGGGCCGTGGTGTAACGAATGACTCTTCTCCTAAGGTAGTCAGCTCCTTTCCTGTGGAAAGCCTTAAAAAAGACAATAGAGCTTTAAATTTGATCCTCTCCTTCAGTCTCAGCCAATGAAGTGATTTAAGAACGGGGGACATTGAAGACCTAGGTTTGGGTTGGAGGATCGCCCTGGCTGCGGCATTTTGTACTACCTGTAAGCGCTGTACAAGGTAACAGGGAAGGCCCAGATACAAAACATTTGCGTAGTCCAGTATTGATGTCACCAAGGCCTGGACCACTATTTTCCTAGACTCTAGTGTCAACAGAGGAAGGAATTTTTTCAACATACGCAGGATGCCAAAGCAGGTGCCCACTAATGCTTGAACCTAGGACATCATGGACAAGGCGTTATCCACCAGCACTCCGAGGTTTCGTACAACTGACTGCTCGGTGTGCGGTGGCGAATATTCTTCAGGCCACCAAGAGTTCCAATTACTGACCGCAGGTTGGCCAAAGAAAACAATCTCTGATTTATCCGAGTTGCATTTATGCTGATTAGCCTTAAGCCACTGAAAAACCTTAGAGAGACAAACCCTGACACTAACACCGTTGAAGTCTGATCCTTTTTCGCAGGTGAAAATCAGTTGCGTATCATCTGCGGAGGATATGATCTTTGCACCATTTGCCTCCGCTATGTGCGCCAGGGGGGACAAGTACAAATTAAAACGAGTAGGGCTAAGAATGAAGCCCTGGGGAACTCTAGCCCCCATGGCTGGCATAGGGGCTGAAAAAGGGGGAAGCCATACCTCTTGAGCTCTGACCTGCAGGAAAGAGTCCAGCCAGGTCAATACTGTCCCGCCGATTCCCAGATTCCTCAATCTGTCAATTAGTTTCTCATGTGGGACAGTATCAAATGCTGCACACAGATCGAGCAATATCAGGACAGTTCTTCCACCCTGATCCAGTATTCCTCTAATGTACTCTGTTACTTCCAATAGGGCAGTATCAGTGCTAAAGTTGGCCCTAAAGCCTAATTGGGAAGGGTGCAACAGATTATAGCTCTCTGCATGGTTTGAAATACCTTTATTAACGTGTTTTTCCAGAACTTTAGAAAGAGCCGGAAGAAGAGATATCGGCCTATAGTTGGCTGGATCAGTATGGTCGGCTGAGGTTTTTTTTATGAGTGGAAAGATTTTGGCCTGTTTCCAGCTGAGTGGCACTTTACCAGCAGAGAGAGAAGAGTTGAATACCGTATTAACTGTGGCATTGATCATAGGTGCAAGGGGGGGCAAGTAGTTTAGCCGGGCAGTCATCACCAGGAGAGCCGGACTGAAGACCTGTAAGATAGTGAGAATCGGCCTTATGAGACAAAGATTGTTCTGACACTAGGTTCTCTTCTGTAATTTCCACGAAAGATAGTTGAATTAAGGTAATCTTATTACGGAGGGCCAGAGCAACCTGCTGTGTCCATTCCGCCAAGTGTGGGTATTCTTTCTTTGTTGCCTCAGGAGAGGTGAAAGATTTCACTATATTAAAAATTACTTTCCCCTTATTTTGAGCTGTGTTGATCTTTGCTTGTAGATAGTTCATCTTAGCCTCTTTTACCATAAGGTAATGGGATTTCTGGGCACTCTTATAGATTTTCCTATCATCCGATAGGTAGTGTTTGCGCCATTTTCATTCTATAACCCTGCAGGTCCTTATACTTGCTCTTAGTGGTTCATTAAACCAAGGAGCGGACAGGAGGGCCCTCCTAGAGGTCCGTGAGGACAGGGGAGCAGCCTTTTCCAAGTTGGACTTAAGCCAGCATTCTAGAGCGGTAATATCACATTCTAGATCACCGCCCAGCGTAGGAACTGAAGATTCCAAAGCCTCACTCAGCGAGGGCAGAGATATTTTGTGAAAAGATCTATATTTGTGTTCTGTCCTAATAGGCCTAGGAGGGAAACCAAAGTCTGGATTAGGTATCTTAAAGTTAATGAGAAAATGGTCGGACCAAATGATGGGAAGCGGCAGATCAGTTTTTAATTCTGTGCTAGGGCTATCTGATCGAGAGTATGTCCCAAATTATGGGTGGGAGCAGTGATGGACGGTGTCAGATTGCACGCCGCCGTGATTTCAAACAGGGAGATAGTATTAGGATCGGTGTGTTTATCCATGTGTAGATTAAAATCACCCAGAAGAAGGAACTGATCATATTTAATTGCAAGGGGGGTGATAAGTTCGTTCAGTGAAGACAAGAAATTGCCAAGAGCTCCAGGGGGTTTATACATCAGAATCCCTGCTAGGCATTTCTGGGGGGATAAGAGACAGTGGAAACCTAAGTATTCAGCTCCCTCTATTGGTTCGAGCTGGAGAGGCAATGAGGCAAAAGAGCCAGAACCTCTGTCCTTTAGTGAATGATTATATTTTTAATGTATTGCTTTTTATCCAAAGCATATTCCTTGCAATCCAATCTTTTAAATGCTTTACATAAGCCATTGTGATGCCCTGAGCGCAAATGTGTACTACAGGGATGATACACTTTTTGAATAAGATTTTTTAGGGTTTAGTGAGACATTTGTATTTAGCAAGTCATTAATGGAAAGGTCATGAAGAATAAATAGACTTCCCAAATTTTCATAAAGAGTAGAATTTTCAGCATAAGGGTATGGTTTTAAATGGTCTGACATCCCAAAAAAGACACTTTTTAAAAAAGAATTGGAGCTGTGTTCTGTTTGTCGAGGCCATTATATTTTTATACATGATACACTCACCTGGTCCCAACCACAGTGATGACACTAGAGCTGATACTGGGCATGCTATCCCTCTCAGGGTCGCAATAGATCAAGGGATCAAACTCCTTAGATCACGCACGGCTCCTGGGGGGAAGTGGAGTTGGTATAAAATAAGAAAAGAGAGACTTGATGTACTGGATCTGCTCAGCCGCAGTGTGACACTGCGTAACAGGATTTGGCACTTCTTAGACCTGTGTTTCTGATCTAGATGTGCACTGGTTTAGGGAATACGCAATACACTGGAAATAAGAAGAGGAGGCCGTTACTATCAGTGAACTAAGCGGCCTCAATATACCATGACCATACTTTGACATCAGTAGCATACACTTACAGGTTTCATCAGCAACACAGCATGAGAGCAGAATACCCAAGATCATAGATTGGAGTTTCTGGCACTCCCAGGAATCAACTTCAAATACAGATTGGAGTTAATGGTACTCCCAGGGATAAACTCGGAGCAAAGGTTGGAGTTACTGGCACTCCCAAGGATAAACTTGGAACACAGATTGGAGTTACTGGCACTCCCAAGACTTAACTCAGAACACAGATTGGAGTTACTGGAACTCCCAAGGATTCATCCCGGAACACAAAGCGCGGTACAATGTTCCCATATATATCATACACTCTGAAGTGATTTCTCTTGGTAATACTGTTCATCAGAGAAACAAGGAGCTAAAGTCTTTAGTTCTTGTGCAATCACAGTTCAAGGACCAAGGTTGCAAAAAGGGTCCAGAGCATGAACATAAAAAAAACCCTGGAGGAGCGCCAAGGTTGCAAGTAGGGTCCAGAGCAGGAGCACACAAGAAGTGCTGGAGGATATCACAGAGGTCATGGAGGAAAAGTCTATAGTCTTTGAAGACGCTGATACTCTGTCCATCTTACTACTATAGTCTGATTAGTGTGCACTAACCTGCTATCAAGTAATTAGCCTTGTTCTTCCACTTGTCTGAAGTTTGAAGAAAATCTTGAGGCTTTGACTCAGGGAGTTGCAGGGGAACAGGAGTAGCTGTGTAGGTGGAAGAGTTGAAGGAGGCATCAAGGGAGCTTGAGCCAGTTGAACCACCGGTTCAACTTGGACTCTAAGGAGAATAGAGCGCTTCTTGGCTCCGGCTGGATTCTTCAGGTGAGTGGGAAGGGTGAAGCTTAATCTGCAGTGAGCGAGGCCAAGTCACGACTTATATACCCTCTCGAAGGCTCAACGGATGTAGCTAGTTCACATGTGGCACATGGAGCACATGGCAGTCTGGAAGATTCTCAGTGACCCTTGAAGGAAACACGTGTTAGAACACTTGCTTTGACCTTACAGGAAGGGCAGGTGCAACTTGATGGCTAGAACCAATTAACCAGGAAATTAATGTATTGTTTTTTGCTTGAACGTGTATAATGGAAAAACAACAGCAAGGCCCTAGTAACAGTGGGTGCAAGGTACTCTAATCGTTCACGGGATTCTGAAGGAAGCTTACAGAAACTCAATGGAAGACCACACCAAGGCCCTAGTAACAGCAGTTGCAAAGTACTCTCTTGGTCCATGGGTTCAGGGGGATGCTTGCAGGTACTCAAGCACAATGGAATCATGGGCTTTGGGGAACATCAGTCATTGTATCATAGTATGCCATTAAATGCTGCAGGGATAATACAATATGAGCCCTGCACACTAGGCCCACCACACAGAGGGTGCATGGTGGCTGTGTCCACCGAAACGCGTCATCCCATCCGATGCCATCGTCTGCCTGAATAAATATTATCTGTTTGGATTCCTGTTGTCGGTGCCTGCTTTTCATCACAGAAGTGGCAGGACTTTTCAGGAATATATATATATATACTGGCGGTCACCAGTAGGTAGTTATAGTTAGGACCTAGTTTCCATAGGAAAAGCATTTTTTGATTTGCCAATATCTTTAGCGCCGTTTGACGAATCTTCCCGAAATTTTCAAAACTAATGGGGCGCTCCGGTCAGTTCCTGTCTTGAAAGTTTCGGGGTAATTCGTCAAGCGGGGGCCAAGAAAAAAGGGGGGTCCCTAAACGCGTTTTCTCCATGTTAATTTCCATAGGAACTTTTGTTGCTGCTACAGCCCGAACTGCTGAACGGAATTACACCAAATTTGCCAGAGAGGTAGCTCTTGGTCCAGAGTGCACTCTTTGCTTTAAATAGTATAAATCCGTTCAGTAGCTCCCGCCCTGTCTTTGCAAACTCCTGCTTTGCTTCGTGGAAGCGAGAGCAGGAAACCGGGAGCGTGTTTGCAGAGTGGTGGGGAAAGGGGGCATGGCCTGCTATGAGAACTTAGCAATCCTGCTGTGTGGGACTTACTGGAGGTAATAGGAGGGGTAGTTGGCACCTAAGGTTGTCCTTGGGGACCAACTACCCCTCCTGTTACCTCCACTAAGTCCAACACAGTGGTATTGCTAAGAGGTCTTCGGAGGCCACACTCACCTTTCTCCACCACTCTGCAAACACGCCTCCTGGCACAGTACTGGTTGGGGGATGAAGTCCACTTTACTCCTGATGGACTTTGGGGGCCAAGAAGCCCTCCTGGTACCTCCTGTAAGTGCTACGCAGCGGACTTCCTGAGCACTGGTCGGAGGCCCAGATCCTTTCTCCACCTCTCTGCAAACACGACTACCGGTCAAAGAAGCATTTGCAATGTAATAGGTTTCGCATTTGCGAGAGTTAGAGCTATTGGCGTTGTAAATGTAAAAGTTTTTTACTAATGTTTTTTGGAGTGGAGTGGATATACGTTGTGTGTAGTGGAATTATGTGGTATGTTGTGCAGTGAAATTATGTTGATAGAAAGTATGTGGTATTTAGAAATTGGACTAAAATCACCGATGACCAGCTCACCACCTCACTCGACAACTCCACCCCAACCATCGTGGACAACGACGACTCCAACACCGCAGCCCGAACCCTGCACAGATGGATCTCCGACTGCGCCAACACCATAGCCCCCCTCAAGAAGAACAACAACACACACAGTCAGGAAAGCCAGTTGGTTCACCACCGAACTCCCAGAGTCCAGACGCACATGCCACCACCTCGAAAAGGTCTGGAGAAACCTACAACAACTTCAGAGCCGCCACCAATGCCACCACCAACTCATCAGAAATACAAGAAAGAAAGCGATCAAAGACAGAATCTCTACGCACGCGCACAACAGCAAAGAACTCTTCAGCATCATCAAGGAGTTCCCCCAACCCATCAGCGAGTTTACAGACATCCCTCCCTCACAAGACCTCTGCGACAAACTCAGCACCTTCTTCCACCACAAAATCAAGAACATTTACGACAATTTAGACGAAGACAGCCAACACACAGAACCCTCACCAACCACCCCCGACACCTTGAAGCCAACGATTGACAGCTGGACAGCCCTCACCATCGAAGACGATGAAGTCAATCCACTCCGGGGCCCCCACGGACCCCTGCCCCCACCACATCTTCAACAGAGCCACCAACACCATCGCCCCCATGCTTCGACACACCATCACCCGCTCCCTCACAAACGCCTCCTTCCCCTATGACTGGAAGCACGCCAAGATCAACCCCCTCCTGAAGAAACCCTCGGCGGACCCCACCGACCTCAAGAACTACAGACCCATCTCCCTGCTCCCGTTCCCAGCGAAAGTCATCAAGAAAGCCATCAACAGCCAACTCGCCACCTTCATCGAAGAGCACACCATCCTCGACTCCTCCCAATCCGGTTTCAGAAAGAACCACAGCACAGAAACTGCCCTCCTCGCTGCAACAGATGACATCTGCTACCTCCTGGACAGAGGAGAGACAGTAGCCCTCATCCTCCTCGACCTTTCAGCCGCCTTCGACACAGTCTCTCACCGCACCCTAACACGCAGACTTCACGACACAGGGATCCGGGACAAGGCCCTCGACTGGATCCGCTCATTCCTCTCTGGCAGAACGCAGCGGGTCAGACTCCCTCCCTTCCTCTCGGACCCTACACCGACCACCTGCGGAGTCCCCCAAGGATCCTCCCTCAGTCCCACGTTGTTCAACATCTACATGGCTCCGCTCGCCCCATCGTCAGAACCGACGGACTCAACATTGTTTCATGCGTAGACGACACTCAACTCGTCCTCTCCCTATCCAACGAACCCAACACAGCCAAACACAACTTTCAAGAAGGCATGGAAGCAGTCGCCAAATGGATGAAGAGCAGCTGTCTACAACTCAACACGGACAAAACAGAAGTACTCATCATGGGCCCACACCCCGATACCTGGTACGACACCTGGTGGCCCCCCGCCCTTGGAAGCCCACCCACCCCCACAGACCACGCAAGCAACCTTGGAATCATCCTGGAATCATCCTGGACTCTGAACTCAAAATTGACCACCAGATCAACTCTGTCGCATCCTCCTGCTTCCACACCCTCTGCCTCCTACGCAAGACCTTCAAATGGATCCCCCTTGAACACATAAAGACCGTCACTCACGCCCTCGTCACCAGCAGACTTGACTAGGGCAACGCACTCTACGCCGGAATCAACAAAAATCTCACCCACAAGCTTCAAAACATCCAGAACGCCGCCGCCAGACTAATCCTCAACCTGCCACAAAACTGCCACATCACCCAGCACCTGCGCACACTCCACTGGCTCCCCATCGAGGAAAGAATCACCTTCAAGATTCTCACCCACGCACACAAAGCCCTCCACAACACTGGACCAGCATACCTGAGCAGCCGACTCATATTCCAAGCACCCCAAAGGACCCTACAATCAGCCCAGCTCTCCCACACTGTGGTCCCTTGCACCAGGAAGTCCAGATCGGGAGGCCGCTCCTTCTCCTTCCTCGTGGCCAGAGCCTGGAACGCCCTCCCGCTCCACCTCAGACAGACAACGTGACTCCCCAACTTCACGAGGGACCTCAAAACATGGCTCTTTGATAGACCTCCTCCTTGATGGACAGGACCCTGCGCCTCCCCCCAGCACCTTGAGACCCTTATGGGTGAGTAGTCACACTCAACAAACCCATGATTGATTGATTGATAGTGTATAGGAATTATTTAGAGTGGGATTATGTGTTATGGAGAGTAATTATGTGGTATGGTAGTCTGTGTTGTGGAGTGGTAACCTCAGGTTGAGTCTTCCTCGTTTCCATAGAAGCTAAACTATGAACTCAGTAAGATAAAAATAAAGAAAGGAATCACTGAGGAGAACTTCTGGACCTAGTCAGAGGTATGAGCAGGGCCACTGGAATTATGCAACTGTTTGGCTGCTCCGACTTTCGCACAATTAAACATTTTCCGCATTGGCCACATAATCCATCATCTGCTGCCTAATCTGCACATTTGAACAAAAAAAGCCTTGTTTCTAGCTCAAACGGCTCAAACGTTACCAAAAATGCAGTGACAAGTGTTACAGTGTGGTGGAAGGCCCTTTGCAACCCTAGAAAGGTCAATTGTTACTTATTGCCAAATGTGGGTGTTAAATTGGTACTAATGTTGTGCAAGCCACTCTTGCTTCTTTCTGCATCTCTCTTGCCTCTTTCTGCATTTCTGTTGCTTCTTTCTGCACTTCTTTTGTTTCTTTCTGCACCGCTTTAGCTTCTTTCTGCAGCCCTCTTGCCTCTTTCTCCACCCCTCTTCCCCCTTTCTACATGTCTGTGGCTTCTTTCTGCACTTCTCTTGCCTCTTTCTCCAACCCTCTTCCCTCTTTCTGGACCTCTGTTACTTCTTTCTGCACTTATCTTGCTTCTTTCTGCACCCCTCTTGCCTCTTTCTGCACCTCTGGTGCTTCTTTCTGCACTCCTCTTGCTTCTTTCTGCACCTCTCTTGCTTCTTTCTGCATCACTTGTGCTTCTTTCTGCACCCCTCTTCCCTCTTTCTGCACCCCTCTTGCCTCTTTCTGCACCTCTGTTGCTTCTTTCTGCACTTCTCTTGCTTCTTTCTGCACCACTCGTGCCTCTTTCTGCACCCCTTGTGCCTCTTTCTGCACCCCTCTTCTCTCTTTCTGCACTCCTCTTGCCTCTTTCTGAACCTCTGTTCCTTAAGTACTTCTTTTGTTTCTTTCTGCACCTCTCTTGCTTCTTTCTGCACCCCTCTTGCCTCTTTCTCCACCCCTCTTACCCCTTTCTGCATCTCTGTTGCTTGTTTCTGCACTTCTCTTCTCTCTTTCTCCACCCCTGTTCACTCTTTTTGCACCTCTGTTGCTTCTTTCTGCACCTCTCTTGCTTCTTTCTGCACCCCTTGTGCCTCTTTCACACCCCTCTTTCCTCTTTCAGCACCCCTCTTGCCTCTTTCTGCACCTCTGTTCCTTCTTTCTGCACTTTCAATGTTTCTTCCTGCACCTCTCTTGCTTCTTTCTGCACCCCTCTTCCCCTTTCTGCATCTCTGTTGCTTCTTTCTGCACTTCTCCTGCTTCTTTCTGTACCCCTCGTGCCTCTTTCTGCACCCCTTTTCCCTCTTTCTGCACCCCTCTTGCCTCTCTCTGTACCTCTGTTCCTTCCTTCTGCACTTCTTTTGTTTCTTTCTGCACCTCTCTTGCTTCTTTCTGCACCCCTCTTTCCTCTTTCTGTACCCCTCTTCCCTCTTTCTGCACCCCTTTTGCATCATTCTGCACCTCTGTTCCTTCTTTCTGCACTTCTTTTGTTTTTTCTCCACCTCTTGCTTCTTTCTGCATACCTTTTACCTCTTTCTGCACCCCTCTTGCCTCTTTCTGCACCTCTGTTCCTTCTTTCTGCACTTCTTTAGTTTCTTTCAACGGCTCTCTTGCTTCTTTCTGCACGCCCATGCCACTTTCTCCACCCCTCTTCCCTCTTTCTGGACCCCTGTTGCCTCTTTCTGCACTTCTGTTCCTCCTTTCTGCACTTCTTTTGTTTTATTCTGTACATCTCTTGCTTCTTTCTGCACCCCTCATGCCTCTTTCCGCACCCCTCTTCCCTCTTTTTGCACCCCTCTTGCCTCTTTCTGCACCTCTGTTGCTTCTTTCTGCACTCCTCTTGCTTCTTTCTGCACCTCTCTTGCTTCTTTCTGCACCACTCGTGCTTCTTTCTGCACCCCTCTTCCCTCTTCCTGCACCCCTCTTGCCTCTTTCTGCTCCTCTGTTGCTTCTTTCTGCACTTCTCTTGCTTCTTTCTGCACCACTCATGCCTTTTTCTGCACCCATTGTGCCTCTTTCTGCACCCCTCTTCTCTCTTTCTGCACTCCTCATGCCTCTTTCTGCACCTCAGTTCCTTCTTTAAGTACTTCTTTTGTTTCTTTCTGCACCTCTCTTGCTTATTTCTGCACCCCTCGTGCCTCTTTCTCCATCCCTCTTACCCCTTTCTGCATCTCTGTTGCTTGTTTCTGCACTTCTGTTGTCTCTTTCTCCACCCCTGTTCCCTCTTTTTGCACCTCTGTTGCTTCTTTCTGCACCTCTCTTGCTTCTTTCTGCACCCCTCGTGCCTCATTCACACCCCTCTTCCCTCTTTCTGCACCCCTCTTTCCTCTTTCTGCACCTCTGTTCCTTCTTTCTGCACTTCTTTTGTTTCTTTCTGCACCTCTCTTGCTTCTTTCTGCACCCCTATTCCCTCTTTCTGCACCCCTCTTCCCTCTTTCTGTACCTCTCTTGCCTCATTCTGCACCTCTGTTCCCGTTCCTTCTTTCTGCACTTCTTTTGTTTATTTCTGTACCTCTGTTGCTTCTTTCTGTACCCCGTTGCCTGCTTCTGCACTTCTCTTGCATCTTTCTGCACCCCTCTTCTCTCATCCTGCACCTCTGTTGCTTCTTTCTGCACTTCTCTTGCTTCTTTTTGTACCTCTCGTGCCTCTTTCTGCACCCATTTTCCCTCTTTCTGCACCCCTCTTGCCTCTCTCTGCACCTCAGTTCCTTCCTGGTGCACTTCTTTTGTTTCTTTCTGCACCTCTATTGCTTCTTTCTGCACCCCTCTTTCCTCTTTCTGCACCCCTCTTCCCTCTTTCTGCATCCCTTTTGCCTCTTTCTGCACCTCTGTTCCTTCTTTCTGCACTTCTTTTGTATTTTCTGCACCTCTTGCTTCTTTCACACACCTTTTGCCTCTTTCTGCACCCCACTTGCCTCTTTCTGCACTTCTGTTCCTTCTTTCTGCACTTCTTTTGTTTCTTTCTGCAGCTCTCTTGCTTCTTTCTGGACCCCTGTTCCCTCTTTCTGCACCTCTGTTCCTTCTTTCTGCACTTCTTTTGTTTCTTTCTGCACATTTCTTGCTTCCTTCTGCATCCCTTGTGCCTCTTTCTGCACCCCTCTTCCCTCTTTTTGCACCCCTCTTGCCTCTTTCTGCACCTCTGTTGCTTCTTTCTGCACTCCTCATGCTTCTTTCTGCACCTCTCTTGCTTCTTTCTGCACCACTCGTGCTTCTTTCTGCACCCCTCTTCCCTCTTTCTGCACCCCTCTTCCCTCTTTCTGCACCCCTCTTGCCTCTTTCTGCACCTCAGTTGCTTCTTTCTGCACTTCTCTTGCTTCTTTATGCACCACTCGTGCCTCTTTCTGCACCCCTTGTGCCTCTTTCTGCACCCCTCTTCTCTCTTTCTGCACTACTCTTGCCTCTTTCTGCACCTCTGTTCCTTCTTTAAGTACTTCTTTGGTTTCTTTCTGCACCTCTCTTGCTTCTTTCTGCACCCCTCGTGCCTCTTTCACACTCCTCTTCCCTCTTTCTGCACCCCTCTTGCCTCTTTCTGCACCTCTGTTCCTTCTTTCTGCACTTCTTTGGTTTCTTTCTGCACCTCTCTTGCTTCTTTCTGCACCCCTCTTGCCTCTTTCTCTATCCCTCTTACCCCTTTCTGCATCTCTGTTGCTTGTTTCTGCCCTTCTGTTGTCTCTTTCTCTACCCCTGTTCCTTCTTTCTGCACCTCTCTTGCTTCTATCTGCACCCCTTGTGCCTCTTTCACACTCCTCTTCCCTCTTTCTGTACCCCTCTTGTCTCTTTCTGCACCTCTGTTCCTTCTTTCTGCACTTCTTTTGTTTCTTTCTGCACCTCTCTTGCTTCTTTCTCCACCACTCGTGCTTCTTTCTGTATTCTCTTCCCTCTTTCTGCACCCCTCTTGCCTCTTTCTGCACCTCTGTTGCTTCTTTCTGCACCTCTCGTGCCTTTTTCTGCACCCATTGTGCCTCTTTCTGCACCCCTCTTCTCTCTTTCTGCACTCCTCATGCCCCTTTCTGCACCTCAGTTCCTTCTTTAAGTACTTCTTTTGTTTCTTTCTGCACCTCTCTTGCTTATTTCTGCACCCCTCGTGCCTCTTTCTCCATCCCTCTTACCCCTTTCTGCATCTCTGTTGCTTGTTTCTGCACTTCTGTTGTCTCTTTCTCCACCCCTGTTCCCTATTTTTGCACCTCTGTTGCTTCTTTCTGCACCTCTCTTGCTTCTTTCTGCACCCCTCTTTCCTCTTTCTGCACCTCTGTTCCTTCTTTCTGCACTTCTTTTGTTTCTTTCTGCACCTCTCTTGCTTCTTTCTGCACCCCTATTCCCTCTTTCTGCACCCCTCTTCCCTCTTTCTGCACCTCTGTTCCTTCTTTCTGCACTTCTTTTGTTTCTTTCTGCACCTCTTTTGTTTCTTTCTGCACCTCTCTTGCTTCTTTCTGTACCCCGTTGCCTGCTTCTGCACTTCTCTTGCCTCATTCTGCACCTCTGTTCCCGTTCCTTCTTTCTGCACTTCTTTTGTTTATTTCTGTACCTCTGTTGCTTCTTTCTGTACCCCGTTGCCTGCTTCTGCACTTCTTTTGCATCTTTCTGCACCCCTCTTCTCTCATCCTGCACCTCTGTTGCTTCTTTCTGCACTTCTTTTGCCTCTTTCTGCACCTCTCGTGCCTCTTTCTGCACCCATTTTCCCTCTTTCTGCACCACTCTTGCCTCTCTCTGCACCTCAGTTCCTTCCTGCTGCACTTCTTTTGTTTCTTTCTGCACCTCTCTTGCTTCTTTCTGCACCCCTCTTTCCTCTTACTGTACCCCTCTACCCTCTTTCTGCATCCCTTTTGCCTCTTTCTGCACCTCTGTTCCTTCTTTCTGCACTTCTTTTGTATTTTCTGCACCTCTTGCTTCTTTCTACACACCTTTTGCCTCTTTCTGCACCCCTCTTGCCTCTTTCTGCACTTCTGTTCCTTCTTTCTGCACTTCTTTTGTTTCTTTCTGCAGCGCTCTTGCTTCTTTCTGCACGCCCTTGCCTCTTTCTCCACCCCTCTTCCCTCTTTCTGGACCCCTGTTCCCTCTTTCTGCACCTCTGTTCCTTCTTTCTGCACTTCTTTTGTTTCTTTCTGCACATCTCTTGCTTCCTTCTGCATCCCTTGTGCCTCTTTCTGCACCCCTCTTCACTCTTTTTGCACCACTCTTGCCTCTTTCTGCACCTCTGTTGCTTCTTTCTGCACTCCTCTTGCTTCTTTCTGCACCTCTCTTCCTTCTTTCTGCACCACTCGTGCTTCTTTATGCACCCCTCTTCCCTCTTTCTGCACCCCTCTTCCCTCTTTCTGCACCCCTCTTGCCTCTTTCTGCACCTCAGTTGCTTCTTTCTGCACTTCTCTTGCTTCTTTCTGCACCCCTTGTGCCTCTTTCTGCACCCCTCTTCTCTCTTTCTGCACTCCTCTTGCCTCTTTCTGCACCTCTGTTCCTTCTTTAAGTACTTCTTTTGTTTCTTTCTGCACCTCTCTTGCTTCTTTCTGCACCCCTTTTGCCTCTTTCTCTATCCCTCTTACCCCTTTCTGCATCTTTGTTACTTGTTTCTGCACTTCTGTTGTCTCTTTCTCCACCCCTGTTCCCTCTTTTTGCACCTCTGTTGCTTCTTTCTGCACCTCTCTTGCTTCTTTCTGCACCCCTCGTGCCTCTTTCACACTCCTCTTCCCTCTTTCTGTACCCCTCTTGCCTCTTTCTGCACCTCTGTTCCTTCTTTCTGCACTTCTTTTGTTTCTTTCTGCACCTCTCTTGCTTCTATCTGTACCCCTCTTCCCTCTTTCTGTACCCCTCTTGCCTCTTTATGTACCTCTGTTCCTTCTTTCTGCACTTCTTGTGTTTCTTTCTGCACCTCTCTTGCTTCTTTCTGCTTCCCTCTTACATCTTTCTCCACCCCTCTTCTCCCTTTCTGCATCTCTGTTGCTTCTTTCTGCACTTCTCTTGCCTCTTTCTGCACCCCTCTTCTCTCTTTCTGCACCTCTGTTGCTTCCTTCTGCACTTCTTTTGTTTTTTTCTGCACCTCTCTTGCTTCTTTCTGCACCCCTCTTGCCTCTCTCTGCACCTCTGTTCCTTCCTTCTGCACTTCTTTTCTTTCTTTCTGCACCTCTCTTGCTTCTGTCTGCACACCTCTTTCCTCTTTCTGTACCCCTCTTTCTGCACCCCTTTTGCCTCTTTCTGAACCTCTGTACCTTCTTTATGCACATCTCTTGCTTCTTTCTCCACCCCTCGTGCCTCTTTCTGCAACCCTCTTCCCTCTTTTTGCACCCTCTTGCCTCTTTATGCACCTCTGTTGCTTCTTTCTGCACTCCTCTTGCTTCTATCTGCACCTATCTTGCTTCTTTCTGCAACACTCATGCTTCTTTCTGCACCCCTCTTCTCTCTTTCTGCACTCTTCATGCCTCTTTCTCAACCTCTGTTCCTTCTTTAAGTACTTCTTTTGTTTCTTTCTGCACCTCTCTTGCTTCTTTCTGCACCCCTCGTGCCTCTTTCTCCATCCCTCTTACCCCTTTCTGCATCTCTGTTGCTTGTTTCTGCACTTCTCTTGTCTCTTTCTCCACCCCTGTTCCCTCTTTTTGCACCTCTGTTGCTTCTTTCTGCACCTCTCTTGCTTCTTTCTGCACCTCTCGTGCCTCTTTCACTCCCCTCTTCTCTCTTTCTGCACCCCTCTTTCCTCTTTCTGCACCTCTGTTCCTTCTTTCTGCACTTATTTTGTTTCTTTCTGCACCTCTCTTGCTTCTTTCTGTCCCCCATTCCCTCTTTCTGCACCCCTCTTCCCTCTTTCTGCACCCCTCTTCCCTCTTTCTGCACCCCTCTTTCCTCTTTCTGCACCTCTGTTCCTTCTTTCTGCACTTCTTTTGTTTCTCTCTGTACCGCTGTTGATTCTTTCTGTACCCCGTTGCCTGCTTCTGCACTTCTCTTGCCTCTTTCTGCACCCATCTTCTCTCATTCTGCAGCTCTGTTGCTTCTTTCTGTACTTCTCTTGCTTCTTTCTGCATCCCTCGTGCCTCTTTCTGCACCCATCTTATCTCTTTCTGCACCCCTCTTGGCTCTTTCTGCACCTCTGTTCCTTCCTGCTGCACTTCTTTTGTTTCTTTCTGCACCTCTCTTACTTCTTTCTGCACCCCTCTTTCCTCTTTCTGTACCCCTCTTCCCTCTTTCTGCACACCTTTTGCCACTTTCTGCACCTCTGTTCCTTCTTTCTGCACTTCTTTTGTTTTCTCTGCACCTCTTGCTTCTTTCTACACACCTTTTGCCTCTTTCTGCACCCCTCTTGCCTCTTTCTGCACTTCTGCACTTCTGTTCCTTCTTTCTGCACTTCTTTTGTTTCTTTCTGCAGCTCTCTTGTTTCTTTCTGCACGCCCTTGCCTCTTTCTCCACCCCTCTTCCCTCTTTCTGGACCCCTGTTCCCTCTTTCTGCACCTCTGTTCCTTCTTTCTGCACTTCTTTTGTTTCTTTCTGCACATCTCTTGCTTCCTTCTGCATCCCTTGTGCCTCTTTCTGCACCCCTCTTCCCTCTTTTTGCACCCCTCTTACCTCTTTCCACACCTCTGTTGCTTCTTTCTACACTCCTCTTGCTTCTTTCTGCACCTCTCTTTCTTCTTTCTGTACCACTCGTGCTTCTTTCTGCACCCCTCTTCCCTCTTTCTGTACCCCTCTTGCCTCTTTCTGCACCTCAGTTGTTTCTTTCTGCACTTCTCTTGCTTCTTTCTGCACCACTCGTGCCTCTTTCTGCACCCTTTGTGCCTCTTTCACACTCCTCTTCCCTCTTTCTGCACCCCTCTTGCCTCTTTCTCCATCCCTCTTACCCCTTTCTGCATCTCTGTTGCTTCTTTCTGCACTTATCTTGCCTCTTTCTCCACCCCTCATCCCTCTTTCTGCACCTCTGTTGCTTCTTTATGCACTTCTCCTGCTTCTTTTCGCACCTCTTTCCCTTCTTTCTGCAACCCTTGTGCCTCTTTCTGCACTGCTCTTCCCTTTTTCTGCACCCCGCTTGACTCTTCCTGCACCTCTGTTACTTCTTTCTGCACTTCTTTTGTTTCTTTCTGCACCCCTCTTGCCTCTTTCTGCACCTCTGTTACTTCTTTCTGCACTTCTTTTGTTTCTTTCTGCACCCCTTATGCCTCTTTCTCCACCCCTCTTCCCCCTTTCTGCATCTCTGATGCTTCTTTCTGTACCACTCTTGCCTTTTTCTGTCTGCCTCTTCCCTCTTTCTGTACCTCTTTTGCTTCTTTCTGCACTTCTCTTGCTTCTTTCTACACCCCTCGTGCCTCTTTCTTCACCTCTTTTCCCTCTATCTGCACCCCTCTTGCCTCTCTCTGCACCTCTGTTCCTTCTTTCTGTAGTTCTTTTGTTTCTTTCTGCACTTCTCTTGGTTCTTTCTGCACCACATGTGCTTCTTTCTGCACCCCTCTTTCTTCTTTCAACACCCCTCTTGCCTCTTTCTGCACCTCTGTAGCTTCTTTCTGCACTTCTCTTGCTTCTTTCTGCACCCCTCGTGCCTCTTTCTGCAACCCTTGTGCCTCTTTCTGCACCCCTCTTCTCTCTTTCTGCACTCCTCGTGCCTCTTTCTGCACCTCTGTTCCTTTTTTCTGCACTTCTTTTGTTTATTTCTGCACTTCTCTTGCCTCTTTCTGCACCCCTCTTCCCTCATTCTGCACCTCTGTTGCTTCTTTCTGTATTTCTCTTGCTTCTTTCTGCAACCTTAGTGCCTATTTCTGCACCCCTTGTGCCTCTTACTGCACCCCTCTTCCCTCTTTCAGCTCCCCTCTTGTCTCTTTCTGCACCTCTGTTCCTTCTTTCTGCACATCTTATGTTTCTTTCTGCAATTCTCTTTCTTCTTTCTGTATCCCTCTTTCCTCTTTCTCCACCTCACTTCCCCCTTACTGCATCTATGTTGCTTCTTTATGCACTTCTCTTGCTTCTTTATGCACCTCTCTTGCTTCTTTCTGCACCCCTTGTGCCCCTTTCTGCACCCCTCTTCCTTCTTTCTGCACTCTTCTTGTCTCTTTCTGCACCTCTGTTGCTTCTTTCTGTACTTCTTTTGTTTCTTTCTGCACCCCTCTTGCCTCTTTCTGCACCTCTGTTCCTTCTTTCTGTACTTCTTTTGTTTCTTTCTGCAGCTCTCGCTCCTTTCTGCACCCCTTATGCCTCTTTCTGCACCCCTCTTCTCTCTTTCTGTACTCCTCTTGCCATTTTCTGCACCTCTGTTCCTTCTTTCTGCACTTCTTTTGCTTCTTTCTGCTTCCCTCTTGTCTCTTTCTCCACCCCTCTTCCCCCTTTCTACATCTCTGTTGCTTCTTTCTGTACTACTCTTGCCTTTTTCTTCACCCCTCTTCCCTCTTTCTGCATCTCTTTTGCTTCTTTCTGCACTTCTCTTGCTTCTTTCTGCACCCCTCGTGCCTCTTTCTGCACCTCTGTTCCTTCTTTCTGCACTTATTTTGTTTCTTTCTGCACCTCTCTTGCTTCTTTCTGTACCCCTTGTGCCTCTTTCTGCACTCCTCTTCTCTCTTTCTGCACTCCTCTTGCCTCTTTCCGCACCTCTGTTCATTATTTCTGCACTTCTTTTGTTTCTTTCTGCACTTCTCTTGCTTCTTTTTGCTTCCCTCTTGCCTCTTTCTCCACCCCTCTTCCCCCTTTCTGCATCTCTGTTGCTTCTTTATGCACCCCTCTTGCCTCTTTCTGCACCCCTCTTCCCTCTTTCTGCACCTCTTTTGCTACTTTCTGCACTACTCTTGCTTCTTTCTGCACCCCTCGTGCCTCCTTCTGCACCCCTGTTCCCTCTTTTTGCACCCCTCTTGCCTCTCTCTGCACCTCTGTTCCTTCTTTCTGCACTTCTTTGGTTCTTTCTGCACCTCTCTTGCTTCTTTCTGCCCGCCTCTTGCCTCTTTCTCCACCCCTTTTACCCCTTTATGCATCTCTGTTGCTTCTTTATGGACTTCTCTTGTCCCGTTCTCCACCCTGCTCCCACTCTCTGTACCTCTGTTGCGTCTTTCTGCACCTCTCTTGCTTCTTTCTGTACCCCTCATTCCTCTTTCACACCCCTCTTACTCTCTCTGCACCCCTCTTGCCTCTTTCTGCACCTCTGTTCCTTCTTTCTGCCCTTCTTTTGTTTCTTTCTGTACCTCTATTGCTTTTTTCTGTACCCCTCTTCCCTCTTTCTGCACCCCTCTTCCCTCTTTCTGCACCTTTCTTGCCTCTTTATGCACCTCTGTTCCTTCTTTCTGCACTTCTTTTGTTTCTTTCTGTACCTCTCTTGCTTCATTCTGCACCCCCTTGCCTGGTTCTGCACCCCTCTTCCTTCTTTCTGCACCCCTCTTGCCTCTTTCTGCACCTCTGTTCCTTCTTTCTGCACTTCTTTTGTTTCTTTCTGCAGCTCTCTTGCTTCTTTCTTCACCCCCTTGCCTTTTTCTCCACCCCTCTTCCCTCTGTCTCCACCCCTGTTGCCTCTTTCTGCATCTCTGTTCCTTCTTTCTGCACTTCTTTTGTGTCTTTCTCCACATCTCTTGCTTCTTTCTGTACTTCTCTCGCCTCTTTCTGTCTTCAAATGGGAAGTGCAAGCTGTCAAGTTTAAAGGTCTGCGTGCTGTTGTGACTGAGGTATATGTCTACTTGTATATGTATTCTCACGGGTGTTATGCATCTGAAGATGGTAGCTAAAAAAGTGAGTAGCTTCTCCTATAGGTGGTTAAATGCTCTCAGTTCTGCTCTGTCATTCAGTTGCACAGGCAGACATATCTTATGTATATAGGTGTTATAGAGCCCCTCAAATATATTATTGAATACCCATGTGCCCGGTATTATGAGCAGAAACAAATACATACACCTTTTTGTACACATATTTACAGAGTATGCTGTTTGAAACACAGGTATTCAAGTATTTGTATGTTTAGTTTTATGTACCATGTCACTTGGTAAAAGCAGAGACACAAATGCATATCTTCACAAACTTGGTCAGACTTGCAACAGTCATATGCTTAGGATTGCTGTTTTACATTTGGTAGACCTAACATTCTAAGCAGTCGATTAATAGTGGACCTTCAAGAGAATAGTGAGTTTTAAGACATCTTGGGAGAAGGATTAGTGATAAGGCTACTTTGTATGAGTCTGTTGTAAGGTACAATCAAAGTAGCCCTCTTTCTGCACCTCTGTTGGTACTTTCTGCACTTCTCTTGCTTCTTTCTGCACCTTGCTTCCTTCCTCTTTCTGGACTTCTGTTGCCTCTTTCTGCACTTCTCTTGCTTCTTTCTGCACCTTTCTTCCTCTTTCTGCACATGTCCTACCTATGTAGGCATATTTAGAAATTAGCATTTAAAAACCTTAGAAATTCACTAAAAAAAACAGAGGTTTTAGGGACGTTATAGTTAGGAATTAGCATTTTAAAAACCTTAGAAATTCACTGAAAAAACCCAGAGGTTTCAGGGACGTTTTAGTTAGGAATTAGCATTTAAAAAACCTTAGAAATTCACTGAAAAAACCAGAGGTTTCAGAGATGTTATAGTTAGGCTGACATTTCACTGATGACATCTCAAATGATATCACTGATGACATCATCCAGTGACTGAGTGTTTCTAAAAAGTGTAAGACTGTTACATATATATATAGGCCAACGTGTATTGAAGAATGAGTGGGTGTATGAGTGTCTGAATAGATAATTTAGTAGGTGCATGACTGACTGTATAAGTGAGTGATTAAACGTGTCTCACTGAATGCATGGGTTAGTGACTAAACTGTGTGAATGTCTGTATCAGTCTGTCAGTTGGTGTGTAAGCGGCTGCATGGGTTGGTGAGTAGCCACATGAGTGTCTATATGGGTTTTTGATTGGTTGTTTGAGTATCTGTATGGGTACCAGAGTGTCTGTGTGGGTGGGTGGGGGGTATGTGACTCTGTGCATAGATGTGTGAGTGGGTGATTCACTGGGTGTATGGGTTCAAGAGTGCATCTCTGAAGGGCTGTATGGGTGGGTGAGTGTGTGTATGGGTATGTTGGTGAGTGAATGGATATCTCAGTGGTACATGTGTGAGTAACTGCATATGTGAAAGGCAGTATATGTGAGTGTTAAAGTATATAAATGACTATATGTGAGAGTGAGTGATTGTGAGAGTGGCTGTATGGATGAGTGTGTGCTTGTATCAGTGATTGTATAATAGAGTAAGTGTGTGTTAGTATCTGTATGAATAAGTGAGGTGGTGTGTGTATAACTGTATAGGTGAGGAAATGGCAATGTGATTGATTATTTGCGTGACTGACTAGGTGTGTGAGTAACTCTATGAATGAGTGGCGGTGTGTGAGTGTCTGTATAGGTGTATGAGTGCATATGATATTGGCTGTATTGATGAATGACTGCATGTATGAGTGACTGTATGGGTGAGTGATTGGACGTGTGTGTAGACCTAGGAATCAGTGAGTGGGTATGTAGTAATTGGTATTGGTGTGTCTATGGTTTCAAAAATGGTAGTCTGTATTTTAGAGTGGGTGTATCAAAGGTTATATTAGGGTGTGAGGAGGGGCATCAGATTACCACATGGATGATGTCATCAGTGATGTCATTTGAGATGTCATCAGTGATGTCATCAGTGATGTCACTGACCATGTCATTAATGATGCAATATGTGACATCATCAGCAGTGCATTGCGGGGGCGCGAGTTATAGTTAGCTCAACTAACTATAACGGCTGAATTTCTGTGGTTTTGTACAAGTGAAATGTCCAACTAACTATAACGTCCCTGAAACCTGTGTTTTTTTCAGTGAATTTCTAAGGTTTTTTAAATGCTAATTTCTAACTATAACGTCCCTGAAACCTATGGTTTTTTCAGTGAATTTCTAAGGTTTTTTAAATGCTAATTTCTAACTATACCGTCCCTGAAACCTATGGTTTTTTTCAGTGAATTTCAAAGGTTTTTTAAATGCTAATATCTAACTATGCCTACAGAGGTAGGACATGTGCAGAAAGAGGAAGAAAGGTGCAGAAAGAAGCAAGAGAAATGCAGAAAGAGGCAACCGAAGTCCAGAAAGATGAAGAAAGGTGCAGAAAGTAGCAAAAGATATATGCAGAAAAAACGAACGGAGGTGCAGAAAGAGGCCTTGTTGCAAAGTCATCCTGTGCCCCCAAATTTTTCCTGACTGGTACTTGTGGTAACTGACTCTGGCTAACCAGGCCCAGAGACAGTGCTCTACTGAAAGACACTTAGAATACAGTGAAAACACCTACATACACTAGGGTACACTATGGGTACCCCTGTGATTGGCATGACCTCCCCTGTAAGGCCCTAGTACATAATAGGGCAGGGGGATTAAAACTACCTCTAAGTCAGAGGTGCAGAAAGAGGCAAGAGAGGTGCAGAAAGAAGCAACAGAGGTGCTGAAAGAGGTAAGAGAGGTGCAGAAAGAAGCAGGCGAATTGCAGAAAGAGGCAACAGAGGTGCAGAAAGAAGCAAGAGAAGTGCAGAAAGAGGCTAGTGAGGTGCAGAAAAAAGCAAGAGCAGTGCAGAATAGTAAGTGATAGAATCCATGTCTCACCCTTGCTCTTATGGGGGAAAATTTGGATCTCAGAGGACCTGTTATTTTCAAGAAGCATTTTAAGAGATTGTATGAACCTCGACAATGCAATGGCGGTTCCATGGTTGCGCTATGTCAAAGAAACCTTTTATAAGATAGGTCTTGGAAATTTTTATGAAAACCCAGAGTCTATTCAATCTAACATGAAGATGGTTATTAAGAATGCATATCACACTTTTTTAAGTTTGTCTAGACAAGATAGCAATATAGCTGATTACGTAGCCCTAAAACAACTACAATTTTACTTGTCTTTTACTACTAAGACCCATTGGCGTTTCTTAATGACGAGATTTCATTTAAATACACTGCACTTTCTTGTGGCTTTTCCAAAACAAGGGGGATGGTGTGAGAGACTTCCCCCTTGCCCATGTAATAATGCAGCCCAACAGAGCACAATGCACTTTATGTTTCTCTGTTTACTCTATAAAGTTCCAAGAGCCCGTTTTATTAAACCTATTCTGAGGGATATTCGTCCCTGTACCTACAAAGAAGGCTTTGAGTATTTGAGGTCATTATCAACCGCCACTATCTGTAGCTCTGTGCTCAGTTTTATTAGAATTGCTTTTTTAATAAGGAAACGATATGAATCATGAATAGTTTTTATTGTTTTTTATGTAACTTGGCACAAATTTTTGTGTATTGTCTGTATAAACCATTTGTATCTTGGAAATTCTCTGGATTTTAAAATGAATGTATGCATTTTTGTAAACTTTTATGATTCTTTTGAATCGAATAAAGTTACTTGACTGACTGACTGAACCAACAGAGGTGCAAAAAGAGGCAAGAGGGGTGCAGAAAGAGGTAGGAGAGGTACAGAAAGAGGCACAAGAGGTACAGAAAGAGGCAGGAGGGGTGCAGAAAGATGGAAGAGAAGTGCAGAAAGAGGCAAGAGAATTACTGAAAGAAGCTACAGATGTATAGAAGGAAGCAAGAGAAGTGCAGAACGATTCAAGTGAGGTGCAGAAAGAAGCAAGAGCAGTGTAGAAAGAACCAACAGAGGTACAAAAAGAGGCAGAAGGGGTGCAGAAAAAGAGAAGAGAGGTGCAGAAAGAGGCAAGAGAGGTAAAGAAAGAGGCATGGGGGTGCAGAAAGAAGGAAGACAAGTGCAGAAAGAAGCAACAGAGGTGCTGAAAGAGGCGCGAAGGGTGCAGAAAGAGCAAGAGAACTGCAGAAAGAGGCAAGAGAGTTGCAGAAACAGGCAAAAGGGGTACAGAAAGAGTTAACTGGTGTGCAGATAGAGGCAAGAGAGGTGCAGAAAGAGGGAAGAGGGGTACAGAAAGAGGCAAGAGGGGTGCAGAAAGAAGCAAGAGAGGTGCAGAAAGAAGCAAGGGAGGTGCAGAAAGAAACAAAAGAAGTGCAAAAAGAAGGAACAGAGGTGCAGAAAGAGGCAAGAGGAGTGCAGAAAGAGGGAAGAGGGGTGCAGAAAGAGGCACGAGGGGTACAGAAAGAAGGGACAGAGGTGCAGAAAGAGGCAAGAGAAGTGATGAAAGAAGCAGCAGAGATGCTGAAAGGGGAGGAGGGGTGGAGAAAGAGGCGAGAGGGGTGCAGAAAGAAGCAAAAGAGGTGCAGAAAGAAAACAAAAGAAATGCAGAAAGAAGCAACAGAGGTACAGAAAGAGGCAAGAGGAGTGCAGAAAGAGGGAAGAGGGATGCAGAAAGAGGCACGAGGGGTGCATAAAGAAGCAAGAGAGGTATAGAAAGAAGCAAGAGAAGTACATAACGAAGCAACAGAGATGCAGAAAGGGGGAAGTGGGGAGGAGAAACAGGCAAGAGGGATACAGAAAGAAGCAAGAGAGTTGCAGAAAGAAACAAAAGAAATGCAGAAAGAAGGAACAGAGGTGCAGAAAGAGGCAAGAGGGGAGCAGAAAGAGGGAAGAGGGGTGCAGAAAGAGGCACAAGGTTGCAGAAAGAAGGGACAGAGGTGCAGAAAGAAGCAAGAGAAGTGCAGAAAGAAGCAACAGAGGTGCAGAAAGAGAGATGAGGGGTGGAAAAAGAGGCAAGAGAAGTGCAGAAAGAAGCAACAGAGATGCAAAAAGCAGGAACATAGGTAGAGAAAGTGGCGAGAGAGGTGCAGAAAGAAGCAAGAGGGGTGCAGAAAGAAACAAAGAAGAGCAGAAAGAAGGAACAGGAGTGGAGAAAGAGGCAAGAGGGGTGCAGAAAAGGGAAGAGGGGTGCAGAAAAAGCACGAGTTGTGCAGAAAGAAGCAAGAAAGGTGCAGAAAGAGGCAAGAGGGGTGCAAAAAGAGGGAAGAGGAGTGCAGATAGAGGCACGAGGGGTGCAGGAAGAAGAAAGAGAGTTGCAGAAAGAAGCAACAGAAGTGCAGAAAGAGGCAAGTGAAGTGCAGAGGGAGGCAAGAGAACTGCAGAAAGAGGCAAGAGAGTTGCAGAAACAGGCAAAAGTGGTGCAGAAAGAGTTAACTGGTGTGCAGATAGAGGCAAGAGACGTGCGGAAAGAGGGTAGAGTGGTACAGAAAGAGGCAAGAGGGGTGCAGAAAGAAGTAAGAGAGGTGCAGAAAGAAGCAAGGGAGGTGCAGAAAGAAACAAAAGAAGTGCAAAAAGAAAGAACAAAGGTGCAGAAAGAGGCAAGAGGAGTGCAGAAAGAGGGAAGAGGGGTGCAGAAAGAGGCACAAGGTATACAGAAAGAAGGGACAGAGGTGCAGAAAGAAGCAAGAGATTTGCAGAAAGAAGCAACAGAGGTGCAGAAAGAGAGATGAGGGGTGGAAAAAGAGGCAAGAGAAGTGCAGAAAGAAGCAACAGAGATGCAAAAAGGGGGAACAGGGGTGGAGAAAGTGGCAAGAGGGGTGCAGAAAGAAGCAAGAGGGGTGCAAAAAGAAACAAAAGAAGAGCAGAAAGAAGGAACAGGGGTGCAGAAAGAGGCAAGAGGGGTGCAGAAAGAGAGAAGAGGGGTGCAGAAAGAAGCACGAGCGGTGCAGAAAGAAGTAAGAGAGGTGCAGAAAGAAGCAAGAGCTGTGCTCCTGCCCTGCCATAGCAAACAGCAATGTCCCGAGGGTGGGTACCCTGGGACATTGCAGGAGCCGGCCCTGGGGGGGTGGCGGTCCCAAGGGCCATCTATGGCTCCAGGAGGGGGGCTGCTTTTTACTGTTTTCTTGTGACTCGGTTACCGAGTCACAAGATGGCTGCCAACACTTCCTGGTTTGGAGTGTTGGGAGCCAATCAGAGTGAATCTTGTGTTCAGGAGGAGTCGCGAATCCTCCTCGGTGCTCAGATATCGATATTTTTTTTTTTAATTTCTCAGCAACTACTGAACGGATTTACACCATTTAAAAACAAACACGCTTTCTGGACCAAGACCTACCTTTTTGCCAAATTTGGTGTCATTCCGTTCAGCAGTTCGGGCTGTAGCCTTGTCTAAAGTTCCTATAGATATTAACATGGGGGAAACGTGTTTTGGGACCCCCCTTTTTTCTCGGCCCCCACTTGACGAATCACCCTGAAACTTTCAAGACAGGAGCTGTCCTGAGCAGGTCATCAGTTTGGAAAATTTCGCGAAGATTCGTCAAACGGCGCCAAAGATATTGGCAACAGAAAAAACACATTTTGAATAGAAACAAGGTCCTAACTATAACTACCTACTGGTGACCGCCAGAACGTAATATAAATATATATATATTCACTGAAAAAAACATAGGTTTCAGGGACGTTATAGTTAGAAATGAGCATTTAAAAAACCTTAAAAATTCACAGAAAAAAACACAGGTTTCAGGGACGTTATAGTTGGTTGGACATTTCACTTGTACAAACCAGAGAAATTCGTCTGTTATAGTTAGTTGAGCTAACTATAACTCGCGCCCCCGCAATGCACTGCTGATGACGTCACATATTACATCACTCATGACATCGTCAGTGACATCACTGATGACATCTCAAATGCATCACTGATGACATCACTGATGACATCATCCAGAGACTGGGTGATTTTTAAAAGTTTACGAAGGTTAATTATAGATCCGCAAAGGTGTGTTGAAGAATGAGTAGTTGTATGAGTATCTGAATGGATGATTTAATGGGTGGGTGACTGACTGTTTAAGTGAGAGATTAAACGTCTCTTAGTGAATGCATGGGTGAATGACTAATCTGTGTGAATGTCTGTATCAGCCTGTCAGTTGGTGTGTAAGTGGCTGCATGGGTTGGTGAGTAGCTACATGAGTGTCTATATGGGTTAATGATTGGTTGTCTGATTACCTGTATAGGTGCTGAGTGTCTGTGTGGGTGGGGGGTGTGTGACTCCCTCCATGGATGTGTGAGTGGGTGATTCAGTGGGTGTGTGGGTTCATGAGTGCATCTGCGAGGGGCTATATGGGTGAGTGAGTATGCGTATGGCTGTGTTGGCGAGTGAATGGATGTCTCAGTGGTTTATCTGTGAGTAACTACATATGTGAAAGGCAGTATATGTGAGTGTTGGAGTATATAAGTGACTATATGTGAGAGTGAGGATTGTGAGAGTGGCTGTATGGATGAGTGTGTGCTTGTGTGAGTGATTGTATAAGAGAGTAAGTATGTTTTAGTATCTGTATGAATAAGTGAGGTGGTGTGTGTATAACTATTGGTGAGTAAATGGCAGTGTGATTGAGTCTTTGGGTGACTGACTAGGTGTGTGAGTATCTCTGTGGATGAGTGGCAGTATGTGAGTGTCTGTAGGGGTGTATGAGTGCATATATCAGAGGCTGTATTGATGAGTAACTGCGTGTATGAGTGACTGTATCGGTGAGTGAGTGGATGTGTGTAGACCTATGAATCAGTGAGTGGGTATATACTAACTGGTATTGGTGTGTCTATGGTTTCGAGAATGGTAGTCTGTATTTTAGAGTGGGTGTATGAAAGTTATATTAGGGTGTGAGGAGGTGCGTCAGATATTAAGTGGATGATGTCATCAGTGATGTCATTTGAGATGTCATCAGTGATGTCATCAGTGATGTCACTGACCATGTCATGAGTGATGTAATATGTGACGTCATCAGCAGTGCATTGCGGGGGCGCGAGTTATAGTTAGCTCAACTACCTATAACAGCCAAATTTCTCTGGTTTTGTACGAGTGAAATGTCCAACTAACTATAATGACATTGAAACCTGTGGTTTTTCAGGGAATTTCTAAGGTTTTTTAAATGCTAATTTTAACTATAATGTCCCTGAAACCTATGGTTTTTTCAGTGAATATATATATATTAGAGAAATGTTTAAAAATTGGAAAAATTAATGCGTATGGAACAATCGAAGTGGTGGGAGCATAAGTCACTGGGCCGCTATTTACAGGTTGGACGTATTCCTAGAGGGCTACGTATCATGATTGCTCCCAGTTACGAAAATCCGGATCCATTAATGTTACGTGACTGGGCTGAGTGTAACCTGGAATCGTCAAGACGACTTGTAGAAATACTTGTTAAATACACTGAGAGCGACCGTATCAAACTGCAGGAGCAAGTTGATGAATTAAACAGTGAGATTATGCAATTAGAGGTCACACCCATTATAAATAAATATCGAGATGAAATGATTGTTAGATTGGCCAAGGAAGAAGAAATTATAAAAAACGAAAAACTTACAAATTTCAGCGCGATAAACAAGATTACGAGCAGGGCCAAGTTTTCACATTTGCTAAAAGATATGAGGCACTCAAAATCTCTAAACAAGTTATTCAACGTGAGAATGCCCAACAGGGCGTGATGGAGGCAACAGCTTTATCGACCTCGGCCTCTGATGTTAGTTCTGCGGTGGATAGTGAGGTGGAAACTGACCAAGCAATGATGTCATCGCGATTGGGGTTTCACAAATTCTCTCTAGCAGAGGAAGTGAATTGTCTAAGACAGGACAGAAAGCAAACTCTGAGACCACGCAAGCAGGTGTCACAGCAAGACAAAACGCAACGCAAAAGAAGAGAAAGGCGCAAATGCAAACGTAGCAAAAGTCAACAAGAAACCACAGTACAAAAGAGAGGGCAACAGAAGTAAAGCATAAATATGAATACTGTGGTTAATTTAACATCTATGAATCTAACAAAGGCCGAAACTCAATTGTTGGAATTAGGACTCTCCTATTGCCCTGAGAGTAACTTCGATTTTACAAGAACTCGAGTTGATATCTATCAATTTATTCGCAAGCTGAAACTCAAAAAGTTTTCTTGACCAAGAATTGTAACAAAACAATATCCACAACAGCAGAGATCTAGGAATGAGGAACCACCATGTATACTGACGGCAGCGGATGCTGACCTATTGGCAAATCTACAATCGTTAGCAGCGGAAAGTTCAGTCATAGGAACTAATGTGGGAAGTCCAAGTGGTAATGTGTATGACACAGTTAGAACTCATTTCAAACCGAAATCCACTTTCCTACCTATAACAACTAAAGACTCCTTGGATATCTTTGGAGAACTTTTAACTACGGAAATCAAAAGCCTCAATTTGACAACTGCCAGGACACTAAAAAAATACAGATACCAGCGGAATGAGTACAACAAGTTGATGGCAAAACTACAAAAAAATGAACAAATAATTGTCCGTAATTCTGACAAGGGAGGCAATATCGTTATTTGGTCTCGACAAGATTATATGAATGAAGCATTATCACAACTGGACGATATTAACTGCTATAAGAGATGTGATATGCAGACAGTTAGATTGTCTTGGAAAGATTTTTATTCTAAACTCAATGTATGGCGCAGTGCGGGATTGTTAAGCATGCAGGAACTAAAATTTTTGAAAAATGAGTATCCGATAATGCCTGTCATCTACTTGATCCCCAAACTGCACAAAAATATGTCAACGCCACCCGGTAGACCTATAATTTCTGCAAGAGGAGGTCTTCTAGAAAATACTTCCAAATATATAGACTTTTTCTTGCAAGAGTATGTTAAAAAATTGCCTTCTTTTGTACAGGATTCAGGAGATTTTTTGAGAATATTGAATACATTTGCTTGGGACTCAAGTTATCTCCTAATATGTTTAGATGTAACATCATTGTACACATGCATTCACCACAAGGATGGAATCCGAGCCATAGAACATTATCTCAGTTCGAGATCACTACAGCTGTGTCACCACAACAAAATGTTGATTACAATGCTGACATATTGTCTCAATAACAACTATTTTTTGTTTTCAAATCATGTCTTCCAACAGATACGAGGAGTAGCTATGGGGGCTTGTTTTTCCCCCAGCTACTCCTGCCTTCTAATGGGTTGGTGGGAGGAAATGATTTTGAATAGACAACATAAGGAAACTGTAGATTGCCATGTGAAATTATGGCTACGTTACATCGACGATTTATTTGTAGTGTGGCATGGTACAGAGCAGTCAGCCCAGGAATTTGTAAATAAGATCAACCAGAATAATATCAACCTTCACTTCACTGCTAATATTAGCAATACTAATGTATACTTCTTGGATGTTGAGGTGTACATTAAAAATCAAAAATTGAGACAAAATTGTACCGCAAACCAACTGCTGGCAACAGCTTGCGGCATGCAACTAGTCACCATCCTCAGCATCTTATCCAAAGTATTCCTTATGGAGAGATGCTGAGGATACGTCGCGCATGTAGCAATCCAAGTGACCTTGCTGAGGCCCAGTATTTGAGTAAAATAAGATTTCTGGAACGTGGTTACAATATAAAGACAATTGATATAGCTATAAAAAAGCCAATGGTTTGGACAGAAATAACCTGTTAGAAAGCTACTCGAGGAAACCCAAAATAATTGACACTACTGAGGCTGAGACTAGGCTTATCCTTACCTATAGTCGTCAACATAACTCTTTGCGCAAGATTGTTAACAGAAATTGGCCAATTGTCAAAAGTGACCCAGTATTGGGCAAACTACTGCCTAAACATCCCTGCATAACATTTAGAAAATCCAAATCCATGCGGGATTCATTAGTTAAAAGTAGTCCAGAGTTATTAACATCAACAAACTGGCTTACTGCCCGCAAAGGATTTGTCAAATGTAACAATTGTCGGGCATGCAAATATGCAGTGAATAAAACTACATATAAAACGCCATTTTCTGAGGAAATTTTTAAGATCACCAAATTCCTCACTTGTCGCACAGAGTTTGTTGTTTATGTGCTGGGTTGCTCTTGTGGGTTGCAGTATGTCGGCAGTACCAAGTTACAGGCCCACAAACGCATACTGCAACACATGAGAGCAATTACCAACAACGACCCAACATATCCAGTAGCTCGCCATTTTAAAGATATACATGACAGTGACCTCAAACACCTGACATATTATTTGATTGATTCTATTCCAGCATCTAGACGGGGCGGCAATAGAGAGGTAAAATTACGACGTCTGGAAACACAATATATTGTCGAATTAGACACTAAGACCCCGAATGGGCACAATTCAAGTGAGGATTTGCATACATGGCTATGAGATTTATATAAGGTTAATTCTAATATTCTTATTTGGCTAATGATGCAATTCAGGTCATGTATTAATCATTAATTTTTCCTGGATGAATAATTCTCTTTTTTCATACACTTGTAGAGACAAATATTAATTCTATTCAGCTTGCTGCTTACAAGTATTTTAGCTTGTTTTTAACAACATAATATAAAAAATATTTTTTTAATTTTTGAATATAGAGTTTTAGGTAATAATAATCTTTTTAAACTCTGATTTCTAGTTTTTGTGAAATTATTGTCATTGACTCATAGGAACAGGGACCTGTTCCTAGGTAGCACTTCTTTTTAACACGTTAATTAGTACTGCATTATGACATGGATTAGGGGTTATATCTTAAGTGATTTACATGTAGTATTAAGACACTTGGGTCAAATTTGTGTGATTGCCACAAATAAGTTAAAACTGGAATTTAGCGATACATAGATGTACTATACAGAGATCAAATTATCAGCTTTTTTCCTTGTTCGCTTTTTTGAACAACATATGAATTTTACATCAATAAGTTGTTAAACATTATGGCTTTCACAGTTGCAATTACTGTCATTCTGTTCTTTTTAACATATGAATTTCATATCAATATGTTTTTAAGCACTATGAATTTTAATAGATGTATTTTTACATATGCACACATGACTTTTTTATGTATTTTATATGGAAAAGTTTTTAGGTATTTTTTGGCATTTATCAACAATTGGGATTTAACCCAATACTCTGTGCTAATTTATATACATATATATTTTTACAAAAATATAATGTGCTATTTATAATGTAAGTATTTATGGCAGTTTTTGCACATACTGAAAGGCATTTATTGCACGACAAATTGACCGAATGATATTAACAAATGTGTCTTTTTTCCATGTCTATGTATTTTGTTATCACGTGATTGGCACTTTGCACTTTAAATGTAGACTCAGGGCTTTCGTAACGCGTCATGTGATCAAGGCCGTGTCAGGCCGAAACGCGTCAGGGCGGTAGTGGTGTTGAGAGCACAATAAAGATTTCATGCACCAAATTGGGTTCGTGTTCCGTCCTTTCCCAGAGAAGGGAATCCACGAAGAACGGCGTCTGCTATATATATATATATATATAATTACCTACTGGTGGTCGCCAGTAGGTAGTTATAGTTAGGACCTCGTTTCTATTCAAAAAGCGTTTTTTGTTTTGCCAATAAATTTGGCGTCGTTTGACGAATCTTTGCAAAATGTTCAAAGCAAATGGCCCGCTCCGGTCAGCTCCTGTCTTTAAAGTTTCGGGATGATTCGTCAAGCGGGGGCCAAGAAAAATGGGGGGTCCCAAAACACGTTTTCTTCATGTTGATTTCCATAGGAACTTTAGACACGGCTACAGCCCGAACTACTGAACCGAATTACACCAAATTTGGTAAAAAGGTAGGTCTTGGTCCAGAAAGTGACCTTTTTTTTAAATGGTGTAAATCCGTTCAGCAGTTCCTGAGAAATTAAAAAAAGAAAACTTTCGATATCTGAGCACCGAGGAGGAGTCGCGACTCCTCCCGAGCACGAGCTTCACTCTGATTGGCTGCCAACACTCCAAACCAGGAAGTGTTGGCAGCCATCTTGTGACTCAGTAACTGAGTCACAAGAAAAGAGTAAAAAAAGGTGAAAAACAAGAAAAGGGGGCAGGGCAGAAACACCCTGACACCCTAGGCCTGCTCAGGGGGTCCCACACCCCCAGGGCCAAAAAAAATCATTTTTTTTTTTAAACGGCAGAATTCGCGCTGGGTGCGTGAATCCTGCTGAGAAAATCTTTAAAAAATGAAGCGCGGGCTTCCACGCTTCGTTATTGTTAATCCCCCGGGTGGGCCAGGTCCCGGGGGCAATCCCAAATTATATAGTGGGGGCCCGTGGGGGCCCCCGCATCCCCAGGGACCGCCACCTCCCCAGGGCTTCATTGATGATTTGCGGGGGCAGGCAGCCCCCCCGCAGCCCTGGGGACCACCACCTCCCCGGGGCTCTCATTGTTTTTAATTAAAATGTGTGGGGGGGCTCGAGACCCCCCACATGCCCCGGGGACCACCACCTCCCCGGGGCTTTGCCAATTAAACGCGGGGGCACGCGGCCTCCCCACAGCCCCGGGGATAGCCACCTCCCCGGGGGTCTGTTTTTAAAAAAAACATGTGTGTGGGGGGGCTTGAGCTCCCCACATACCCCGGGGACCACCACCTCCCCGAGGCACTACATATTCTAATTCGGGGGTCTGTTATGGACCCCCGGCCCCGGTGACCACCACCTCCCCGGGGCTTTAGAAATGAAGGGAGGGGGGCTGCATGGCCCCCCTCCTGGAGCCCTTGATGGCCCGGGGGACCACCACCCCCCAGGGCCGACTCCTGCAATGTCCCTGGGTACCCACCCCCGGGACATTGCCATTTGCTATGGCAGGGCGGGAGCACGGCTCCCGCCCTGCCATAGCAAACTCTGCTTTGATTGATTGAAGCGAGAGCAGGTAAACCTGCTCTCGCTTCAATCAAGCAAAGCAGGATTGCTTTTGCACAAGGGGAGCTGCATGTCTGCAGCTCCTCTTGTGCAAAAGCAATGCTGGCTCCCGCAGGAGGCGGGGAGCCGGCGGGACCGTGGGGGCATTGGGGCTCCCCACGGTCCCCAACGGAGAGGCCAGGCCCTGGGGGATGGGGTCCCCAGGGCCAGAAGTGGCCCGGGAGGGGGGCCACATGGCCCCCCTCCCCTGTAATTAAAAAATAATTTAAAAAAGAAAACGGAAAGGCCGGCCCCAGGGGATGGGGTCCCCAGGGCCATAATTGGCCTGAGGAGGGGGCCACGCGGCCTCCCTCCAAAGAATTAAAAAATGAAATATAAAAAAAGTCTGGCCATGCCCCGGGGCCGAAATTGTCCTCGTTAGGGGGGCCACGCGCCCCCTTCCCGATTTAAAAAAATTTAAAAAAATGGGGGCCACACAGCCCCCCTTGTAAAAAAAAATATTTAAAAAAAGCCGGCATCTAGCCGGAGACCACGCCCACTTTCTCCACCACTTTGCAAACGCACCCCCTGGCGCGTTGTTAGTTGGTGAATTAATTCCCCTTAAATACTGAGGGTCCCTGGGGGCCAACTAGCCCACCAGGTACCTCCAGTATGCGCCACAGAGCTGCTTTGCAGAGAGGTGGTCCGAGGCCATGCCCCTTTTCACACCACTCTACAAACGCGCCTCTGACGCACTGCTGGTGGGGCGATGAGGTCCTCTTGTGTCCTGAGCAGCTGTTTAATGATTCTGAAATACTGAACGCCCCCAGTGGATGTCAACGTGATTTGCAAGTACATCATGGTCAAAATAGTTCTGCGGCTCTTCCCCAAGTGGGTTTACCCAGGCTGGACACTAAAAAATAAAAACACAATTTCTATTAACTCTACAGTGGGCCAATTCAATATTAAAATCCTAGGTTTTCTGGACATTTCAAAGCACCCATTGTTCCGAATGTGACCAGCCATCAATGTCACTCCGGACCCGCTGGTGTTTGCGGTGGTGCCTCCCCACGACTGGACCAGCCCTAAAATATGCAAAACAAGAAGGTGTCCTTCGACCGGGTGGCACTCCCAAAAGGTGTCCATCTTTATTTACACGCAGCAGAACCAACAGATAAAATATTGAATTTAAGAATTCCAGCTTTACGCGTTTCGAACTATGCAGTTCTTGATCACAGGCAAGTGTTGAGCAGAGTAACGGAGTCTTTGCAGCTGTTTAATGATTCTGAATACTAAACCGTCCCCAGTGGGTGTCAATGTGATTTGCAATTGCATCATGGTCAAAGTGGTTCTGCGGCTCTTCCCTAAGTGGGTTTACCCACGCTGGACACTAAAAGATAAAAACACAATTTCTCTTTACTCTCCAGTGGGCCAACTCAATATTAAAATCCTCGATATATATATATTTCCTGAGTACAACATGTTCCAAGGAACTCCTATATATACAGTGATACTATATATAGGGGCATAAATGGCATAGATTCAAACCATTCCTGGCGTACTCTTGTTTCCACAAACTTTGGAAAAAAAGCTTCATTCAGATGTGACAGTCAACAAAGCATTATACTGTTATATTCCCAAGTTAGGCCCATGTAGAGATGCAGCTTGTTTCTTACATTATCATCACAAATAACATTTCCAGCTGTGACCTTTTGCACACATTTTCACACACGACAATGTTGGATTAGTTTCTCAGAAACTAAACTTGTTTCTTACATCTAGCTTCACACAACATTATCACAACGCCCTGAACATCATGTACAAGGTCTTGTTTCGGACTACGTACAAATCCCATCAATATCTTCAATCACGGGGTGACAGGGCTATCTATATATCCATAACATCACTAATCTATGCGCACATCGCACGGCTGCTTTCTATTATAAAAGATGAGGATCCCAGTAGATTAGTAGAGAAGGTACTTCCGCTGACACCGAGGTCCTAGCATGCTGAGAGATCACCATGCAGTGGTCTGACATCTCGTGAAGGGTGTCCAGTACGTGAACAAGACGGAGTCCTTCACTCTATCCCATCAGGTAATGGGGTTGGATCATCCCTTGGGGGGATGCTTGGCTTTACCACTACACACACTCTAGGTACACTTAGGGTAGGGTTCGCAAAGTAGGAGTACGCTCGATTACTGCCTTGTTTTATATGCCAGCATATATACATTGTTTCAGCACCATGGTAGAACTATATCTACTATTTACTCTTTTGGTGCTTGTAATCACGTTTATCTGCTTTTGTCTACTAATCATTGTAGCACAAGTATTTTATGCAAGAATAACGTTGGTTCAATAAATATTATTCAAAACGTCCCACTGTGTATTCTCTGTATATTTTTCTGAGAATAAGTGAGCACGAGTGACTGAGCGAAAAGTTCTGCACTGTTTCCACGATCCCTGAGGGGCCAGGGTTGTCATGTTCAGTAAATCAGTAATTTTTTACTTGATTCAGACCTCAGCTGAGATCAACAAATACAGAATTAAATTTATTATTATTTAATTTAAAATGATTAAGATGGTAAAACTTTTGCATTTAAAACACACTATAAAATGGAGCAGTAACAATGTTCTATCGCCGACCCATACAACATTCAATAAAGATAAGATAAAATCTTCGGATTGTGCGTTTTAACTTTAGAACAGCTTCAGAAAGCTTTTTAAAAACGTATACAAGTTATGGCATACAAATTCATTGACAGGAGAGTTACACAACGTAATTAAATCTTGGGCCAAGAATGCATTATACTTTAATTGAATTGGAATTATATAACGTCGTCATGCCGCTACTATACTCGCATTAGGACAGATTAGTAAAACGTGAAGCAAATCTTGTCGGCCACCTTTGCATAATTCACATATGCCTTTGGGGTTATTTGTACCTTTCCAACTAGCTGAGAATGTTGCTAAAGGGAGTATACCCAAACGTAAGAGTAGAATACAGCGCCTTACCCCGTGTTCTAGTTGAAAACGTAAATAGGGAGCATAGGTTTTAAATTCTATGTGTGCTGCAAACACTTTATAATGCTTCAATTGAATGCAATGCTCTTTATCCAATTCATAGCTGATTCTAGGGGCCAAATGTTTTAAAAACAATTTCAAGTGTGCTGGGGACCACTCCTGTAAAAGTGCAACAGTGCATTGAGAAACCTCAAAGGCTTTTACCAAATTCCTATTAAAAGTAAACCCAGAGGCTTCCTCTCTAAAAGTCTCCAGTTTTAACAGATGCCTTAAGGTGTCTGGCGCTGCATGTAATAACTTGTACGCCCACCTAATAATATTTGAAATTACTCTAGCAGAGATTCCCGTTACCGATAGCTCGAGACGAAGAGCTTGGACTGGTACCGTCTTGTCATGTTCAGTGGTTGCCAAAATGTATTCCCTCCCTGGTAGGTTAGGTGGTCTTACAGTGACACTGTGAGCTAGCTGGTATAAAGGTCAACATATCCTGCGGGGATGTCCGGAATCAGTCTTGACACCAAGCCCTTAGTTTATGTTGTCCAAACAATGCGCAGGTCCTATGGCTTGGTAGGAACTACATGACAATACTTTTACTATTTCAGTTTACATTCAGCATTAAGAAATGCATACTGGACTTTGCCTTATCAGTGTGTAAACTAGGGAGCATATTTATGAGAGGCCTGTGCTGTCGTTACGTCACTATTTTTGATGCACACTCGCTGCACGTAGTACTCCATATCTTAAAGCCGGCGCATGTGTCCAAATGCATCAGTTCTTGTAGGCCTGCATTGGAAAATACCTGTGCCAGAACCAGCTGCGCCACGCAGAGACTAACATGTGCAAGATAGGCGTTCTCCTGTAAAATCCAGCGTAGAACCCACACAGTGATATTTATGGTTTTGTCAATGTGTGACACATTATCGGCAAGCGTCACGCAGAGCCTGAAATGCATCAAAAGTTCTGTGCATTGGCAACTCAAGCATAGGAAATGATGCATTCGCTGTGGTACAATAAGACAAGCCAAACAAAACAGTTTGGCAAACTCAACTACGCCATGGAGGTGCTTATTTTGCAGCTGGGGGTTGTGAAGAGACCCCCACAACCATGATGTAGGCAGCGCAGGAGAAGGAAGCGTGTTTTTCATCAACGGATTTCCCTCATTGACCTCAGGGAGGATGAGGTAATCTCATACTACTGACTCAGGAAGGAGTCCCTATTAGAACTGCTGAACCAGATAGCACCAAGGCTCCAGCCACTAACTGCCAATATCCCTCAGTAGGTCAAGCTGATGGCTGTCCTCCACATGCTGTCATCTGGTTCATTCCACTACACAACAGTCAGAGTGGTAGGACTAACGCAGCCATCTTTTTCTGCCTTCCTACCCTCTGTCCTATATGCCATCATCCGCCTAACACCACAGTGCCTCCTCTTTCCCAAGACACAACAACAGCAGCTAGAGACCAAGCAAGGTTTCTATGCCATTGCTGGATTCCCATATGTGCTAAGTACCATGGATTACACATATAAGCAACTGGTTCCCCCTGCAGCAACATCACACCTGTACAGGAACCGGAAACACGTCTACTTTATCAATGTCCAGGCTATCGTGGACCATCAGAGGATGTTCACCAACAGGCTGGTAAAATACCTAGGGAGTGTGCATGATGCTTACATCTTCAGGCACAGAATCATCAATAAGCGCTTCCAGAATGGGCGATATGGGAATTGCCTACTTGTTGGTAAGCAAATCTGAAGTACATAACAGACCTACTAACAGTAAGAAATGTATGACAAAATAGCCATCTCTGTGTATGTTGATGGAGATAGGGGCATATGTATGAGGGGTGTGCCACCTACATGCACCATGCATCATGGTACACATTCAAACTAACCCCGGGCGGAGCTTGCGGAGTGCAGCTACGTGGAGTTCCACGGAGTTGGGGGGATACTCTGTGGAACTCCGCGTACCTCCGCCACCTGCCTCCACCCCGCATAAATTAAAATAACGTACAACATAATTTAAAAAGAATAAAAGTAACTTACCTTATTGCGGTGTCCCCGGGCTGCCCTCCAAACTTCTCGCGTACATCTTGCACATACTGCGCATGCACGCGTGTGCATGCGCATTTCTCACAAAGAAATGCGCATGTGCGAGCGCACATGCGCAGTTCGTGCAAGATGTATGCGAGGAGGAGGAGGGCAGCCCGGGCACGCTGCAATAAGGTAAGTTACTTTTATACTTTTTAAATTATGTTGTACGTTATTTTAATTTATGCGGGGTGGAGGCGGGGGCCCAATTTAGCGGGGGTGGGCTGGCTAACTCCGCTCCGCTGCGGAGCCGGAGTTTTTTTCCCTACTCTGTGTTCTCAGCGGAGCGCGGAGTAGGGAAATCTCCGCAGACTCCGCTGGCGGAGCATGGGTCTCCGCCCACGCCTATTTCAAACCATCAAGTCACATATGTTAAAACTCACAAAGCCACTTTGTGTGCCTTTGAATGGTGTAAAGGTACAGAGCAATGCAATACTGGGCAAACTGCAGTGTGCCATCACTGTGTGCACAAGACCTGTTCCATGGATGTTGTGGCGGTGTCTCCATTCAACTCCAATGGTTCATCCCACACCAGGTGAGGGGCATGGTTAGGCCAGCCAAGATAGCGGACGCAACTACCTAATGCTCTGTCAGTGAGCTTGCACATAGTCTGCCATCTGGCCACTGTTTAGGTGGGGGAGTCACTGGTGAGCGCGGCCGCCTCCATACACCGTGCTTCTTCCATGCTGCATCCCTGGAATCGTCACAAGAGCACCTGAGATTTGGGGGGCCATGAACCTCATGGAGTCGCTGCAGGGAATGGTGGGCATTAGCCGAGGAGACCCATGCAGGTGGCGAGGGGCTGGTGATTGGGTGCACCACCGCTGAGATCCGGGGGTGTGCCCTGGAAGGCCCTTTCTGGTGTGGGCACGGGACTCTGCCTGAGGCCCAATTTGGTTGTGGCTCGGTTCCCCTTCCTTGGTGCCCTCACCAGGTAGCGCTGGGGGGTGCTGCACTGCCACCTACCGACTGCGACGGTGATGTGATAAGCAGCAGATCCTGCTCTTGACCATCCCAGATAGAGGGCACGTGCCCCACCTTCTGCATCCTTTGAACTAGTGCTGTGGATATCGTCCAGCTGCCTGAAACCCAACAGTCACCCCAGACCAACGCAGCTGATGACACCTCAGCGGGATTCCTTCTGAAGCGAATGACCCATAGGCCTATCTCTCTAACAACCACCTCTCTCTGCCAGTGCCCCCACTTCGGCAATATAATTGGAGTGCACCGGGGTGGCAATGACTTGCAGTAAGCTGACAAGGCGTCGACCCTTTACTGTGCCGCACATCGAACACCACACAGGACCCTGGGCCCCTGGCTGTATCAAGAAGGCACAGGCACTCCCACTGTAACTGCATTCTTACGGCTTCTCAAGCATTGCCAAACAATGGCCTGGGACACCGGGATGCTCCTTCACTCCATCATCTTGACTTTTGATATCAGCGTCACAGTCAAGGTGCACATGAGACACCTGCTGCCCACCCTGAACCCTACCCTCACTCACAACCGTCTCCTAACCAGCTCAACGGGTCAAAAACTCCACAACACAGACAGCAACATTAATGCCAGCATCTTTCACTCTCTTCCCGCACCTCGGCTCAGGTCGCTCCCCATGCAGGCCGCAGAGTGGCAATCTCAGACCCCTCAAGGCACTACCATTTTAAACCAAGGGCCATCACTGACCATGGGCAGGCTGATTTCCACCACCTCTGTCCTGCCGCCGGCCTCCACAGACCCGCCCTCCTCGGTCCCGGACACCCTGCTATTAGAAGACGTACCATCCCTCTCCACATTAGGCAAACCAGACAGAGTGCTGGCAGCTATAGAGCCCTCTTACGTCACCATGGAGTCCAGATTTGGAACCCTGACTACAGAACTCGATCATCGCAACCTCACAGACAAGGTCTCAGATGACAAGAAGACCCTAGCCAACCTACAACTGCTCACGGGAGACAACCAATCCGCGATCCAGGATCTGTGGGGCCAAGTCCTGCACCTCGAGAACAGGGCGGAGGATCTGGAGGGGTGCTCCCGCAGGAGCAATAGCAATATCCAGGGATTTCCAGAGGTGATTGAGGGAACTGACCCCGTTGCCTATGTAGACAGTTGGTTCAAAATCTCCACCCAAGCATCGGACCTCATCCCCTTCTACACTCTGGAAAGGATGCACCGCATTCCAGCCAGGCACCCGCCGCCTGGATCTCCTCCCCGCCCCCTGCTGGGAAAACTTTTGTTCGTTCGAGACCGCAATGCTATACTCCGTGAGGTCAGGCGGGCGAGCCCACCCCGGGTGAAGGACAAAACCATCATGCTGTTTTCTGACTATACCCGGGTGGTCCAGTGTCAACGCTTCTCCTTCCTGGAGGTCAAGCGGCGTCTCCACCCACATGGGTGCAGTACTCATTAGTGTTCCCAGCCCGGCCCGCCTCAAGATAAGTGTCCAATGGCAACACCGTTTTTCTTCAAGGGAAGCCTGGGACTGGACTGGCCAACCTCAAGGAGATTCAGCAGTGGACTGCCCTAAACCTGCGCTTGGCCCTTCTGGGCCACGAGCCTGCAGACGGGGCAAGCCACATGCGAGGCCTCCCTCTCGGATATCCTCAACCAGGTCTGCTAATCTGGAGAAGATAACTGCAGACCACAGGTGAGCTCTGCAGGCTGCTGCAAATCTGGGCCTAATACAACAACGATGGATGACAAGAGGGGCACACACATTTTCTCCTCAGAGGAAAACAATTTCTAGTCCAACGTCTCTCTCACTGGCTCTGGCGACACCAGAGAGGGCAGACAACTTCATCTAAACATTGTATTCCTGGAACCCATGGCAGATTGCCTCATGCAATCCGATAACAGTCCTGCACTATGCGTCCCCCTACCGATGCAGAGGCTCCCCTCACCTGTCCACCTCACTTGAGCCTCTCATGCTGGACAATTCACTCCATCACCCGGGGCCTTCATCCTAGCGCTCGCCCCATGCGGAGCCTCGCATTGGATGCCGGGGCCATCAGTGGTCCCCCACCAGCACTGGCACGCACCGCCCCATGCACCTTTAAGGACAACATGGCTACAGCGCTATCTACCAACGCCTAGCCTTACCCCAATGATACACTAGGGAACATCGCACATGCCTTCTTTTGACGTATTACCAGTTGTGAAAAGCCCCCAGTATTGTGATAATCTCATCCCAAGTTGGCACAGTTACCCCTACTCACTTACCCACCCACTCTTGCTCCACCTTGTTGTCCGGGCGCCCTGTAGCATCTAGGGCATGGACTGGGCGACGTGGCGAGGCAGCACTACCCTTGCCACTCACTTTACCCTCAGACCATCATGACCCCCTCAGCTGATATTCATTTCCTCACCTTGAACATCTGAGTCATGCACACCGCCAGAAAGCACTATGCAGTCTATTCCAACATGTAGGAAGGTGGAATCTGACTATATGGTTGCCCCCACTTTTTTTATGGTGTTTAGCTGGTTTATGACTTAGTTGGACTGGGACCCTGCTATTCAGGGCCCCAGTCTATCTGCTCTCTCTAAACGACATGGAGTGCACTCTAGGTGCACTAGTGATTGGATACTGTGGTGCCTTATGAGTCCCTAGTATATGGTACCTTAGGTGCCAAGGGCATAGGTACTTCACAGGCCTACCAGGGGCTGCAGCATGTGTTATGCCACCCCTGGGAAGCAGTCTAAATCTGACACCACAGGCCTGCTACTGCAGCCTGGGTGAGGTGGTGCTAGCACCCCTCACTGAGATATAGGTTTCCTATATCTCTCTTGCACACACATATAAACCTATCAGTCACCCCTAAGGCAGGCCCTATCAATCCTGAGGGCAGGGTGCTTGGCTTCTATGTGAGGGGGTGCCTCTGCATGAGCAGGGCCCCTCTGCAGTTCTCAGAGTCCATTCTCTGGTGCTGTTTGTGGATGCGGTTAAACCATATACTCTTAAGTGCATTATATCCTCGCGGTAAATGCTAACTTTGGAATGGCTGCATCAAAACATGTCGTGTTTGGTGTCAAACATCTTGAATACTACCCCCCGCCAATCTTGGCGGCGGGGGTAGCATTCCACCCTTCTAGAGGGATAAGACATGTACCTGCTGTGGAAACGCGGTAGAATCCTAAAGAGCCCTGGCATCACAAAATGGATGCCACCAGTCACAGACACTGGGCTGCCCTCCTGCTGATGACCGAAACTCACAGTGGAGGAAGCCCAACAATAGGCATCCTGTCACAGGGAGGTGTAACCACCTCCCAGACAGGGTTTAGTGTATTGGGGCTGGGTGGGTGCACTCTTAGAGTGCTTTGAAGTCCTGCACTGGGGGAGCAGAAGGCTCCTCTGTGCATATGCCAGTTCAAACCAGCTCAGGGGCTACCTGCCCCTGCTCTGGCGCGAAACTGGACAAAGGGAAGTGGGTGTAGCCACCCCCTCCCTTGACCCTCCCATAGGTGGGGTCATAGAGCTAGTCCATCCCCTCTTTTTAGTATAAGAGGGGGAACCTTGCCATTGCAAAGCAGATAACCCCTGGACGACGCTCTACAGAAGAATCCTGGCCCTTCGACGTTCCACTACCTTTGGAAGACAGAAGAATCTCCCTTGGAGTCAAGGAGTGACTCCCCTGCTTGGCAGGCACCAAAAACGACAACGACGGTCGCAAACTACGCCGCTCCCGCCGGAGTCCGAGGTCCCTGCAGCCCAAGAAGTGGATTTCCTGACCTCTCCCAGGCCATCGTGAGTCCCCAGCGAAGCTGAGGCAAGTGGACCCCACGAGTAACGAGGAACCGCGACCCCTGGGTACCGTGCACTATTGTCGAGTGCAACCCATTCACAACGTTCTACGAACTTGTGCTTTGGACCACGTGTGGTCCCGACCTCCAGCAGGAATCCCTCCGAAGATCAGAGGCCTACACCGTCCCGAGTGACCGTGGGCCCCTGTTGAGTGATTCCGCCCGAGGTGTCTTCGCGATCCCTTGCCCGCTGGCTTGTGGGTCCCCAGAAGACTTCTTAAAGAAACCAAAGGGCTCCCCTGATTGCTCCAGGCCTGCCCTGACTTACCCTCGCTGGGTGAGTTCCGCAGACCTTGCTGGTCTGCGCCATCGACTTTTCTCCATCTCCCCGAGACTTGCGGCTGCCAAGGCTTGTTGGCTCCTATCGAGTTGCCGACACCGCAGTCAGCTGCAGACGTCGAGGGACACACCGAATCCAGCTCCTGGTCGTCGTCGACACCTCCTGGACCACGTGGCTGAAGAGTCAAGGCACCTGCAACCGACCTGAAGCGACCGACGACGGTGGGCATCCATCTTCCTTGCCCCGGGTCACTGCCAAGTGACTTTGAACACTGTCCCCTCTGCTTTCAGGTCATCCTTCTTCAGAATCCAAGCTTGGATTCCACCGGACACTTCTTCAGCTCCCGCAAGCAGCAAGTCTTCTTTGTTCGCCATTGAAAACGACGCCGCGACCCGACACCAAAGGACACCTGTGCACCCGGCTTCCCTGGGTGAGGTAACTCCAGCACTACGGTGCTCCTGTGGGTGTGGGCCCTAGAACTACTTACCCTGTAAGTGACTTGCTTGTAGGTTCTCCCGAAGTATCCTAAAACTCCTTATTTCCAACCGCGACTTGCCCCATTGAAGTTAACGGCGATTCGCGCCTGTGTATCCACACTGCACGCGTCCCCCGTGGGTCCTTTACTTACCTGCCTTGGGTGGTTTCGTGAGGCCCCAGCACTTCTGAAGGCCCTAGGCCTTGTCTCCTTGCAAGTCGTTGTTTCTAAGTCTCTTACTTAGTATATGGTCTGGTACGCCCCTAGGGCCCCAGCCATATTTTGTGCTTAACTTATTGTGAAACGTTGATTTGTGCATATGTTTGTCTTCTAATCTCATAAAGAGATTAGTAGAGAGTTATTTAGAAATAAATACATATATATTTGATATATATACCTGTGTGGTGTCTTTTCATTTGGTGATTCAAGAGATTATATGGTAAAACAAGCTGCTTTACATTCCTCCGAGACTTAGCCTGAAGGCTGCTCTCCACAGCTACCACTAGGATAGCTTTCTTTAAAAGGTTGTCTTAAACCTATCTACCATAAGAGTCGATTTGCCCTGGTGCAAGGTGTCCACTTTAATTAGTGAACAGCATATACCAGGCCAACTTCTCACATTGGTGGGCAGCGTGTGGGATTCCAGCTTGCCATTGTTTTACCAGAAAATCTCTATTTGAATTACTAACTGAAAACCATTATAGGTACTCAAGGTACATATAAAGTCAAGCTTAGTATCAATAAGTTCTACTGAACTTAGAGCTGTGTGCCAAGGGATAGCACACCCTTTCCACAGCTCAAGCTAGGATCAGTAGGCCACAAACTAGTGTAGGTAGTACAACACTGCACAACACTAGAATGTCCTTAAAGGGTGGACCCAGTGGATCCACTCAGCCTCAGTATAAGGACATGGCTTTCTCTGACTTGAGAGCCATGTGTGTTGACAGACACCTGAGACTAGGACAGAGTCCCTCAACACTACACCTGATAGATCTGCTGACAGCAGATGACCTTAGATTGGCTCTAGGAGCTAAGGGGTCTGAATCAGTGGGTGGGTCAATCATAGTATCTGGGTCAGATGAGGACAATCCGAATGACCAAGACTCTGTGGTTGAAGGGCCAGGCTTCAAGGAGCCTGAACAGGACAGAGGAGTTCTCCCTAAGAGAACTGGCAGAGTGGATGAGAGGCACAGATCCCCTTCCAGGGAATCTGAGCACTCTTATCACTCTGGCAGAGAATTTGTCCAAGAGAGGAGCTCATACTTTAACTTAAGAGAGACCTCCTCTGAGAGAAGGTGCAAACTGCTCCAGTATGAGGAAGCCAAAGTGGCCCTCAGAACCAAGCAGTTGGCACTGGATAGAGAAGCCCTGGAGATCCAGAGAGCTTCCAGAAGGGAGGGTTTAGAACCCCCTGGTGGCAGCAACAGTGTCCCTAGAGGCAGAGAATATGTCCCTGACCATAGGAACCTGAGCAAGGTTGTTCCTCCCTACCAGAGTGGGGATGATATCCACAAGTGGATAACTGCTATGGAGAGGGCCTGTAGAGTACAGCAGGTCCCCCAAAAGCAGTGGGCAGCAATCTTGTGGCTCTCCTTTTCAGATAAAGGTAGAGACAAGCTCCTCACTGTTAGAGAAGAGGATGCTGATAATTATGAGGTCCTGAAGAGTGCACTGATAGATGGGTTTGGCTTAACCACTGAAGAGTACAGGTTGAAGTTCAGAGATACCCAGAAGGCACAGACTCAGGACTGGACAGACTTTGTAGATTGTGCATCCAAGGCTCTGGAGGGTTGGCTGGTTGGCAGTAGGGTTACTGATTTCAAAGGATTTTATAATCTAATGATGAGAGAACAGATCCTTAATAATTGTCAAAACCAGCTTTTACACCAGTACCTGGTGGACTCTGATCTGACCTCTCCCCAAGAATTGGGAAAGAAGGCAGACAAATGGGTCAGAACCAGAGTAAGGCCTAAGAATCAGGGTGGTGACCACAAGAAAGATTCTACCAAGTCCCAAGAGAAAGGTGGGGATAAATCCAAGGATAAGTCCACTACAGGGCCCCAAAATTCCTCTTCTGGGGGTGGGTCCCAAACTCCTTCCTCTCCTGAAAAGAAACCCTATTGCCATGTCTGTAAAAAGCCTGGGCACTGGAAATCTGATCCCAGTTGTCCCAGGAATGGCAATAAAGAAAATGTTCCTCCAACAACTACTACCACCCCTCCTGGTACTACCAGTAGTAATCCTCCAGTTGGGAGTAGTGCACCCAAGAAGTTAGGTGCTTTTGCAAGAGGAACAGAGGTGGGCCCTAGTTTAGACAGGACCCCTCAACAGACTCCTCAGATTCTGATGGTGGTGTAGGATATGCCACCTTTACCATGGGTCCCATAGCATTGGGCAGGTACAGACTGGAGCCAATAATTAATGGTCAGAAAGCTGTGGCATTTAGGGACACAGGGGCTAGTGTCACCATGGTGGCAGGGAAACTAGTCCCCCCTCACCAGCTTTTACCTGAGTTTAAATACCAGGTGACCAACATTGATGGTGTCAGAACAGATCACCCCATGGCCATAGTCAATCTCAGCTGGGAGGGGGTCACAGGCCCAAAAAGAGTGGCAGTGTCCCCAACCTTACCTGTAGATTGCCTGATGGGCAATGATCTGGAAATTTCAGCCTGGGCTGAAATTGAACACCAAACCCATCTGAAGATGTTGGGTGTCCCTGTAAAGGTTAGTGGGGCTGTGATGGCCACAGCCCCAGCCCAAGATTTTGGAGAGATGGAGCCTGGAAGAATGGCCCACTCTCCCCCAGAAGAGAGCACAAGGGTTGAAGAAAAGTCTTCTTCCCTCCAGACAGTAGGTAAGGGTCAGCCTCCTCAGGGAACTGACCCTACCCCTAGTGAAGGAACTGCCACAGAGGTAGTCAGGCCTGGCCTGGCCACCCCCTGATGGCAGAGGACCCTTACAAGGTGGTACCCAGTCTGGAGCAGGTAACCTGCCCCTCTCTACCCTGCCTCAGTCAGCCCAGGGCTGCAGAGGTCAGGGAGGTCAGTGGACCCCCAGGGCCCCCTGTCCAGAGGAACCCCCCATCAGCAGATTAGGGGCACCCAGGCTAGTAGCCCTAGCCAGGTAGAAATTCCTCAACCCACTGAGGGATCCCCCATACCTTTATGTAGGGACCTCCCCCAGAAGGACTCTGTTAGGCAAGGGCAAACCTGGGACCAAAAGGTTCCAAACATGCCATGTCCCTCCAGTGTTCCACCCAAAGGGACCCAACCCCCGGCTGTAGGCAGTCAAAGGTTGACCCTTAGAGCAGAGTACCACTCAGTCATGGAAAGACAGGCATACATGGTGACCAGTGAGCTGAGAAAGCTGAGGCCAACATTCCTAGGGCCACACTTCCCTACTCAGACACCTCACCAGCCTGGTACTTTACCAAAGCACACCACAGGTAGTGATTCCCCATGGTGGAGACCCTCTCATACCCTTAGGGTGAGGGATTGCTTAGTGGACCATAAGACAGGGGGCAACCATGCTAGTGCAGGTGCTTCCTTATATGGCCACTTAGTCAATAAAGGCTCAACTGGCCAAGGTTAGCCTTATCTCCTTTCGTTTGGGGGGGGGTTATGTAGGAAGGTGGAATCTGACTATATGGTTGCCCCCACTTTTTTATGGTGTTTAGCTGGTTTATGACTTAGTTGGACTGGGACCCTGCTATTCAGGGCCCCAGTCTATCTGCTCTCTCTAAACGACATGGAGTGCACTCTAGGTGCACTAGTGATTGGATACTGTGGTGCCTTATGAGTCCCTAGTATATGGTACCTTAGGTGCCAAGGGCATAGGTACTTCACAGGCCTACCAGGGGCTGCAGCATGTGTTATGCCACCCCTGGGAAGCAGTCTAAATCTGACACCACAGGCCTGCTACTGCAGCCTGGGTGAGGTGGTGCTAGCACCCCTCACTGAGATATAGGTTTCCTATATCTCTCTTGCACACACATATAAACCTATCAGTCACCCCTAAGGCAGGCCCTATCAATCCTGAGGGCAGGGTGCTTGGCTTCTATGTGAGGGGGTGCCTCTGCATGAGCAGGGCCCCTCTGCAGTTCTCAGAGTCCATTCTCTGGTGCTGTTTGTGGATGCGGTTAAACCATATACTCTTAAGTGCATTATATCCTCGCGGTAAATGCTAACTTTGGAATGGCTGCATCAAAACATGTCGTGTTTGGTGTCAAACATCTTGGAATACTACCCCCCGCCAATCTTGGCGGCGGGGGTAGCATTCCACCCTTCTAGAGGGATAAGACATGTACCTGCTGTGGAAACGCGGTAGAATCCTAAAGAGCCCTGGCATCACAAAATGGATGCCACCAGTCACAGACACTGGGCTGCCCTCCTGCTGATGACCGAAACTCACAGTGGAGGAAGCCCAACAATAGGCATCCTGTCACAGGGAGGTGTAACCACCTCCCAGACAGGGTTTAGTGTATTGGGGCTGGGTGGGTGCACTCTTAGAGTGCTTTGAAGTCCTGCACTGGGGGAGCAGAAGGCTCCTCTGTGCATATGCCAGTTCAAACCAGCTCAGGGGCTACCTGCCCCTGCTCTGGCGCGAAACTGGACAAAGGGAAGTGGGTGTAGCCACCCCCTCCCTTGACCCTCCCATAGGTGGGGTCATAGAGCTAGTCCATCCCCTCTTTTTAGTATAAGAGGGGGAACCTTGCCATTGCAAAGCAGATAACCCCTGGACGACGCTCTACAGAAGAATCTTGGCCCTTCGACGTTCCACTACCTTTGGAAGACAGAAGAATCTCCCTTGGAGTCAAGGAGTGACTCCCCTGCTTGGCAGGCACCAAAAACGACAACGACGGTCGCAAACTACGCCGCTCCCGCCGGAGTCCGAGGTCCCTGCAGCCCAAGAAGTGGATTTCCTGACCTCTCCCAGGCCATCGTGAGTCCCCAGCGAAGCTGAGGCAAGTGGACCCCACGAGTAACGAGGAACCGCGACCCCTGGGTACCGTGCACTATTGTCAAGTGCAACCCCTTCACAACGTTCTACGAACTTGTGCTTTGGACCACGTGTGGTCCCGACCTCCAGCAGGAATCCCTCCGAAGATCAGAGGCCTACACCGTCCCGAGTGACCGTGGGCCCCTGTTGAGTGATTCCGCCCGAGGTGTCTTCGCGATCCCTTGCCCGCTGGCTTGTGGGTCCCCAGAAGACTTCTTAAAGAAACCAAAGGGCTCCCCTGATTGCTCCAGGCCTGCCCTGACTTACCCTCGCTGGGTGAGTTCCGCAGACCTTGCTGGTCTGCGCCATCGACTTTTCTCCATCTCCCCGAGACTTGCGGCTGCCAAGGCTTGTTGGCTCCTATCGAGTTGCCGACACCGCAGTCAGCTGCAGACGTCGAGGGACACACCGAATCCAGCTCCTGGTCGTCGTCGACACCTCCTGGACCACGTGGCTGAAGAGTCAAGGCACCTGCAACCGACCTGAAGCGACCGACGACGGTGGGCATCCATCTTCCTTGCCCCGGGTCACTGCCAAGTGACTTTGAACACTGTCCCCTCTGCTTTCAGGTCATCCTTCTTCAGAATCCAAGCTTGGATTCCACCGGACACTTCTTCAGCTCCCGCAAGCAGCAAGTCTTCTTTGTTCGCCATTGAAAACGACGCCGCGACCCGACACCAAAGGACACCTGTGCACCCGGCTTCCCTGGGTGAGGTAACTCCAGCACTACGGTGCTCCTGTGGGTGTGGGCCCTAGAACTACTTACCCTGTAAGTGACTTGCTTGTAGGTTCTCCCGAAGTATCCTAAAACTCCTTATTTCCAACCGCGACTTGCCCCATTGAAGTTAACGGCGATTCGCGCCTGTGTATCCACACTGCACGCGTCCCCCGTGGGTCCTTTACTTACCTGCCTTGGGTGGTTTCGTGAGGCCCCAGCACTTCTGAAGGCCCTAGGCCTTGTCTCCTTGCAAGTCGTTGTTTCTAAGTCTCTTACTTAGTATATGGTCTGGTACGCCCCTAGGGCCCCAGCCATATTTTGTGCTTAACTTATTGTGAAACGTTGATTTGTGCATATGTTTGTCTTCTAATCTCATAAAGAGATTAGTAGAGAGTTATTTAGAAATAAATACATATATATTTGATATATATACCTGTGTGGTGTCTTTTCATTTGGTGATTCAAGAGATTATATGGTAAAACAAGCTGCTTTACATTCCTCCGAGACTTAGCCTGAAGGCTGCTCTCCACAGCTACCACTAGGATAGCTTTCTTTAAAAGGTTGTCTTAAACCTATCTACCATAAGAGTCGATTTGCCCTGGTGCAAGGTGTCCACTTTAATTAGTGAACAGCATATACCAGGCCAACTTCTCACACAACATCAAGCAACAACAAGCGCAAATCATCTTTTTTGCAAGAAACTCATGTCACTGCAGGTGAACTAGACCATATGCAAAAGGTGTTGGAGAAGCCTCATCTGTGCCACCACCTACTTGGCGTATGCACGAGGCACACTGGTGTAGGTATGCCCTGGCATCCCATTCCAGGAAACAAGCATGACCATTGACAGGGAAGGCACCTAACACCAAGCAGGGGGCCTTCTGGGATGCACTCTCCACCACACTTGCCCATAAGACCACGTTTCTGTGGGTGTTGGGGGGAGTACAATTGCATGCTTGATCTGGTGCGATCCCCCCATGCCTCGCTCCTCTCCACACGCGCAAGCGAATCACTTCTGGACCTGGGCACACCACTAGTCGCTTATGGACACATGGTGATCCCAACATCTGGGTACCCAGCTCTTCTCCTTCCACTCCATACCTCGACAGCTTCCTTTGCTTTGCCCCACTGGTACCCCTAGTCCAACACTCAGATTATCTGGAACATGTATTCTCCAACATGACACGTACATCATGGACTTGAAATGGGCGTCCACACCCCCCAACAGCTACGTGTAAGTTGCCACAAAATTGCTTGGAAGGCCCAGCGTTTGGGGAGGAGCAGGGAAACCTATTCCAAGTTTATTTTTATGACAACCATAACATGCCTCCTCCAGGACACTGGAGAGGGATGCTTTTAAGGTGGTGACGAGAGGTGCCTGCATCCAGCAGATAGCAGGTGTCCGCTGAATCCTGGAGAGAGACATAGGGACAACTGAGCAGAACATAGCTGACCTTAGCAAAGCTACAGATACCAAGCCCTGCAACTCGCGGAGGTGAAAACCTCTTATGCAGCCCTCTTAGAAAATATATGTCACTACAACTTCACCGCCCACGCAGTAAAAGTTCACAGAAAAGGTGGCAAATCCAGTAGGCTATTGGCTTGGCTAGTCTGACAGGACTCAGTGTCTCACCTCATCACTGAAGTGGTTGACCCCATAGGCAATACAGTCTGCATGCAAGTAGATACCCTCATGTGGCACTACCTCTTCACAGTGCTCATCCGCATGGGGATTATGCTCAGACTTCCAGCCTACACAAGATTACTGCATTCCAAGCCAACCTCCCGGATCCACCTGGGTCATCTCATTTCGGCCTCGTTCCCAGTTGGCTGCAGTATGAGACAGTGATGCCAACTCTCTCCCTTACTGTTTGCACTTGCAAGCGAACCCCTAGCCGTGCTGCTGCACAGGGAGAATTGGGAGTGGGGCATTCCACTCGCAGGTAGGGCACACAATGTGTCCTTAGACGCAGCCTACCTGCTCCTATACGTGTGAGACATAAAAGCCTACCTTGCCCCACTTCGAGATACTCTATCAGATTATGTCTCCACTTCTGGACTCAAAGTCAACTGGGCAAAATCAGCAGTATACCCACTGTGCCCTGATCAACAGCCATGAGACTTATATGTCGGCACCACCCCCCTCAATTGGTATGTTCAGGTGACCTGTTACCTAGGGGTCTATCTCTATCATGACCCCCAAGACCTATATGTGGGGAACCTCCGCAAGGCCTTGGCAGAAATCCGAGCCCAGGTACATTTCTGGCAGTCCCTTCCACTAGCCCACAAAGGCAAAATTGCCTTAGCGAAGATGGTTATTTTGCCTTGCCTACTATATTATTTTGTGAACCTCCCAGTTATTTTGCCACGTTCTTTCTTTAAGGAACTAGATTCTCTCCTCTGGAAGTACATATAGGTAGTCGGCGCAGACGAGTTGCCCTTGCCAAACTACAGCTAACCGTGGTTTGGGGAGGCCTGGACACCCCTTTCTTTGAGGCATACTTTCTTGCAGCACAGCTCCAGTGGCTGGCCCGCTGGACGGCTGGACTATAAATGGACGAAACTTGTACCGAGCTCGGGCCCCTGCTGGAATCCACAATCTAAGGCTTACTCCAACCGAAAGTCCTGCCCACTTCCACAAGGCCCTTACAGGTGACGACCACAAAGACATGCATGACCAGGATACATCGCCTCTCCCAGGGGGCTCCACTATACCCCCTGAACTTACCTTTAGTTGGTCTCCCTCACTACTCAGGATTCTGCATGGCTGGGGACCTAAGGGTCTGGACAGGCCACTAATAATTACAACGTGCAACCTCTTTGGCAAAGGCAATCTCCTCCCCTTCGGCCAACTTGCCGAGGCGAATGACCTCCCGCCAGGTCAGTTCCTCCTGCACAGACAGCTCAGTCACATGTGCCACACCCTCTGAGACCTCTCAGCGGGTGCAATGCATCCATACTGCAGACCATCCAGGCAATAGGAGGTGGCCGTCACCTCATTACTTGGTTGTACAAGGCCATTTACGAATTAACAACCACCCCTCTCACAGTGCTGCGCCAAAAGTGGGATGACAACTTCAGGAGGGTATTGCATGACAGGGAGTGGGAACGAGCACTCAAGTTCCCTAAAAAAGTCTCTTGCAACTCTTGCATTAAAAACATACAATTGTTTATACTTCTTAGGGCCATTTCACCCCAGCTCAGCTACTCAGTTACTTCCCTTAGACACAGTTTGAATGCCAGCGCTGCTGAACTCCTGACACGGATCTCATGCACATGCTGTGGTCCTGCCCTGACCTGCAAAGCTATTGGCATTCAATCCACACCACCATGCACGAGGTTAAGGAGCTACCAGACATTCACACATGGGAAGCATGCTCCCTCTGCATATACAACTGCAAGAAACAACAGAAAGTATTTGCATGCTTTGTGGCCCTGGCCCTTCTATTAGCCAAACACACACTCACACTTCACTGGTGCTCCCCTCAGCCCCCCAGTGGAAGCATTGCAGAGAGCAATGCGCAAATGGGGTGCTGCAGAGGAAGATGTCCTTCACCACGAGGAGGTACGGCAGCTTTGCAGGCAACCTATATCCCCTTAGTGAGCCACCCTGTATACACTTCCAGCAGAAGGCGGGAAATGACAACCTACCCCCATGAGCATGCTATGCACCCCACACACATTCTATAAACCCCACCTCAAATGGGGGCACCCATGTCAGCACTGACCAGCAATATTGCTTTGCTCACCCCGAATCTCTGGAATGCTCCCACATACCCACTCGCCTGCCCTCACCACACTGCCCACATCGCTCTTTAAAACTAGACAATACAGCTGAGCCCACCCACCCCTCACCCCAATCCCACTGTCACCCCCAGTTACGACGAATTAAGCACAGCGTGCATCAGAGACAGTGTGAGCTCCTAAGCCCATACACACTTTGCGCAGATGTTTTGTCTAATACATTTATGTATAATATGCCTATGCTTAAGTACATTGATCTTCTTGCTCGGTACTACTGCATTAATCTATAAGACGTCATATGTAGCCATTGTTCATGTTGTAAAAATCAATAGAAATATTTAAAACAAAATAAAATGATCCCACACCAGGCAAACTTCAAAATGTGACACATCAATTGGTCTCCCCAGGCGATGTGTAACAAGGAAAAACAACTGAAGTGATCAAGTCACTCCTGCTTTATATGTATATGAACAAAGGACAAGGGAACCCTGAAAGTCAGAAGGGACCAAGGGTAGAAGTATGTTATTAGAGACAGCGGTCCCTATCAAGGAAAATATGCAATCATAACCACAAAACTACAATCAGAGTTGGGTATGTTACTGTCCAAATGGAAAGTATTATATTTATTTCCACATTAAATAAACATGAACCAGTATATAATATCATGCAGTGAGCAGGAAGTGACGGGTACTGGAAATCAGCAGATTTCAAGACCTCATGCATATAGCTGCAAAGTGACTTTTGGTGATACATAAGTTACAGTAGTCAAAGTAGAAAAAACATCTTATGCTTCACATAAATCATGAGTCAGAGTATGGAGTCAAGATGTAGTTGTCGACAACGTTTCGATCCCCAACGACGGTTATGGGATCATCATCAGGACAAGGGAAACAGAATGCCTGAGAAGTTGCTGTAAGTCCGGGATGCGGACCACATGTTAGGGGGTGTGCAAGAGCCGGTGTCGAGCGCATGGCAGCACAGTAACTCGGTACACGAAAGTACAAGGTTGCCAAGATCCGGCTGGGTAGTTTTAGTGAGTATTACCTGTTTATATATAAATAGCTTTTCTACTTTCACGACTGCTTAATCATTTTCTGCGTAAGAGTTGTCATAAGTGCTTAGGTTGAGGTGAGTACATGATGTAGCAATTCCATGCACTGTTTGTAGATATGTGAACTTTGTGAGATACCTATGGACAAGAGTCAGTATACTTTGCAATTGAGTCACTTAAGGAATCTTCAACATTCTTTGGGCACTGTGAGTGGTCCACTTTCTGTGAATTAACGCACAGCCAAAAACAGATAGTCACCTACTGCAGCACCTTGTGTGTACGTTATGCTAAATTTATAGTAGGGATGGAACTGTCACCCCATAGCACCCATTCATGTCTGTGCTGGGGCACATACTGGTACCTGTCACTTATGCACTCACCCTTGCACCATTGTACTGGTAGGTCATTGTTGTTTTCTGTTTAGTAGCAACAAAAGTGCCCCCACCTGCCTGTAAACTTCAAATATCCTTGGCGTTGAGTACTTGCTAAGTGTAGCACTTGCTGCATGTGAATTTGTGCAACTACTTGCTAAGTTGGAAAAACGTTTGTCTTACATTTCCTTTTGGCCTAGGGATTTGTAGCTTCGTTCCTGTGTCTGTGCTCTGGCGCCCAATTATTATTCTGGGTGTATATAGTACAACTGATGTCATGTGTCACCGAGCCTTATCCGGCGCTGCCCCAAAGATATGGAACTCTCTTCCACCGGAAGTACGCAGAATCTCCTCAACGACTGCTTTCAAACTGGAAGCCAAAAGATTCCTAATGAATAAATTCTTACCTTAATTGGGCTAGGTTCACCTGCTTGAAGTCATTGATCCTACAACCATTCTACCATCATTTGTAACTGCTCGTCTTTACAGCATAGTGTGCCCCCCTTCGCAGTCCGCTATATACATGTTTATTGTATTACTCTCCGTGACTCAATTGACCTGTAATTATGCGATCATTCTCGTTTCTTATTCTTACTTGTTGTTGATATTGCATTTATGTCCTTCCTTCCACCCTATTGTAAAGCGCTCTGATATCCTTCGGGATCTTGTTCGCGCTATATAAAACTTTATAAATAAATAAATACATGTGTGAGGGCTCTCAGGGGCAGAGGGACACGTTGTCCCTACACATCACAGTGCACCTTACTACAGCATTCCTCATTTGACATATGACCTCAAATACTTAGTTGTTGCAGTTCATGCTGAATGGCATCTGGGGTGTAGCACTGAGCTTCTACATCTTTGAGTGGCATTGGTATGATGTTAATCAGAAGGAGACTGGCCATTAGTATCTGCATATTGTCAGTGCATGTATTATGATAGTACTTAAAGGATATCTTCAATGTAAACATTGATTCTGACATATGTGCATGATGACATTGCCGTGATAACTGAGCAAGATATCGGATATGTGAACATGTGTTAGTGGTTCACATGCCTCACAGGACCCAATTTGTGCAGGTATGCTACTGTGTGATTAGTTGGGCTTTTTCACTGTGTGCCACTCAAGTTAATGATGCTTATTGTCACACCATGATGTTCAATAGTTAAATGAGAATTTCCACATTACGCCATAGCAGTGGAGGTACATAATGCTTGGCCATGTCCAACCAGAGCATTTGATAGGGACTGTAGCACAATCAACTTGAGATGCTAAGAAGTGTCTTTAGTATATACACATCCGCCACAGTCTAGTTAGTCCTATCTGCAACAGACATACAACAAACTGCTTCACAGTAGTGTATTTATTTACACTGTTGTGCTGTCTTGCATGCACATTGTGCATTCAGTCAGCCAAGGGCTCATATTTCACATGCATGCACACAAATCTACACAGATTGTAACCTTGCTACACTGCAGTAATGTGTAAGGGCACATACTTAGCATGGTTTTCCAATTTGTGTATACTCATGGGTTAGCATTACACACACAGTTGTCTCCCTAGTTCACTTCACTAGGCACTATGTACCATCCCTGAGTAGATAGGCCCAGTCAAACATGTAACATTGCTACCTATGACACTCACCCCAGTTCGTGTTTGCCAGAGTAGGTTATCAAGCTCAAGCTGTGGCCCACATGCTAGTAGTAATGATATTCTGTGACATGTACCTACCCATGTTGGCCATGCAACTAGGCCCATAAACCTCCAACCATCCTTAAAACCTGTCAATCATTGTGGAAACCTATCTCATCCTGTCACTTCACTATTAGCTGTTTGACATCCTCCTGCTTTGACATATGTGGTATCAACAGACATGTGTTTTTAGGACTCTAGTCCTCACACCTACTACATCTTTACCCAGGTCCACATTACATATAGTATGTTGTACACCAATGCCCTTTTCTACGGAATCCCTTTATAGCTACAAACCATGAGTGACATTACCAGATACAGCAGTCTATGACTAACACTCTGGTTACCTTGCAGTACAGGTGTCACAACTCACCTACTTGCTCTGCAATGTCTCCCCATTCAGACACAGTGCCAGTTCAATGTGCTCAGCCACACCTACTTTGCATGACATTACCAGGGGCCCACCAGGCACACACATCATCTAGTTGCCCAACTAACAATCATGGTCCTCTGCTTTGCATCCTCACCCATCCCCAGTATACATTTGTACATGACAGGACATAGGGTGGTGCGTGACATGGCATTCCACACCTGTGTGCTCTCACCACGCACATCAGGACAGCTACGTGGAAAGTTGTTTTATACTAGTGACTATACATGTGGCTGTTTGCAAGATCGTACTTGATGATACTTCACATACTCCAAACCTGAACCCTCTCTCAGTTGAGGAGTTGATCCTCTGTAAACCCCATTCCATTCCATTGGTTTACAGTCTAGATATGGCTGTATGGGACCAGGTTTGACACACTAGATTCATGGTGCAATGGGGCCTGCCATGTCACAGTCAGGTTGGTCAAGGTTAAAGTGTCCAAACATGATGTGCTGCTCCAGGCCATGTTTTTTGTATTGTATTGTGGGACTTGTAGTCCTGGTCACTCAGGGGCATATTTATGAGATCCTTGCATCATGTTTGCACCATGTAAAGTGGTACATGCGTGATACAAGGCTGGCAATCAGATTTATGAAGGCACGCAAAGCCACCTTGCATAGCTTTGAGTGACCTCATAAATCTTGAGTAAGACAATCCATCACACATCACTGCAGCGCCTTACGCTGCACAATAAATATGTTCCATGGGCTTGGCTCTGAGTGTTCCCACATAACACTCATAGTTTTTAATACATTCCCAGAGTTGCAAGTACTGGTAAACCTTGGAATGTGTCCAAATCTTGCTTCTAGCAAGGTGAGGCTTAACATGAAGAAACATCTCTATCTCTCCTCATTTCTTCCTCTTTGTATGTGTGCTGCATTCTGCAGCAGATATAGGAAGAGGACCATGCTTCTCAGGATGGTTTTTTTGCAAGAAGGTGCCCATTCCTGCACAAAATCAATTCTGCCAACAGCACCGGAACTCATACTAAGGTTGCAAGGGTGAGTGTGTTGGCACAAGGCAACCAAAACGGCGCCAGGGAAGGGGGAAAGGACAGGAATACACTATATTCCATAAATACAGCACATTCATGCCCTTACACTTCGGTATATTGCCGCTCAGCAAGGTGACTTGCTGTGCTGTCCTATGCCAAATCCACATTCATGTGGGCCTCATGTTCTACACTCCACTACAACTCCCAGTATACAAAGGTGAACCTGGACTGGTGGTGCAAATCACACATGGACTGTACTTACTTGACAGAGAAGGACTGAGCTGTAAATCATGTGACTGAGCAGTATGACTTACAGTTATGTAATGTATAAATTAACAAGTGGGAGATTCCTGCCCTTTCCCTTGCAGACAGCACTGTGCTAAACAAGAACATAGGTTGCTGCACTGCACATTATGACAATTTTAACCATAATATCCCTTGTAGCCACTTAACCTGTAGATATTTCTAGTACTCTAACCCAACACTGTCCTGTCTGGCAACTCCTGCCACCATCTCTGATGGTATGACTGATGCCACCTGCTCCTCCAAGGGTTCCAGCTCCTTCTGCGCATCAGATCCTCCTCCTCCGGTATGCATGGCTGCCTTCAGGTTGTTGACCAGTTTCTCCTTGGTCCTGCGCTTATAGTCATGCCAGGGATTCTTGCACTCTGGCACTGTCCTTTTTGTTTGCCCTACACTGTTAATTATCTCCACTATGGACTGCCAAATGGCTACTTTCTTCCCAAATGACAATTTTGAGGTGGCAAAGAGTTACTAAAATTTCGGTCTCCTCCTCACTAAAATTACTCTTCCTCTTCCCCTGGGGTTCTGTCTGGACATCCTGGCGAGTGTTAGGGTTGTTTGAGTTGTTTCCCTGACTGCTGCTGCCTGCTCCATGTCTCCTTATGAGGTTTCGGAAAACTTTTTTTTCCAATGCATCACTTTTTGAGGTGTTTTTGACACATAACACACTCCAATGTGGCGCATAGCTGGTTTTCAGCGTGTAAGCGTTGTTTTACGACCCGCAAAGCAGCCTAACGTCACTTTGGCTGCACATGCGTCACTTTTCTCTGCTGCATATGTCCCACAGATGCATCAGATTGTTTGACGCACCTTGGGACCTTACGACATGGTGCACCGTATCGAAAATATGGCGCAGACCACCATGTCCGTGATTGCTTTTAAATAAAGCAATCATTTTTTTTTAAATGCAGCTCATTTTCCTTAAAGGAAAATGGGTTGCGTTTAAAAAGAAAAAGGAAAAGTTTTCTTTGTGCATTTTCACAGAAAAACATTTTTATAACCATTCCCAGATGGGAAAGGGTCCCTTAGGGACCCTTTTGCATTTGCAAATGGGTTACCACCTACTTCAAGTAGGTGGTAAAATGCGAATCTTTTGCGACCACATTCACGGTCACAAAACATTCATACATACCATTAGGATTCGCTATTGGGAAGGGAATCCCTAAACTCGCCCCTTCCGAATGCTGAATCGCAAACCCATTTTGCTATTCAGTAACAGGTTACCGAATGGCAAAATGGGTTTTGATGCATGTACAAAGCCTTTTTTGCATTCCCAAACGGGCCGATTCTGCGAATCGACCCACTTGCAAATGCAAAATTGGTTGATACATGTGGCCCAAAGAATGTTGTCTATCGGCTAGAGCGGTCAACCTTAAAGCTGGGCACCAGGTTAGAGTCTCGGCAGCGATGCTTAACATCCTGTGATTCTGGACAAATCACTTAATCTCCCCATGCCTAACCAAATGAACGTGTCCATCTGTAACTCAACTGGTGCTAATGTAAAGCACTCTGATACCTTCGGGTTGAGTTTGCGCTATATAAAACTCTAAAAAAAACCACTCATACTCCACCCATGGCACGCCTCTGTAACGCAAGGCAGCAATTTGATCTGCCTTGCATTACTCTAGATTTATAAAGCCACACAGGGCCATTTAAGGTGGCCTTCTGTGGCTTGGTAAATCTCATTTAGGTTTTGCTTCGCCCTTGCGTCCGCTTACACCACGCAAGGGCGATGCAAAACCTTGATAAATATGGGACATAATGTTTTCCATAAAGTATTTTTCAATGGTTTGTGGCAGATTGTCTTGTTAATGTAATTTAGGGAGTACAGATTTGCCTGGGAATATGGTACCCAATAATAGCCTTTTTTTTGTGTTGCAATTTTTTATTAGGTAAAGAAGAAACATACAATATGTATGAGTGTCATCCAACAGTTAGAAGTGATAACTCCGTACAGTAATAAACAGGATGATTTGACATTTAGTGCTAAGAGAGAGAAGGGGGGGAAGGATATGAGGGCAGTCGTAGGGGATAGGTTAAGAGGTAGTAGCAGAGAACTGTGGAGAGGTACTAACAAAACCTCTAAGAAACTCTAAAGTCCAGTAGTGATACTCCGTAAAGGGGAAAAGTGAAAGATGTCCATTTCCCTGATGCTGGTCTGGTTCCCATATGCCGTGTGCGGTAGGGTCTGTTAAGTCTAGGTCTTTCGGTGGGGGTATGTTGGGGTAGGCATCCTAGCTATAAGGCATCAAATGTGTTAATAGGTGCTTGGGCAAATAAGCAGGGTGCTTGGGGTCTGATAATGCAGGTGGGGTATGGGCCAGGATTGTGGTGGGAGGCAAGAGAGGGAAATAAGGGAAGAGAGGTCCTGCATCCTCGCTGGGGTAGACCGTGCGTTGGTGAGGAGGTGAGTGGCGTCATAATAAAGGAGATAAAAGATGAGGGTGATAGGTCTGGGGGCAGTATCTCGGCGTGGGGGGGTTTGTTCCTTAGCGAGTCTGTGTGACTGGGGAGGGGGTGGGAGAGGGGATTATATGTGGGGGGTAATGGGGACAAAGGAAAGAGGGGGATTGGGGTGGAAGAGGAGAAGGGCGTGAAAGGGACTAGATGGGATAAGATATAGGGTTCATAAGGTACCAGAGGAGGGGAAGGAAAGGGTGGTGGGAGCAAAGTTGAAAGAGGGAGAAAATATTGGGGGTAGGTTTCTGGGGATTGGGGAAGGTATGGTGTGTTGGGGGAGGGGGTTGGGGAGGGAAGGCAGACATCGATTTTGCGCAGGGAGCAAGGATGGGGGAGTTAGAGATTAGAGGAAGAGTGGAGGTAGTGGAGGCAAGGGTGGAGGTAAGCATTCCATGTTACAACAGCAGTCTGTTATGCGGTCCAGTGTGGTGCAGCTCTGTTCAAGGGGGCGGGGAGCCTGGAGCAGGGTGTCTGTCAGCTTTTATGTTGTGGAGGAAAGGTGCCCACATCTGTAGGAATAACTCAGTCTGGTCCTGCATTTGTAAATGATGCATTAGTGCGAAGCTGTTTGAATCATTGCCACCAGCCAGGCCTCCTGCGAAGGGGGTATGGGCGACCTCCACTGGCGGAGAATACATGTCTTGGCCATGGCTAGGACTTTATGGAGGATGTGACTCTGTGGGCGAGAGAGCTCCGGTGAGTTACTTACGTTGTGGAGGAGGATAGTTGAGGAGGTAAGTGGTAGGTGTAAGGGCATGGAGGTACTCAGGACCGATCCGATGTGTGACCAAAAGGGTTGGACCGAAGGACATTCGCAGATGATATGTGCTAAATCACAGTGGGTGTTAGTGCATTGCAAGCAGTTGATATGGAGAAGAATGCCTGCTCTGCTTAATTTTATTGGTGTCCAGTGCCAGTCATGTAGTGTCTTAAAGAGGCAGAACTTCAAGCAGGCTTCCCTCGTGCCCTTGTCCAGAGCTTCTAGGATATCTGCCCATTCATCGTCTTCATAGGTGGTCTGTAAGTGGGTGTGCCACCTGGCCCACAGAATGCACGAAAGGGGATGTGAAAAACGGTGGGAGGAGAGTGTACCGTATAGTCGCGACATCACTCCTTTGTGACATCCCCAGACAGTCATATAAGATACCATAGGTGAGGGCTGCAGGAACCAGGGGCAAGAGCCCAGGCAGCTTTATAACCAGTGTTGCAATTGCATGTAGCGCCAGGTTTGTCTCGGGTGTAGGCCGAATTCCTCTCTCAGCTGGTCAAATGATTTGAGGTCCCCATTGAGTATGAGCTGGTCCAGGGTGTGAATGCCCGCTTCCCTCCATTGAGCCCAAGACAAAGTCTGTCCGTCTGTTCGGATGCCATCATTGCCCCATAAGGGAGCTTTTGCATGTAGTCGTGGGTCTATCCCGAGTAGGTGGTTGTGAGAAGTTGGCCTGGCATATGCTGTCCACTAATTATAGTGGGCACCTTGCACCAGTCCAAACAACCCCTTATTGGAGATAGGTTAAAGACAACCTTTATTGAAAGCTATCCTAGTGGTAGCTATGGAGAGCAGTCTTCAGGCTAAGTCTTGAAGGAATGTAAAGCAGCTTGTTTTACCAGTCTATAATCTCTTGAGTGACCAAATGAAAGAGGACCACACCAGGTATATATTCAAAATATATGTATTTATTACTAAACACACCCCTCTAGTCTCTTTATGAGGCTAGAGTTCGAAGTACATACGTTACGAGTTAGTTATCTACAGTAATAGCACAAATACACGTTTGAGCCCCAGGGGCGTACCAAACCATATACCAATAAAGTGGTATAAGAACCACGACTGAGCTAGACACAAGGCCTAGAGCCTGTAGAAGTGCTTGGACCACAAGGAACCACCCAAGGCAGTGACACAGGGGACCCACGGGGGACGCATGCAGTGTATGAACACAACCGCGAACCACCGTTAACTTCTATGGGGAAAGTCGCAATTAGAATTTAAAAAGAAAAGGGACACTTAGAGGAGGACTTGGAGCAAACCCTTTGAGAACTAGGCTGTTCCAGTGTCAATACCCACGGGAGCACCGGAGTACTCGAGTTACCTCACCCAGGAAGCCGGGTGCATAGGTGTCTTTCGGGGTCGGGTTTCGTCGTCGCTTTCAATGGCGATCTGCTGCAAAGTGCTGCTGGCGGCCAAGTCGAAAGTGTTCGGGTGGATCCAAAGGTAGATCGAAGATCTGAAGAACCTGAAAGCAGAGGGGACAGAGTCTGGGTCACTAGCCAGTGACCAGGAAGGCGATGAGCAGATGCCCACCGATGTCGAGTGCTTCAGGTAGGTTGACAGTCGTCTTGACTCTTCAGCCACGAGGTCCAGGAGGCGTCCACGACAACCAGGAGCTGGATTCGAGCTGTCCCACAACAGGAAACCTATTGTCCAGGCCTCCCCTGCCGGAGTTTCGGTCAGCAGCAGGAGGCCAGACTCGTGTCTGTGGCAGCGGCATCCATTTTGTGATGCCAGGGCTTGGAAAGTCAGTACCGGGCATACCGGTGTGTACATGTCTTTCCCTCTAGAAGGGTGGAATGCTACCCCCGCTGCCAGAACTGGCGGGGGGTAGTATTCCAAGATGTTTGACACCAAACACGACATGTTTCCGTGCAGCCATCCCAAAGTTAGCATTTAACGCGAGGTTATAATGCGCTTAAGAGTATATGGTCAGGCTGCACTACCAACAGCATCAGAGAAGGGTCTCCGAACGCTGCAGAGGGGCCCTGCTCATGCAGGGGCACCCTCTCACATAGGAACCACGCACTCTGCCTTCAGGATTGATAAGGCCTGCCATAGGAGTGACTTATAGGTTTATATGTGTGTATGTATATAGTGATATAGGTAGCCTATATCACAGTAAGGAGTGCATGCACCACCTTACCCAGGCTGCAGTAGCAGACCTGTGGTGTCAGTTTGGATGGCCTTCCAGGGGTGGCACAATACATGCTGCAGCCCCTGGTAGGCCTCTGAGGTACCTATGCCCTGGGTACATAGTATACCATATACTAAGGACTTATAAGGGCACTCCAGATTCCAATCAGAGATGTGCCTAAGGCACATGGAAACCATTTTAGAGAGGAAGCAGCTAGGCTGGGGTTCTGATTAACAGGGCCCCAGCCAGACTAAGGTCGAAAAACAGTGAAGCATCAGCAAAAAGTGGGGGTACCCATGTGAAGCAGATCCTACTCTCCTACACAACCCCCCAAACGTAGGGACATTAAACTAACCTTGCCCAGTTAAGTCTTCATGTTCTAAGTGGAAGTACCTAGAGAGTCCATTTGCATTGGCATGGTTACTCCCAGGTCTATGTTCCACTGTGAAGTCCATCCCCTGTAGGGAAATGGACCACCTAAGCAGTTAGGGGTTTTCACCCTTCATTTGTTTTAGCCATAAGAGGGGCTTATGGTCTGTTTGAACAAGGAAGTGAGTACCAAACAAGTATGGCCTCAGCTTCTTCAGAGCCCAGACCACAGCAAAGGCCTCCCTCTCAATGGCTGACCAACGTTTCTCTCTAGGGGTCAGCCTTCTGCTAATGAAAGCTACTTGCTGATCCTGACCTTCATCATTCAATTGTGACAGTACAGCCCCTACCCCCAATTCAGATGCATCAGTTTGAACAATGAACTTCTTGGAGTAATCAGGACTCTGTAGAATGGGAGCAGTGCACATGGCCTGCTTCAGGTCATCAAATGCCTTTTGACAGCTAACTGTCCACTGAACCTTTTTGGGTATTTTCTTGGAAGTTAAGTCATTCAGGGGTGTCACTATTGATCCATACCCCTTGACAAATCTCCTATAGTACCCAGTCAGGCCTAAGAAGGCTCTCACCTGAGTCTGGGTAGTTGGAGCAGTCCAGTCCATGATGGTCTGGATCTTGCTCTGCAGTGGTTGAACCTGGCCTCCACCCACAAGGTGGCCCAGGTACACAACCTGACTCTGCCCTATCTGGCACTTGGTGGCCTTGATAGTCAGGCCTGCTTTCTGCAGGGCCTGTAAAACATTTCTGAGGTGGACCAGGTGATCCTCCCAGGTGGAGCTACAGACAGCAATATCATCTAGATATGCTGCACTATAGGCTTCCAGACCTGTAAGGACTGTATTCACCAGCCTCTGAAAAGTGGCAGGTGCATTCTTCAGACCAAAGGGCATCACCAGAAATTGATAATGCCCACTAGGGGTTGAGAATGCTGTCTTTGGCTTTGCATCATCAGCTAGTCTGATCTGCCAGTAGCCAGCTGTCAGGTCAAATGTGCTTAGATACTTGGCTGAGGCCAAAGTGTCTATTAGCTCATCTGCCCTTGGTATTGGATGGGCATCAGTCCTAGTGACTGCATTGAGACCCCTGTAGTCCACACAAAACCTCATCTCTCTTTTCCCACCACTGGTGTGAGGTTTTGGCACAAGGACCACTGGACTAGCCCAAGGGCTATCTGAGGGTTCAATAACTCCCAAATCCAACATCTTCTGGACTTCTGTCCTGATACAGTCCCTGACATGGTCAGGTTGCCTATAAATCTTATTTTTAATAGGCAGACTGTCCCCAGTGTCCACTTCATGAGTGCACCAGGTAGTCTGACTGGGTGTCAGTGAGAATATGTGTCTGAACTGATTGAGCACCTGTCTGCAATCAGTCTGCTGCTGGGTAGTGAGGCTGCCTGCCAAGGCTACACCATCCACTGACCCATCACCAGGGTTCTGTGAGAGCAGGTCAGGGAGTGGGTCACTCTCTTCCTCCTGCCCTTCATCAGTAGCCATGAGCAAGCCCATGTCTGTCCACATATGGTTTTAACCTGTTGACATGGAGAACCCTGTGGGGACTCCTGGGTGTTCCTAGGTCTACTAAGTAGGTAACCTCACCCTTCTGCTCAACAATGGTGTGGGGTCCACTCCATTTGTCTTGGAGAGCTGCTGGGGCCACTGGCTCCAACACCCACACCTTCTGTCCTGGCTGATAAACAGTCAGTACAGCCTTTTGGTCATGCCAGGCCTTTTGAAGTTCCTGGCTAGTCTCAAGGTTTTTAGTTGCCTTTTTCATATACTCAGCCATCCGGGAGCGGAGACCAAGTACGTAGTCCACTATGTCTTGCTTTGGGGGCTTGAGAGGTAACTCCCATCCTTCCTTCACCAAGCACAGTGGACCCCTGACAGGGTGACCAAACAAAAGTTCAAAAGGGCTGTAGCCAACCCCTTTTGAGGCACCTCCCTGTACGCAAATAAAAGGCAGGGCAAGAGTATGTCCCATCTTCGCCTAAGCTTTTCTGGGAGCCCTTTAATCATGCCCTTCAAGGTTTTGTTGAATCTCTCAACTAAACCATTGCATTGTGGGTGATAGGGTGTGGTGAACTTGTAAGTCACTCCACACTCCTTCCACATTGCTTTTAAGTATCCAGACATAAAGTTTGCCCCCCTGTCTGATACAACCTCCTTAGGGAAGCCCACTCTTGAGATAATTCCCAGGAGGGCCCTTGCCACCACAGGTGATGTAGTGGTCCTAAGGGGAATAGCCTCTGGGTACCTGGTGACATGATCCACTACCACCAGGATAAACCTGTGCCCAGATGCTGTTTGGGGATCCATGGGACCAACAATGTCAATCCCTACCCTTTCAAAGGGAACCCCCACCACAGGTAGTGGTATCAGGGGGCCTTTGTAGTGCCACCTGCCTTGCCACTGGCCTGGCAGGTTACACAGGAGCGACAAAACTCCTTGGTGTCTTCAGACATGTGGGGCCAGTGAAAGTGAGGGACAATTCTGTCCCAAGTCTTGTTCTGGCCCAGGTGACCTGCTAAGGGAATATCATGGGCTAGGGTCAATAGGAAGCCCCTGAACTTCAAAGGTATAACCAACCTCCTGGTAGCACCAGGCTTGGGGTCTCTACACTCTGAGTACAAGAGTCCATCATCCCAATACACAGTATGGGGACCACTAGCTTTCCCAGCAGCCTCAGCAGCAGCTTGCTGCCTGAGGGGTTCAAGAGAGGGCAGCTCTGCTGCTCCTGGCTCAGATCTGCCCTGGAAGGTCCCCCTGTCCCCAAGAACTCAACCTGGTCAGGTTCAAGCTCCTCTGGGACAGTTCCTTCCTCAGGACTGAGATCATCCCCCTCAGGGGACTGATCTTCCTTCTGAGCCAAGGGGAAGGCACTGCCTTTACCCTACTACTCCTCTTCTTGGAAGGCACTTGGTCCATTATTCCAGAATCCAAGGCCTGTTCAGTGCTAGACATTTAGGCTTGTGACCTGGTCACAGCAAACACATCTGCAGGGATCCCCAGCATTTCTGCATGGGTCCTGAGCTCCACTTCTGCCCAAGCTGAAGTTTCTAAGTCATTGCCAAGCAAGCATTCAACGGGTAGGTCTGCACTTACCACAACCTTCTTAAGGCCAGTTACCCCTCCCCAGGAGAAGTTAACAACTGCCAGAGTATGGTCTGTTCTGACGTTGCTAGCATTGGTCACTTGGTACATTTCACCAAGTATAATCTGCCCAGGATTCACAAGGTCTTGTGTCACCATGGTGACACTTGCCCCTGTGTCCCTAAATGCCAAAGCCTCTCTTCCATTGATCAAAGGCTGTTGTCTGTACTTGCCCAGATTACTGGGACTCACAGAGGAGGTCATATCCATGCCTCCATCACAGACTAGGACAGCCTGAGTGAGTTCTCTGACTAGGTCAGAGCTCATCTCCTTACCCAGGGTCAACCCTACTAAACCCTTGGCTTGTGTAGTCCCACCACCAACTGTAACTGCACTAGGGGGAGCAGGTGCCTTACGGGCATTGGTGGGGGCTGGAGTCGAGTCTTTGGACTTGGTGCAATCACTGGTCCAGTGGGTCTTTTGCTTACAGACCTTGCACCATGGTTTTCTTTGGCCTTTCCCTTTGGTAGACTGTGAATCCCCACCTGAAGAAGATTTTTGGGGGCCTTGTGAAGACTTTTGATCTTTACCCTTCTCCCCACCCTTATCAGAGGTTTTCGAATCTTGCTTCTTAGGGTCACCACCTTGGTTCTGTACCTTCTGCTTCACCCTGGTTCTGACCCATTTGTCTGCCTTCTTTCCCAATTCTTGGGGAGAGGTCAGATCAGAGTCTACCAGGTGCTGATGCAACAGCTGATTTTGACAGTTATTAAGAATCTGCTCCCTCATTATCAGATTGTACAATCCTGTGAAGTCACATACCTTACTGCCCAATAACCAACCTTCCAGAGCCTTGGCAGAACAATCAACAAAGTCCACCCAGTCTTGAGTCTGTGCTTTTTGGGTATCCCTGAACTTTAACCTGTATTGTTCAGTGGTTAGGCCAAACCCATCAATTAGAGCACTCTTCAAGACTTTGTAATTATCAGCATCCTCCTCTCTAACAGTGAGGAGCTTGTCTCTACCTTTGTCTGCAAAGGAGAGCCACAAGATTGCTGCCCACTGCTCCTGAGGGACCCTCTGTACTTTACAGGCCCTCTCTAGAGCAGTTATCCATTTGTGGATATCATCCCCACTCTGGTAGGGAGGGACAATCTTGCTCAGGTTTCTATGGTCATAAGACCTTTCCCTATCTTTGGGGAAACTGCTGCCACCATGGGACTCTAGTCCCAACTTTTGTCTCTCTCTAAAGAGATCTAGGGACTCCCTGTCTATAGCCAATTGCTGTTTCCTGAGTTCAAGCTGAGCTTGCTCATATTGAATCAGTCTCTTTCTCCTCTCATGAGAGGATTCCCTCCTATGAGAGGAGACAGAGGTCCCTATTGAGGTGTCAGAGTGGTTAGACTCCTGAGAAGGAGACCTAGACCTTCTGGGCACACTCAGAACTCTTCCTGGGGGGACAAAGGGGAGGTCAGTCTGATCCTCTCCCTCCTCCTCCTCCACAGGAGGAATTGGATTTTCCAGGACAAGGTCATTTTCACCTTCCTGGCCAGTTTCAGAGGGGGGGGGCCTGGGTTTCTTCACCCCTGGCCCCTTCCTCATCTTCTGCCCCACCCGCTTTGCCTACCCCTTCAGACCCTAGGGGCCTGCTGAGATCATCAGCTAGTAACACCTCCCTGAGGTGTTGGGTGCTGGCACTTTTGCCTGTCTTCAACTTCCTAGTAGTGCATAAGGCTCTCAATTCCAAGAATGGGAGTTTATCATACTTGGAGGGAAGAAGCCCACTGGCTTCTGGCAAGGACTCACTGGGTCCTGGCTTTGAAGACATCACTAGTGAGGTGTGGTGTATGCACTACCTACTCTAGTGTGGCCTACTAAACTCTCTTGAGTTGTAGAAAGGGTGTGCTGTCCCTTAACAGACAACTCTAAGTTCAGTAGAACTTACTGTATTACTAAGCTTGATTTATATGTACCTTAGGTACCCTTAGTGGTTTTCAGTTGATCAATTCAATTGAGATTATCTGGTAAAACAATAGCAAGCTGGAATCCCACACGCTGCACACCAATGTGAGAAGTTGGCCTGGCATATGCTGTCCACTAATTATAGTGGGCACCTTGCACCAGTCCAAACAACCCCTTATTGGAGATAGGTTAAAGACAACCTTTATTGAAAGCTATCCTAGTGGTAGCTATGGAGAGCAGCCTTCAGGCTAAGTCTTGAAGGAATGTAAAGCAGCTTGTTTTACCAGTCTATAATCTCTTGAGTGACCAAATGAAAGAGGACCACACCAGGTATATATTCAAAATATATGTATTTATTACTAAACACACCCCTCTTGTCTCTTTATGAGGCTAGAGTTCGAAGTACATACGTTACGAGTTAGTTATCTACAGTAATAGCACAAATACACGTTTGAGCCCCAGGGGCGTACCAAACCATATACCAATAAAGTGGTATAAGAACCACGACTGAGCTAGACACAAGGCCTAGAGCCTGTAGAAGTGCTTGGACCACAAGGAACCACCCAAGGCAGTGACACAGGGGACCTACGGGGGACGCGTGCAGTGTATGAACACAACCGCGAACCACCGTTAACTTCTATGGGGAAAGTCGCGATTAGAATTTAAAAGAAAAGGGACACTTAGAGGAGGACTTGGAGCAAACCCTTTGAGAACTAGGCTGTTCTAGTGTCAATACCCACGGGAGCACCGGAGTACTCGAGTTACCTCACCCAGGGAAGCCGGGTGCATAGGTGTCTTTCGGGGTCGGGTTTCGTCGTCGCTTTCAATGGCGATCTGCTGCAAAGTGCTGCTGGCGGTCAAGTCGAAAGTGTTCGGGTGGATCCAAAGGTGGATCGAAGATCTGAAGAACCTGAAAGCAGAGGGGACAGAGTCTGGGTCACTAGCCAGTGACCAGGAAGGCGATGAGCAGATGCCCCCCGATGTCGAGTGCTCCAGGTAGGTTGACGGTCGTCTTGACTCTTCAGCCACGAGGTCCAGGAGGCGTCGACGACAACCAGGAGCTGGATTCGAGCTGTCCCACGACGTCTGTCGATTGCAGGGGTGTCGGCGACCGGATTGGACCCAACAAGCCTTGGCAACGGCAAGTCTCGTGGAAATCGAAGAAGGACGATGTTGCAGACCAGCAAGGTCTGGGGGACTCACCCAGCAAGGATAAGTCAGGGCACACCTGGAGCAACCAGGGAGCCCAGGCAGAAAAAGATTGGCCTTCGGGAGGGCCTACTAGCCAACAGACTAGCGACCGCAAAGGAGCCTCAAGACAGTGCACGTGGAGCTGGCTCACAGGACACTCGTGGAGTGGAGGCCAGTGATCTTCGGTGCAGCTGGTGCTGGAGGTTGGGGCTACTCGGAGCCCAAAGCACGACTTTGTGGGAGACCCAGAAGAGAATGCACTTGCAAATGCGTTTGGTGTCCAGGGGTCACGGTTCCACATTACCCACGACAGCTACGGGCCTCAGCTTTGCTGGGGACTCAGGGCAGCCTCAGGGAAGTCTGGAAATCCACCTCTGGTGATGCAAAGACTTCGGCGTCCGACGGGAGCTTCAGCGATGCAGACCGGACAATTGCTTCTTTGGTGCCTGCCAAGCAGGGGAGTCACTCCTTGACCCCAAGGGAGATTCTTCAGTCCTCTAATCTTAAAGTAGAGCGTCGAAGGTCCAGGATTCTGTATCAGAGTTTCATCCAGGTAAATCTAAAGTCCTAAGGACTGGGTTCCCCTACTTATACTACGGTAGGGGGTTGGACATACTCTGTGACCCCACCTATGGGAGGGTCAGGGCAGAGGGGTGGTTATACCCCTTTCCCTTTGTCCAGTTTCGTGCCAGAGCAGGGGCTGGAAGCCCCTGAGCCGGTTTGAACTGGGGTATGCACAGGGACACCAAGTGTGCCCCCAGTGCAGGACTTCAAAGCACCAGAGAGTGCTCCCGCCCAGCCCCAATACACACTATCCTGTCTGGGGAGGTGGTCACACCTCCCTGGGACAGGAAACCTATTGTCCAGGCCTCCCCTGCCGGAGTTTCGGTCAGCAGCAGGAGGCCAGACTCGTGTCTGTGGCAGCGGCATCCATTTTGTGATGCCAGGGCTTGGAAAGTCAGTACCGGGCATACCGGTGTGTACATGTCTTTCCCTCTAGAAGGGTGGAATGCTACCCCCGCCACCAGAACTGGCGGGGGTAGTATTCCAAGATGTTTGACACCAAACACGACATGTTTCCGTGCAGCCATCCCAAAGTTAGCATTTAACGCGAGGTTATAATGCGCTTAAGAGTATATGGTCAGGCTGCACTACCAACAGCATCAGAGAAGGGTCTCCGAACGCTGCAGAGGGGCCCTGCTCATGCAGGGGCACCCTCTCACATAGGAACCACGCACTCTGCCTTCAGGATTGATAAGGCCTGCCATAGGAGTGACTTATAGGTTTATATGTGTGTATGTATATAGTGATATAGGTAGCCTATATCACAGTAAGAGGTGCATGCACCACCTTACCCAGGCTGCAGTAGCAGACCTGTGGTGTCAGTTTGGATGGCCTTCCAGGGGTGGCACAATACATGCTGCAGCCCTGGTAGGCCTCTGAGGTACCTATGCCCTGGGTACATAGTATACCATATACTAGGGACTTATAAGGGCACTCCAGATTCCAATCAGAGATGTGCCTAAGGCACATGGAAACCATTTTAGAGAGGAAGCAGCTAGGCTGGGGTTCTGATTAGCAGGGCCCCAGCCAGACTAAGGTCGAAAAACAGTGAAGCATCAGCAAAAAGTGGGGGTACCCATGTGAAGCAGATCCTACTCTCCTACAGTGGTGTGCGCGCATCTAGGCCTTGTGCATGGCGTGCATCACAGGGCCATGGTCCCCATATGGGATAGAGAGTTCTGTGCCAGCAGAGAGTAATTCCTGTTCAATGTGGATCCATTGCTGTGGGTCGGAGACCCCAGGCAGCATGTATCCCAGTTGAGAGAGCTGGAGAGCAATGGCGTAATGTTCCACCAATGGGAGGCCCAGGCCCCCGCATGAGCGTCGCGCCATTATTTTGCCCGCTGTTAGCCTAGGTTTTGAGGATCTCCATATAAAAAATTGGATTTGCGAGTCGATGAGGCATAGTGTGGAGAGGGGCACTTGGATGGGGAGCAAACACAAGGAGATGATGGACGGAGCGCTGAAACTTTTCAGACACTCATCCCCAGTCACAGATCTGGGTTGAATCCATCATCGTTCTTTAGCTCACTTCACCACCTCAGTTCAGACCCAGCTAAATGCAAATCAGTCTTGACCCTGTGCCTCATGGGAACAGTCCAGCCCATACTGCCAAGCCAGGTCTTCCCTGAACCAGAAACAAGCATCCTGGGACCGGTTTCGGGGTAGCACCCCAAATCAGCCAGACTAGCTTGAATACAGTGGCAAAGTGAGCAAGGGACCCACGTCTGGGCATACCCTGCCAACTTAGGGCGAACAAAGCAAACACAAGATGATGGACGGAGTGCTGAAACTTTTCAGACATTCACCCCCAGTCGCAGATCTGGGTTGTCAAAAAAGTGACCTACTGGTGGCGCACGGCCTTCATAAATAAGGCCCTTGGTGAATATTGCACAAAGAGGAAACCTAAAATGGTAACATCTTCGAATAAGCTAAAGAACTATGGGGTATATTCACAAGAACGTGTGCTAAACTTCTCAAAAAAATGTTAACGCAACTTTACACATCGCAGCCCATCGCGGGAAAATAACCCCCTGTTAACGTGGAATTCACAACACGGCGGTACCATGCGATAGTCTCCCGAAACCGCGGCCAATGTCCGCGATACAACCACCTCGACGGAGATAAAAACACAAACCCCAACACCAAAAAACATGCGATGAGCCCATTCGCGAGGAGGAAAGCAGCGATAAGCAACGCAAGGCCCGCGACACATATACGGCATGCGGGAATAAGCACAACAAAAGCAGGAAAAAGAAAGACAAACCACACAAAACAGCGAAGCACAATGGAGGCAGTCGGAGCTAGCACACAACCCCACAAGCACCATTGGCAACAAAGCATTAGACATGGCAGGCCATCGTGGACAAGGTGAATGCAGCCGGAGAGCGGAGGAGGACAATGGCAGAAAACCAGAACAGCTGGAATGATGCGAAACGCACAAACAAGCACAAACACGCCAACAACCAGAAGGCAGCAATGCACACCGGAGGTGGGAGTCCAGCGCCACACCAGGAGCTGGATGACATGGAGGAAATGGTGTCCACCACATCAGTCTGGAGATGGTGGCAGGAGTCTGGGACCGGAAACTGCTCAAAATCAACAGACACAACAGCAACAGGGAGAGGAACGACCAGGGACTGGGGGGACGGGGGGAGATGGGCACAATGGCACACATGCAAAATCAAGCACAGCACAACTGCAGACAAACCATGCCCAAGAGGAACAACACCAACCAAGAGCACAAGTCACACAAGTCGGCAATATCACACCACTGAACAAGCACAGAAGTGAAAACCACACTGCCTGAAAGGGAGAAGGGTGAGCCAAATCAGAGCTGAAGGGCCATCTCACACACAATGCATCACATACTCATAGGAAGCAGAGCACCCCAACATGCAACACAATGTGGTACAAACACAAACATCTGCACAACCGAACACAGGACACAAGTGCACCCGCTTGTGGCCGGTAAATGGCCATACGCATCTGGCAAAGCACGAAACAGGGACAGTATAATGCACAAGTATCAACCCACAGCCCTGATGGGGCAGCAATGCATGTAAGGCAGGGACCCAGATAGGCTGTGACACACACATTGGCATACAAATAAACACTCAACACAGTTGGAGACAAGTGAACGTGCAGAAACTTTATCAACAATTGCGTGTCAGTACGCCCAAGGGAAGTGCCACGACATGCAGACCAATGCAGCAGCATGTCTGAATGAGGAACGTTGGAAAGCGCCCATGTCCACCCCGGGGGAGTCCATCACCAACACAAGTCATTGCCAACCCGCGTATGTTGTCCGCGCATGGATCAGGAGTCCAGGCCAATGCAGCCATGTCCACTGTCTCCTAGGGACATGTGACCAGATCCCCAACATGCAACCAGGCGTCGGGACACGTGCAATGGGTCACATGCAGTCCTGGCTGCAGGTACCTTGTCACTCGTCCATGAACGCGAGTGCAGCAGCATAGGCCAACATTTCCAATGCGAGATCGTTGTCCACCACATCTGACATGTCGGCGACGTAACCCATCAGCTTTCCCGGACAGATGTGCTCACTCCAACCCCTGGCCCCAATATGCACGAAAGCCCAATCAGGGAGCGGCTCAATGTGGTCACTGCACACGACGACTCCTGCAATCTCCCAGGTCCAGTTCCCAGCATGCATGCCAAAAATCCAGGCATGCCATAAACGGGCATCACAGTGGCATTCCTGGTCGTGGTCCAACAGGGGGCACCCGCACACGTCGAAATCCAGGTCAACTACAGTAACGTTGGAGAGGCAGACATCCATGGACCACTCCAATATGCACGAGCGACAGTGCAACACAGGCTGAACGCAGGTGACGTTGGCAATGCGGAAGCTCAGCCTGTAACTGATCCGCAGCACTGCCAATGGCAGTGCCCCCAGTACATGCAGCAGTCGTGCACGGTACAGGTCCACGTGACTGGAGTAGAGCATGTATCCGGGATGGTCTGCCATTGCGTCAGTGGCTCTGCTTGAAGCGGCACTGTGAGGACCTGCGCCCGTCCTGTGGATGAAACGCCCGGGCCTACAGCCACGGGCCGCTGACTTGCGGTGCACTGGGGCAGGGTCACGAGAGCAGAGCAGGTTCCCGCAGATGACTAGGGGGGTTGTTGCGGAGTGTTTCGGTGGACAGTGGAAGGTGTACCCCCAGGGCATGATGCCGAGGGCAGAACCACGCTGAAACAGCCACCATGGTGGAGATGAGTGGAGCAAACACATGTCGGACACCAAGTCCGTCCCAGCCAGATGATGATGCAGACAACCCCCAGGCCATGGACTCAGATGCCACCAAAGTTCAACCAGAGAGTGCCCATGAGTCATTGCGCACAGAGTTAGTGGCACCAGTGCTGATAGGGGATGCCGCCTGCAATGAGGCATGTCCAATGGTGTGGACTCCTCCATATCTTACCCAGGACACAGTTCCACATGTGTGGCCTACTGGACCGCAGTGTAGGCCTGAGGCAGCGGCCAGCAGGGGCCATTCACCGAGTGTCGCCGGCTTAGGTTGGATGGTTCCACCGGCCTGCATAGTTCAGGTTCAGTGGCACCACGGGACGTGGACTTGTGTTGCACAGGGTTAGTGGCACCAGGTCAGTTGTTGCTAGTGTTCGGTCACCTCCGTAACGAGAATCCGGCTTTCATCCGGACTGAACCGCATCTTCCTCTTACTCCTCTCCGTGCGTTCACTGGTATGGACTCTGCCATTCATGAATCACAACTAGGTGCTGGATGTGGGGCCTACTAGACCGCAGTGTAGGCCGGGGCAGCGGTCAGCACAGGCCCACAGACACGTGTCGTGTGCTTGTGATGCATTCGTTTGCTTCACTGATAGCAGGGAGTTTAGTGATATCATGCCTGCAGTAGACATCTGGTCACTGCCATTCATGACTCAGGACACAGTTCCACATGTGGGACCCACTGGGCCGCTGTGTAGGCCTGTGCCCTCATCCACGTGGCGCCGGCTTGCGTTGAACAAGGTTAGTGGCACCACGTGTCGCCGGCTTGCGTTGAACAGGGTTAGTGGCACCACGTGTTGCCGGCCTGCGATATGGAATTATGCCTCACTGATTGAAGGGAGTCTGGTGCTGTGGCCGCTGCCACGGACCTGGGCCCACTTCACGAATGAATGTCCCACAACCCATATTGTCATCTCCCTGGCGAAGGGGCCCGCAACCGAACCTGAAACAGAAAAACTGCGTGAACAAAGGAAAACATATAACCGCTCTATATCCCCCCTGCAGCGCCCCGCACATATCTCTGGTAACAGTCCGAAGACCATCTCCCCAACCTCATAATGTCCCCCCTCCCCCACCCCCTGTTCCTGGCTTCCGACGCCGCCCCAATCCTGAAAGAATGTGTCCCAAAGCCCTTGCTGTCCAAACCTAGCGCCGCGAGTGATTTACGCAAAACTGCCAATAACTGAAAAGCCGACACTCTGCGCCCATCCTTGTGTGCGAAGACCAACCCCCTCCTGCCTACCCGAAAACTCCCTCCACCGGGCCTACCACCTGCAAGGACAAGTTGAAGGGGGGTCCGCTGCTTGCAAGGATACCCATTTACCCACACCATGCTGGTCCGTTTTTGACTTACAAAGCCATATGCAAACCCTGTCCTGCCGCGGAACCACGTCCCCCCATGCCAGCCCCCGTGCTTTTCTGCCCCAATAATTCTGACACTCGGAAGGCCCCAAAAAACATCCACACCATCAATGTGGAAAAAAGGCACGCCTCCAACCTGTCAGCACACACTGAGGCCAAAACTCCAAGTACTCTGCCTAGCAGATTCCATGACAATGGTTGTCTGACGCGACCGGCCGAGCCTTGCTCCCTGGCCCACCCTTCTAACATCCGCGCCCCAAGTTCTCCCGCGGATGGAGCGTAACCCCACAAAAGCTTCCTGTAGGAGAGTAGGATCTGCTTCACATGGGTACCCCCACTTTTTGCTGATGCTTCACTGTTTTTCGACATTAGTCTGGCTGGGGCCCTGCTAATCAGAACCCCAGCCTAGCTGCTTCCTCTCTAAAATGGTTTCCATGTGCCTTAGGCACATCACTGATTGGAATCTGGAGTGCCCTTATAAGTCCCTAGTATATGGTATACTATGTACCAAGGGCATAGGTACCTCAGAGGCCTACCAGGGGCTGCAGCATGTATTATGCCACCCCTGGAAGGCCATCCAAACTGACACCACAGGTCTGCTACTGCAGCCTGGGTAAGGTGGTGCATGCACCCCTTACTGTGATATAGGTTACCTATATCACTAAATACATACACACATATAAACCTATAAGTCACTCCTAAGGCAGGCCTTATCAATCCTAAAGGCAGAGTGCATGGTTCCTATGTGAGAGGGTGCCCCTGCATGAGCAGGGCCCCTCTGCAGCATTCGGAGACCCTTCTCTGATGCTGTTTGTAGTGCAGCCTGACCATATACTCTTAAGCGCATTATAACCTCGCGTTAAATGCTAACTTTGGAATGGCTGCACCTAAACATGTCGTGTTTGGTGTCAAACATCTTGGAATACTACCCCCCGCCAATTCTGGTGGCGGGGTAGCATTCCACCCTTCTAGAGGGAAAGACATGTTAACTCTGGCTAGCCCGGTAACTTCTTTCCAAAGCCCTGGCATCACAAAATGGATGCTGCTGCCACAGACACGAGTCTGGCCTCCTGCTGCTGGACGAAACTCCGGCAGGGGAGGCCTGGACAATAGGTTTCCTGTCCCAGGGAGGTGTGACCACCTCCCCAAACAGGATAATGTGTATTGGGGCTGGGCGGGAGCACTGTCGGGTGCTTTGAAGTCCTGCACTGGGGGCACACTTGGTGTCCCTGTGCATACCCTAGTTCAAACCGGATCAGGGGCTTGCAGCCCCTGCTTTGGCGTGAACTGGACAAAGGGAAAGGGGTGTAGCCACCCCTCTGCCCTGACCCACCCATAGGTGGGGCCACAGAGTAGTCCAACCCCTAAACTTAGTATAAGTATAGGAACCCAGTCCTTAGGACTTTAGATTATCCCTGGACGAAACTCTGAAACAGAATCCTGGACCTTCGACGCTCTACTCACGATTAGAGGACAGAAGAATCTCCCTTGGGGTCAAGGAGTGACTCACCTGCTTGGCAGGCACCAAAGAAGCATCTGTCCAGTTCACATTTCTGAAGCTCCCGACGGACGCCGTAGTCATCGCATCACCAGAGGTGGATTCTCAGACTTCCCCGAGGCTACCCTGAGTCCCCAGCAAAGATGAGGCCCGTAGCTATCGTGGGTGACTTGAGACCGTGACCCCTGGACACCAAGCACATTTGCAAGTGCATCCTTTTCTGGGTCTCCCACGAAGTCGTGCTTTGGGCTACGAGTAGCCCTAGCCTTCAGCACCAACTGCACCGAAGATCACTGGCCTCCACTCCACGAGTGTCCTGTGAGCCAGATCCACGTGCGACGTCTCGAGGCTCCTTCGCGGTCGCTAGCCCATTGGCTAGTAGCCCTTAACGAAGGCCAATCTTTTTCTTACTTGGCATCCTGGTTGCTCCAGGCCTGCCCTCACTTATCCTCGCTGGGTGAGTTCCCAGACCTTGCTGGTCTGCACCATCGACGATCTTCATCTTCATTGAGACTTGCTGTTGCCAAGGCTTGTTGGGTCCAATCCGGTCGCCGACACCTCAGCACTCGACAGACATGATGTACCAGCCTGAATCCTGCTCCTGGTCGCCGACAACGCCTCCTGGACCTCGTGGCTGAAGAGTCAAGACAACCGTCAATGCACCTGAAGCACTCGACATCGGTGGGCATCTGTCCATCGCCTTCCTGGTCACTGGCTAGTGACCCAGACTCTGTCCCCTCTGCTTTCAGGTTCTTCAGATCTCCGATCCACTCTTGGATCCACCCGGACACTTTCCACTTGGTCGCCAGCAGCACTTTGCAGCAGATCGCCATTCAAATCGACGACGAAACCCGACCCCGAAAGGCACCTATGCACCCGGCTTCCCTGGGTGAGGTAACACGAGTACTCCGGTGCTCCCGTGGGTAGAGACTCTTCAAAGTACTAGTTCTCAAAGGGTTTGCTCCAAGACCTCCTTTAAGTGTCCCTTTTCTCTAATTTCCTGATCGCGACTTTCTCCATAGAAGTCAACGGCGTATCGCGGTTGTGTATTTACACTGCACGCGTCCCCCGTGGGTCCCCTGTGTCACTACCTTGGGTGGTTCCTTGTGGTCCAAGCACTTCTAGAGGCTCTAGGCCTAGTGTCTAGTTCAGTCGTGGTTCTTATACCACTTTATTGGTATATGGTTTGGTACGCCCCTAGGGCCCAAACGTGTATTTGTGCTATTACTGTGTTTAAATAACTTCTAACTTATGTACTTCGAACTCTAGCCTCATAAAGAGACTAGAGGGGTGTGTTTAGCAATAAATACATATATTTTGAATATATACCTGGTGTGGTGCTCTTTCATTTGATCACTCAAGAGATTATAGACTGGTAAAACAAGCTGCTTTACATTCCTTCAAGACTTAGCCTGAAGGCTGCTCTCCATAGCTACCACTAGGATAGCTTTCAATAAGGTTGTCTTTAACCTATCTCCAATAAGGGGTTGTTTGGACTGGTGCAAGGTGCCCACTATAATTAGTGGACAGCATATACCAGGCCAACTTCTCACATTGGTGTGCAGCGTGTGGGATTCCAGCTTGCTATTGTTTTACCAGATAATCTCAATTGAATTGATCAACTGAAAACCACTAAAGGTACCTAAGGTACATATAATTTAAGCTTAGAATACAGTAAGTTCTACTGAACTTAGAGTTGTGTGTTAAGGGATAGCACACCCTTTCTACAACTCAAGAGAGTTTAGTAGGCCACACTAGAGTAGGTAGTGCATACACCACACCACACTAGTAATGTCTTTAAGGGTAGGATCTAAAGAATCCTTGCAGGAAGCCACTGAGCTTCCACCCTCCAAGTATGACACACTCCCATTCTTGGAATTGAGAGCATTATGTAACTTGAGAAAAATAAGGACAGGCCAAAGTCCCACACCTTAAAGAGTTGTTGGTGGCTTATGACCTTAGTAAGCCCTTGGGGACTGAAGGGGTAGGAGCTGAGGGTGGGGCAGAAGATGAGGATGGGACCAGGGGTAGAAATACCCCCAGCCCCCCCTCTGAAACTGGCCAGGAGGGTGAAAATGACCCTGACCTGGATAACCCAATCCCTCCTGAGGAAGATGAGGAGGATGATCAGGATGATGCCCTCTTTGTCCCCCCAGGAAGGATTATGAGTGTGCCCAGGAAGTCTAGATCGCCTTCACAGGAGTCTAACCACTCTGGCACCTCAATAGGGAGCTCTGTCTCATCTCATAGGAGGGAATCCTCTCATGAGAGAAGAAAGAGGCTGATTCAATATGAGGAAGCTCAGCTTGAACTCAGAAGGAAGCAAGTAGCCTTAGACAGGGAGTCCCTAGATCTCTTTAGAGAGAAAAGAAAGTTGGGACTAGAGTCCCATGGTGGCAGCCATGTCCCTAGAGATAGGGAAAGGTCCTATGACCATAGGAACCTGAGCAAGATTGTCCCTCCCTATCAGAATGGGGATGACATCCAAAAGTGGATAACTGCTCTAGAGAGGGCCTGTAAAGTACAGAAGGTCCCTCAGGAGCAGTGGGCAGCAATCCTGTGGCTCTCCTTTGCAGACAAAGGTAGAGATAAGCTCCTCACTGTTAGAGAGGAGGATGCTGATAATTACAAGGTCTTGAAGAGTGCTCTTATTGATGGGTTTGGCCTAACCACTGAACAGTACAGGTTGAAGTTCAGAGATACCCAAAAAGCACAGACTCAAGACTGGGTAGACTATGTGTATTGTTCTGCCAAGGCTCTGGAAGGCTGGTTGATGGGCAGTAAGGTGTGTGACTTCTCAGGATTGTACAATCTGATAATGAGGGAGCAGATTCTTAATAACTGTCAAAATCAGCTGTTGCATCAATACCTGGTAGACTCTGATCTGACCTCTCCCCAAGAATTGGGAAAGAAGGCAGACAAATGGGTCAGAACCAGGGTGAAGCAGAAGGTACAGAACCAAGGTGGGGAAACCAAGAAGCAAGATGCTAAGAACTCTGAAAAGGGTGGGGAGAAGGGTAAAGACCAAAAGTCTTCATCAGGCCCCCAAAAATCTTCTTCAGGTGGGGATTCACAGTCTACAAAAGGGAAAGGCCAAAGAAAACCATGGTGCAAGGTCTGTAAGCAAAAGACCCACTGGACCAGTGATTGCACCAAGTCCAAAGACTCAAGTCCAGCACCCACCAATGTCCCTAAGGCACCTGTTCCCCCTAGTACAGTTGGTGGGAGTGCTCCAGCCAAGGGTTTAGTAGGGTTCACCCTGGGTACTGAGTTGGGCTCTGACCTAGTCAGAGAACTGACTCAGGCTGTGTTAGTCTGTGATGGAGGCATGGATGTGACCTCCTCTGTGAGTCCCAGTAATCTGGGCAAGTACAGACAACAGCCTTTAATCAATGGACGTGAGGCTTTGGCATTTAGGGACACAGGGGCAAGTGTCACAATGGTGACACAAGACCTTGTGAATCCTGGGCAAGTTATACTTGGTGAGATGTACCAAGTGACCAATGCTAGCAATGTCAGAACAGACCATACTCTGGCAGTTGTTAACTTCTCCTGGGGAGGGGTAACTGGCCTTAAGAAGGTTGTGGTGAGTGCAAACCTACCAGTCGAATGCTTGCTTGGCAATGACTTAGAGACTTCTGCTTGGGCAGAAGTGGAGCTCAGGACCCATGCAGAAATGCTGGGGATCCCTGCAGATGTGTTTGCTGTGACCAGGTCACAAGCCAAAATGTCTAGCACTGAACAGGCCTTAGATTCTGGAAGAATGGACCAAGTGCCTTCCAAGAGGAGGAGTAGTAGGGTTAAGGCAGTGCCTTCCCCTTGGCTCAGGAGGAAGATCAGTCCCTTGAGGGGGATGATCTCAGTCCTGAAGAAGGAACTGTCCCAGAGGAACTTGAACCTGACCAGGTTGAGTTCTTGGGGACAGGGGGACCTTCTAGGGCAGATCTGAGCTAGGAGCAGCAGAGCTGCCCCTCCCTTGAACCCCTCAGACAGCAAGCTGCTGCTGAGGCTGCTGGGAAAGCTAGTGGTCCCCATACAGTGTATTGGGATGATGGACTCCTGTACTCAGAGAGTAGAGACCCCAAGCCTGGTGCTACCAGGAGGTTGGTTATACCTCTGAAGTTCAGGGGCTTCCTATTGACCCTAGCCCATGATATTCCCTTGGCAGGTCACCTGGGCCAGAACAAGACTTGGGACAGAATTGTCCCTCACTTTCACTGGCCCCACATGTCTGAAGACACAAAGGAGTTTTGTCGCTCCTGTGTAACCTGCCAGGCCAGTGGCAAGGCAGGTGGCACTACAAAGGCCCCCCTGATACCACTACCTGTGGTGGGGGTGCCCTTTGAAAGGGTAGGAATTGACATTGTTGGTCCCATGGATCCCCAAACAGCATCTTGGGCACAGGTTTATCCTGGTGGTAGTGGATCATGCCACCAGGTACCCAGAAGCTATTCCCCTCAGGACCACTACAGCACCTGTGGTGGCAAGGGCCCTCCTGGGAATTTTCTCAAGAGTGGGCTTTCCTAAGGAGGTAGTATCAGACAGGGGTGCTAACTTCATGTCTGGGTACTTAAAAGCAATGTGGAAGGAGTGTGGAGTGACTTATAAGTTCACCACACCCTATCACCCACAATGCAATGGTTTAGTTGAGAGATTCAACAAAACCTTGAAGGGCATGATTAAAGGGCTCCCAGAAAAGCTTAGGCGAAGATGGGACATACTCTTGCCCTGCCTTTTATTCGCATATAGGGAGGTGCCTCAGAAGGGGGTTGGTTACAGCCCTTTTGAACTTCTGTTTGGCCACCCTGTGAGAGGTCCACTGTAACCCTGGGCAAAGCACTACGCTACGCTCGCGTAGTTTGCGAAGTTTGCGCTACTTCGCACAACGCGAATTGCACGTAGCACAGTGCAAACACGCGTAGCGTAGTGCAGCGGTCATTTTTTGCTTGCTCGCGGTCCTCAACGTCAAGTTGGCGACTGCGAGCAAGCAAAATGACATCCCGGCGAGACTTTTTCCTCGTTCGCGATCAGCAACATCAAGTTGCTGATCGCGAGCGTAGAAAATAAACCTCCCGGCGAGATTCTCAACGCGGGGAGGTCAGGTTTCTCATTGCGAGTGGTCGCGTATGCTCGCGACCGCTCGCGATGAGAAACTACCAGTCCGCGTTGAGAAAGCTGCCGCTCGAGTAAAAATCTACTCGGCGGCAGTAAAGACAGCTCGCACTGTGCAAGATGCCGTTTTCAATGATTGCACAGTGCGGACAAGCATCCGGCACTGTGCAATCATTGCGAACAGTGCACTACGCAGTTCGCGTAGTGCTACGCGTAGCTCGCGTAGTGCGAACTGCACTTTGCATAGCTTCGCGAAGCGCTACTTCGCGAACTACGCCCAGGCTTAGTCCACTGTGCTTGGTGAAGGAAGGATGGGAGTTACCTCTCAAGCCCCCAAAGCAAGACATAGTGGACTATGTACTTGGTCTCTGCTCCCGGATGGCTGAGTATATGAAAAAGGCAACCAAAAACCTTGAGGCTAGCCAGGAACTTCAAAAGGCCTGGCATGACCAAAAGGCTGTTCTGACTGTTTACCAGCCAGGACAGAAGGTGTGGAGTGTTGGAGCCAGTGGCCCCAGCAGCTCTCCAAGACAAATGGAGTGGACCCCACACTATTGTTGAGCAGAAGGGTGAGGTTACCTACTTAGTAGACCTAGGAACACCCAGGAGTCCCCACAGGGTTCTCCATGTCAACAGGTTAAAACCATATGTGGACAGGGCAGACATGGGCTTGCTCATGGCTACTGATGAAGGGCAGGAGGAAGAGAGTGACCCACTCCCTGACCTGCTCTCACAGAACCCTGACGATGGGTCAGTAGATGGTGTAGCCTTGGCAGGCAGCCTCACTACCCAGCAACAAACTGATTGTAGACAGGTTCTCAATCAGTTTAGACATATGTTTTCACTGACACCCAGTCAGACCACCTGGTGCACTCATGAAGTGGACACTGGGGACAGTCTGCCTATTAAAAATAAGATTTATAGGCAACCTGACCATGTCAGGGACTGTATCAGGACTGAAGTCCAGAAAATGTTGGAATTGGGAGTTATTGAACCCTCAGATAGCCCTTGGGCTAGTCCAGTGGTCCTTGTGCCAAAACCTCACACCAGTGGTGGAAAAAGAGAGATGAGGTTTTGTGTGGACTACAGGGGTCTCAATGCAGTCACTAGGACTGATGCCCATCCAATACCAAGGGCAGATGAGCTCATAGATACTTTGGCCTCAGCCAAATATCTCAGCACATTTGACTTGACAGCTGGCTACTGGCAGATCAGACTAGCTGATACTGCAAAGCCCAAAACAGCATGCTCAACCCCTAGTGGGCATTATCAATTTGTGGTAATGCCCTTTGGTCTGAAGAATGCACCTGCCACTTTCCAGAGGTTGGTGAATACAGTTCTCACAGGTCTGGAAGCCTATAGTGCAGCATATCTAGATGATATTGCTGTCTTTAGCTCCACCTGGGAGGATCACCTGGTCCACCTCAGGAATGTTTTACAGGCCCTGCAAAGGCAGGCCTGACTATCAAGGCCACTAAGTGCCAGATAGGGCAGAGTCAGGTTGTGTACCTGGGCCACCTTGTGGGTGGAGGCCAGGTTCAACCTTTGCAGAGCAAGATCCAGACTATCATGGACTGGACTGCTCCCACTACCCAGACTCAGGTGAGAGCCTTCTTAGGCCTGACTGGGTACTATAGGAGATTTGTCAAGGGGTATGGATCAATAGTGACACCCCTGAATGACTTAACTTCTAAGAAAATGCCCAAAAGGTTCAGTGGACAGTTAGCTGTCAAAAGGCATTTGATGACCTGAAGCAGGCCAGGTGCACTGCTCCCATTCTACAGAGTCCTGATTACTCCAAGAAGTTCATTGTTCAAACTGATGCATCTGAATTGGGGGTAGGGGCTGTACTGTCACAATTGAATGAAGAAGGTCAGGATCAGCCAGTAGCTTTCATTAGCAGAAGGCTGACCCCTAGAGAGAAACGTTGGTCAGCCATAGAGAGGGAGGCCTTTGCTGTGGTCTGGGCTCTGAAGAAGTTGAGGCCATACTTGTTTGGTACACACTTCCTGGTTCAGACAGACCATAAGCCCCTCTTATGGCTAAAACAAATGAAGGGTGAATCCCCAAACTGCTTAGGTGGTCCATTTCCCTACAGGGGATGGACTTTACAGTGGAACATAGACCTGGGAGTAACCATGCCAATGCAGATGGACTCTCTAGGTACTTACACTTAGAACATGAAGACTTAACTGGGCAAGGTTAGTTTAATGTCCCTACGTTTGGGGGGGTTGTGTAGGAGAGTAGGATCTGCTTCACATGGGTACCCCCACTTTTTGCTGATGCTTCACTGTTTTTCGACATTAGTCTGGCTGGGGCCCTGCTAATCAGAACCCCAGCCTAGCTGCTTCCTCTCTAAAATGGTTTCCATGTGCCTTAGGCACATCACTGATTGGAATCTGGAGTGCCCTTATAAGTCCCTAGTATATGGTATACTATGTACCAAGGGCATAGGTACCTCAGAGGCCTACCAGGGGCTGCAGCATGTATTATGCCACCCCTGGAAGGCCATCCAAACTGACACCACAGGTCTGCTACTGCAGCCTGGGTAAGGTGGTGCATGCACCCCTTACTGTGATATAGGTTACCTATATCACTAAATACATACACACATATAAACCTATAAGTCACTCCTAAGGCAGGCCTTATCAATCCTAAAGGCAGAGTGCATGGTTCCTATGTGAGAGGGTGCCCCTGCATGAGCAGGGCCCCTCTGCAGCGTTCGGAGACCCTTCTCTGATGCTGTTTGTAGTGCAGCCTGACCATATACTCTTAAGCGCATTATAACCTCGCGTTAAATGCTAACTTTGGAATGGCTGCACCTAAACATGTCGTGTTTGGTGTCAAACATCTTGGAATACTACCCCCGCCAATTCTGGCGGCGGGGGTAGAATTCCACCCTTCTAGAGGGAAAGACATGTTAACTCTGGCTAGCCCGGTAACTTCTTTCCAAAGCCCTGGCATCACAAAATGGATGCTGCTGCCACAGACACGAGTCTGGCCTCCTGCTGCTGGACGAAACTCCGGCAGGGGAGGCCTGGACAATAGGTTTCCTGTCCCAGGGAGGTGTGACCACCTCCCCAGACAGGATAATGTGTATTGGGGCTGGGCGGGAGCACTTTCGGGTGCTTTGAAGTCCTGCACTGGGGGCACACTTGGTGTCCCTGTGCATACCCCAGTTCAAACCGGATCAGGGGCTTGCAGCCCCTGCTTTGGCGCGAACTGGACAAAGGAAAGGGGTGTAGCCACCCTCTGCCCTGACCCACCCATAGGTGGGGCCACAGAGTAGTCCAACCCCTAAACTTAGTATAAGTATAGAAACCCAGTCCTTAGGACTTTAGATTATCCCTGGATGAAACTCTGAAACAGAATCCTGGACCTTCGACGCTCTACTCATGATTAGAGGACAGAAGAATCTCCCTTGGGGTCAAGGAGTGACTCCCCTGCTTGGCAGGCACCAAAGAAGCATCTGTCCGGTTTGCATTTCTGAAGCTCCCGTCGGACGCCGAAGTCATCGCATCACCAGAGGTGGATTTTCAGACTTCCCCGAGGCTACCCTGAGTCCCCAGCAAAGCTGAGGCCCGTAGCTATCGTGGGTGACTTGAGACCATGACCCCTGGACACCAAGCACATTTGCAAGTGCATCCTCTTCTGGGTCTCCCACGAAGTCGTGCTTTGGGATCCAAGTAGCCCTATCCTCCAGCACCAACTGCACCAAAGATCACTGGCCTCCACTCCACGAGTGTCCTGTGAGCCAGATCCACGTGCAACGTCTCGAGGCTCCTTTGCGGTCGCTAGCCCGTTGGCTAGTAGCCCTTAACGAAGGCCAATCTTTTTCTTTCTTGGCATCCTGGTTGCTCCAGGCCTGCCCTCACTTACTCTCGCTGGGTGAGTTCCCCAGACCTTGCTGTTCTGCACCATCGACGATCTTCATCTTCATTGAGACTTGCCGTTGCCAAGGCATGTTGGGTCCAATCCGGTCGCCGACACCTCAGCACTCGACAGACATTGTGTACCAGCCTGAATCCTGCTCCTGGTCGCCGACAATACCTCCTGGACCTCGTGGCTGAAGAGTCAAGACAACCGTCAACGCACCTGAAGCACTCGACATCGGTGGGCATCTGTCCATCGCCTTCCTGGTCACTGGCTAGTGACCCAGACTCTGTCCCCTCTGCTTTCAGGTTCTTCAGATCTCCGATCCACTCTTGGATCCACCCGGACACTTTCCACTTGGTCGCCAGCAGCACTTTGCAGCAGATCGCCATTCAAATCGACGTCGAAACCCGACCCCGAAAGGCACCTATGCACCCGGCTTCCCTGGGTGAGGTAACACGAGTACTCCGGTGCTCCCGTGGGTAGAGACTCTTCAAAGTACTAGTTCTCAAAAGGTTTGCTCCAAGTCCTCCTTTAAGTGTCCCTTTTCTCTAATTTCCTGATCGCGACTTTCTCCATAGAAGTCAACGGCGTATCGCGGTTGTGTATTTACACTGCACGCGTCCCCCGTGGGTCCCCTGTGTCACTACCTTGGGTGGTTCCTTGTGGTCCAAGCACTTCTAGAGGCTCTAGGCCTAGTGTCTAGTTCAGACGTGGTTCTTATACCACTTTATTGGTATATGGTTTGGTACGCCCCTAGGGCCCAAACGTGTATTTGTGCTATTACTGTGTTTAAATATCTTCTAACTTATGTACTTCGAACTCTAGCCTCATAAAGAGACTAGAGGGGTGTGTTTAGCAATAAATACATATATTTTGAATATATACCTGGTGTGGTGCTCTTTCATTTGATCACTCAAGAGATTATAGACTGGTAAAACAAGCTGCTTTACATTTCTTCAAGACTTAGCCTGAAGGCTGCTCTCCATAGCTACCACTAGGATAGCTTTCAATAAGGTTGTCTTTAACCTATCTCCAATAAGGGGTTGTTTGGACTGGTGCAAGGTGCCCACTATAATTAGTGGTCAGCATATACCAGGCCAACTTCTCACACTTCCCCACAAATGCAATCCCTGCCAGCTTGCCAGAAATGGTCACCCTAGAGAGCCCTTTGCCAATCAAGTCTAAAATGAACTGTATAATGTCCTCATGCCTTTGCTCCAACGGTGCCCGCCGCTGTGCCCCCGAATTCAAGAATTCCTGCCAGGCTAAGCTATATGCCGACTTCGTGGAGGGCGCCAGGGACCCTACCACCAGCTGTAGCATCCGGTGTTGCCTAAATACCACAGCTGACGCGGCATGGGGGTCGGAGTCCTGTCTGCGTCCTTGGCTAGCCCATGGAATCTCCCCCACTGTGAACGAGACAAGGCATCCGCTATGTCATTGTCCACACCTGGCACATGTACAGCACGAAAAGCGATGTCATAGCGCAGGCAGCCCAAGACAAACACCCTGAGCAGCTTCAGCACCTGCTCGTCCCTAGCGGACTGCCGATTGACAATCTCCACTACTGCCATATTGTCAATCCTGAAAGTTACTTTCTTGTGGGCCAGTTGTGCCCCCCATAAGGTCACTGCCAGGGGAAAAAATTCCAAGAAGGCTATACTTCTGCCCCACCCCCACTCCCCGGGCCACTGTTCAGCGCACCACTTTCCCTGCCAGTAGAGGCCAAAACCCTTGCTGCCTGCGGCATCTGAAAAAATGTGGACATCCCAAACCATGTCTTCCTCCCTTGCCAAAGGAATGCCATTAAAGTCCTGTAAGAAAAACGTCCACATCCTCAAATCCTCCCTTACTCCCGCCGACAGTCGAACATGGTGATGTGGAGGTCTCTGTCCTGTCAGTGCCCTACCCAGTCGTCTACAAAATGTCCTCCCTACTCTTACCACCCTGCAAGCAAAGTTAAGGTGTCCCAACAACAGCTGAATCTCATGAACTGTTACTTTGTCTCTGGCCAGCATGGCCTCTAGCAGCCCCAGCATCTGCTGCTTTTTGTCCATCAGCAAACTTGCCTCCATCAAGTAAGAATCCAGCTCAATGCCCGAAAAGGAAAGAGCCGTACTGGGCCCCATCGTTTTTTCCGGCGCCAAAGGCATTCCAAGTTCCCTCATGATCTCTTTGAAGCTGTCCAGTGCTGTCTGGCACTCCGTGGAGTCTGAGGTGCCGACAAAGAAAAAGTCATCCAGATAGTGCGTTACCAACTGGTGACCCGTGCGCCTGGAAAACAACCACTGGAGGAACATACTGAAACATTCAAATAATGCGCAAGACATAGAGCAGCCCATCAGTAATGCTTTGTCCACGTACCATTTACCATTGAAATGGATACCCAGGAGGTCCCTATCCTCCGGGTGGACTGGAAGCAATCGGAAAGCTGACTTTATGTCGCATTTTGCCATTTCCGATGTTGCGCCCGCGGTCACTACTAGTGACATGGCCACGTCAACCGACGAATAAGACACCGTAGCCTCTGTGTCGTCAATAAAATCATTTACCGAATTGCCTTCTGGCCATGACAAATGCTGGATTAACCTGAATTGTCCCTGTTCCTTCTTGGGAACCACACCGACTGGAGAGACAATCAAATTCTCCAATTGCCACTCTGCAAATGGGCCCGCCATGCGACCCTCACACACTTCCTTGTCCAATTTGTCTTGCACCACCTCCGGGTGCTCCCTTGCTGACTGTAAATTATCTGCCCATCGCCTAACCCTGGGGCCCCTGTAACCTAACCGAAAACCGTCTGTAAACCCGTCCTGTAGCATTTTCGTAGCCTTCTGGTTGTCATAACCCTGTAAGGCTGCCACTAATTTGTCCACCCTAACTGGCGTACGAGCCCTTTGGCCCAGCCCCTCTAGCCCCCCGACCCCCCCGAAAGACTGCTGCTGCTGTCCCCCCGCCTGTAACCCTCCTTGGTGCCACTGCTGGCCCCCTGACTGCTGTCCCGACCCCCCCCAAAGCAATTAACCAAGGCGTGTCTGCCTCCGCATTTCGAGCAGTCATGCCTGAATCAACAAAATTCCCAGGTGCACGTTCCCTTATTGAAATCCCAGCAGGCCCCTCCAGATCCCGTCTGCCCTCTGCCTGTATCACCCACCCCTCCCTGGGTGGGCCGCCCCTGAAAGGGCCGATAAACGAGCGGTAGCCCGCTGGCTGTGAATATTGTCTTCCCCGTCCTAGCAGACCCCATCGTGTGCTGTCACAGGTCCGTATCTAACTCCCCCCATTTAGCTTCAGTGTCCCATGCCATACGAGCTCTAAACTCCTCGTCGTATTGGGCCCAAGCGTAGCCCTCCCCCGTGATCTGTGCCTTTCTAATGACGTCCATAAACTTAAAGAGGGCCACACACCAGTCTCGGTATTTTTCGCAATATACGCTGGCATATATTAGAAAAGCTGCCGTCCAGTTTTTGATAGTGAGGGACACCCCTGGCTGCTTTGCCAATTCATATTCTTCCTCTTTTGACCCTTCCTTTGCGCGCACCTCCCTGTGCAGCAGCTTGAGCATTTGCACATATTCTCCTTTCCATATGCGCTCTTTAGTGGCCAACATCAAATGCGCACCCAATGGCTTCGTTACCCCCATATAGGGCAGCTTCTTGATTTTCAATTCCTTGCTCTCTAGCTTTACGTCCGACTCTACTGTCCCTGATGCCCCTGCGTCACCCGCCTCTTTTGTCTTAGCGTCGTCCCCTGTACTTACCGACGGTTTGCCTGCGTCGTCCGTGCCCAGTCCCACATCCAACACATATTTACCTCTGCTTAACCTCCCTCCTCCCCCACCCCTTCCCCCCTCCAATCTCCACCGAAACCATCACAGGTTTCACCCTTCCGTCCTGCGTTTTACCTGGCTCCAAGGAGGGTGCCCGTCTTGCTGCAGTCCGCCTTGCCACAGGAGCCGTCGCTTCCACCAACCCAGCTGTCCGACCCATGGGCTCCGCCGGGCGTCGTGACATCTGCAAGGTACTAGAACAAACATTACTCGGCCCCCCCGCACCCCCTCCTTGCTTTCCCTCAATTCACCCTCCTCAAGACTATCCTCCTCATAGTCTAACTCTTCGGGCTCCAACTGCCCCCAATTCCTGTCTACAGGAGGCGCCGACTGCACTCTCCTCTGACCCACAACATTAAAGCCATGCATGGTCCTGCGTTCTCGATGTCCCGTGTCCCGTAGAGGGCCATTGGGTGTTGGGGCCAACGAGACCACTCGGGGCCTACTTATGCCGGCCACGACGGGCTCCCACACCGGTACTGGGCACGCCGCGCGAGGCTCCACCCTCCCTTTGCCTCGGTGCCTACGAGCCGCTCTCAGCTCTGCCAAGTCCGGCTCCCGCCGTTGCTCCACCGCCTGCAATAAAAAGGGATGGACTGGTGTGCTGGGTCTAACCTCCCTAACCCTCGCCTCCCAATTCCTTTTCTTACCAACGCCTAGCGTGGAAGCCGCCCAGTGCCACCCCACTCTGCTAAGGTCTAACACTGCCCCGTCTCCCTGTCCTCAAACATCCTGGTCGCTCCATTCTAGCCCCCCAGGGCCCCCAATGCCCCAGGACCCAGTCTCCGCCCCACGTGCACCCTGACCCCGCCCCATCCCCCTTCCGTGTGACCCCCAGCACCTGCCCGCATACTGGCCTCCCGTCCCAGTGACCCCCCTTGCACCATTTAGGCATCCAATTGCCCCACCCTGTCTAAACCCAGCACCTCCTCATGCCAGGAGGCAAATATATCCAAGCCATCCCAATCCGGCCCCCACTGGCTCCAGTTCCTCTGGAAAGCAATCTCCCTCCTCCTCCAAGAGCCAGCCCCCTTCGGCCTCCTCCCCCCATGCCCCCTATTCCCTCAGAGGGGCCCCCTGCCTCAACCCAACCGGCACCGTCCTCCATGAACAAATCAGCGTCCCCAGGGTGAAGGACCCGAGGACCTCCCTCCCCCCAACCCGCTGCCCCACCAAGCCTTACAACCCCCCCAACCCTTCTCCCCTCAGCGCCTTGTCCCCATGGAAATCCCCCTTACCCGGGGCCCTAAAATCATCCATCCTCCCCCCTCTGTGCCCCCCACCCTCCTAGTGCTGTTCGGGGCCCCAGAGACCTGCTGGTCATTGTTCCCCCCCTGCCCGGGGACCCGACCGCAGAGCCACGAGGCACTCTCTTCTGGCGGGCCCCTCCCACATCCCTTTCAGCCGGAGCCTCTCGCATTGCCAGAGGCTCTGTGACCTGCTGCACCAGCGGGCCGCTCTCCTGGAATAAGAGCGGCCCCGTGCCCTTGGAGACCCGGCCGGGGAGACACGAGACGCGCTCCTCCGGCAGGCCCTGCCCCTATTTGCTCCAGCCGCAGCCTCCCTACTCACACGAGGCTGCGGCTCATTACAGACCCCTGGGGTTGCACGCCTGCTACGCGTGCAGGCCACTTCGCTTACCTGCCCCCTCCTGCTTCTCTTGGGGGATGAGCAGGCCGCGACGGCGGCTGCCACCCCAGTGGACGCATGCCTCGCGGGGCGTGCGCTCCCCGAGGCCTCCGGCATCAGGAGGTCAACCCGGCCTGCCTCACTGAGGAGGCGCACCACCTCCAGAACACGGCAATCTTCACCGGCCATGGTTCGCTAGCCTATCACTAACCCACACTCAATAAATCCTCGACCAAACTCTCCTAAAACGCACCCAAAAGGCTATAAAAAGCTAACTGCCTACTACGCTCCCAGCCACCAGGTCACCAAAACCTAAAATGGTGGCTGGGAGAGGGAGGGCTAACCCCTTATAGCCTTTGGGCTATCAAATGAGTTGGGCTACGTTTGGGCTATTCCCAACGCAGCCCAAAATCTTTACAAAAATGGCCGCCCCTCCCCCTCCCAAACTGCCCGGGGGCAGACCTCACGGGGCTCGGCTGCTCCCCAAAGCCCCCTTAGTGATAGCAATGCCTGTGCCACACTCGTGCGATCAGCTGGCAACAATGCACGCACTAGAAATGATATAGTTGCCAGCTGATCGCATGAGCGTAGCACAGGCTTTCCTGTCACTGACAAGAATGCCTGCAAACAAACTGACTCCTCAAATATGAACAATCAGTTGCCTTTGAAAATAAGTGCGGTCTCCAAAAGCAGATAGCAGAATAAGCTTTTGTAATCGTAGCTCTGAAAGCATGGATACTGCAGCTTTCAAACTGCTGCATGCAGTGAGGAAGGGATTTTTGGAGCCACTGCTATGGATACACCCTTTAAACCTGTTTCTGGCTCAGTGAAGTGGGAAATACAAAAAGAGATCTGCTAGCCATCTTCTATCACCAAGCAGTTGGCAACTGTTGGAAGCCAGAACCACTGATTCTGGTCAATGAAACTTTATTGGGAAAGCCCACCAATGTGAATAAATGTCTTCAGATGGCTAATTAATGGCTGCTTTCATTAGTTAAGCCCATCTGCTACCAGTGGGGTCAGTGCATTTGTGTACTGTTGGAGATGTGTGTGAGTGGGAGTACATCCAGGCTTGTAAAACACCATTTCCATCACATTCCAGTGACACCGTAATGCTCTAATTTCTTTAAAGGTGTCTACTTTCATTAACAAGATATTTGTGTTTAGCAAGAAAACTTATTTACCTGGAGGACCGCTACAAATTGGTTGCCATTACGATCGCTAGTTACGATTGGTAGTTTCACAGGAGCTCAAAATTTCACTTCTGCTACACCTCCTGCGGCTGTCACTCTCAAAAGGGGAGAGGATGTGGCCTCACGGCTAGAGCTGCCCACTTTGGAGCTGGGGAACTAGGTTTGAGCCTCGGCGTTGGCTCAGCACCCTGTGATTCTGGGCAAATCACTTAATCTCCCCTGTCCCTTGGTGCACCAGAGGCCATGTGTGAAGTCTGCCTACCTTATTTGAAAATATTTATTTATTTATTACTTATGTTCATTTTCAGTTTCTTGAAAAAATTATTTAGCAAACCCTTGGTAATTTTTTTTTTATTTGTTTGATTGGTTTATTCAAGGATATGTCGTTTTCCTTCAAACAAACTCTTTACTCCATTTTTCCAATTATTTTTGTGTATAAAAAGACAGCAAACAACAGCCAACACTTTATGTTACTTCTATTGGAACTACTGCAGGGCTGTTAACCAAAATAATACACAAATTATAAAACAATTTTGGGCAAAAAATTACAGCCAGCCATCTTAATCATTTTGTTTGTGCATGCAGTCATTGTTCAAAAACACAAAAATGCCATAGATAATAGCAAATGGGCAACATATTTCAGCATCATGATGGCACTGCAGGTTTAGTCCCAAATTCACATGACATCTGACCATGGTTAATATCTGCTTATTTGGTACAGAAATGTAATGTTATAATTAATCAATACATATGGACATGTACATGGGCATTTTTTATTTAACAACAAGGAGTGTTTACATATTGCACCCTATTAAGCACATTAAATCACAATGAAATAGGTCTTGCATTTGCAAGAGTTTTTGCTGTTGGCATTGTAAATAACAATACTCACACATGAGCTCCACTATGCGCGGAGATGGGAACAAGAGGCGCGGGGTTCTAGGAGCTAGCAGCCTCCAACAATAAATGTTAACCACGACAAGAGCTGCTCCTAGTATGGTGGCCACTATGAAGTTATGGTTATATTGTGAGTGAAGGCATCTCAAAAAATGTGACGGACTGGTCTCACACACCACCTGGTGTCATGCTTCATCATCGGCCAGTCCTCGCCCTCTAAAACCTTGGTTTGATAGAGGCCGGGCATACACCTGACGACAGGGATGCACTTCTAAACTAAGTGGGGGCCCGTGAAAAAGTGAGTGAGAGTAAAAATCATTATAGTTATCAATTTGTGTTTTTAATGTGATTGGTAACTCTATGATATTAAAATCAATGGACGGTGTGTGGGGAAAATTATTGTCCCCTAACCGTAGTGTAAGCGGTCAACATGTTTCCTTTACACTAAGGTCCTGATGAATGCCCTGGACCCACCTGGGCCAACACTGCAGAAACATGTTGACCGCTTACACTACGGTTAGCGGACAATAATTTTCCCCACACACCGTCCATTGATTTTAATATCATATAGTTACCAATCACATTAAAAGCACAAATTGATAACTATAATGATTTTTACTCTCACTCACTTTTCACGGGCCCCACTTAGTTTAGAAGTGCATCCCTGTCGTCAGGTGTATGCCCGCTCTCTATCAAACCAAGGTTTTAGAGGCGAGGACTGGCCGATGATGAAGCATGACACCAGGTGATGTGAGACCAGTCTGTCACATTTTTAGATGCCTTCACTCACAATATAACCATAACTTCATAGTGGTCACCATACTAGGAGCAGCTCTTGTCAGTGGTTAACATTATAAATAACAATGCTGTTTATTTATGTGTTTTGAAAACCAGCAAGCGGTGCCTAAAACGCACTTTGTACTTATAGTAGTTGCTTACCAGAAGCAAGGTTGGCAGTAACTGCGCCTCTTTTACTGCCAGCCTTGCTTATCATAAGCAAAGACTATAAGTGCAAAGTGTATTTTTACGCACTGCTTGCAAGTTATTGAAACACATAAAGAAAAGGCATTGTCAGTTACAATGCCAATAGCGCAAACTCTTGCAAATACGAGACCTATTGCATTGCAAATGCTTGTTTTATTTGTTCTTAAATATCGCCGACTCGCGACCCCCAGTCCTTCATGTTTGTGTGAAAATCCTAACTCACCGTAGTCATTAGGTCAACACAAACTGCTCTTTTCTACTATCTGAATAAGTTGGCAAAACTTTTTGGGGATAATTTGGACAGTTATTCTTTGATTGTTGCCCATGTCAGGTAAAATATTAAAGTCTATTTGTACTCTGTTTTTTCTCTCCTTTTCAGTCACAAACTTTCAATGGTAACTAGTAAATACGTTCTATCATTTCTGAATACTACATAACCGTGTACCATCGATGGAGTTCATGGGTGTGCGAAATTGCATAATTGTTTTCATGAAATTCCATCAAAATTAATCAAATTATGCTTTCAGCGCGAAATATGCTTTCTGGTATCTCATTCCTGTCCTTTCTTTGTGCTGGTGGACAGACTGCTGACTGGCGCCAATGCAGGAACCCTTGTGCCGTGGTGCAACGGTGCCAGCTTTGCAGACAGGATTGTTTTGGTGCTGGAAGGGGAACCTGAACAAAAACAATCCTCTGAGGCATTTTGTGTGCTTCTGCAGCACACATAGAAAGAGGTAAAACGAGGAGAAATAAAGATATTTCTTTTCATTACGCCTCACCTGGGGAGGTGTAGCATTTTGACACATTCCCAGGTCTACCAGTAATAGTAAATCTGGGATTGCACCAAAATCCATGGGTAGATGCGTGGGAACACCCACGCTCCACCCATGGAATGCATCCCTGAGGCAGAGTCATGCAACATAGCAATTTGTGCTGTGTTGCGTTACACTAGACTGATAAAGCCACGCAGGTACACCCAAGGTGGCCTTGCTTGGCTTGATAAATCTTACTTAGGGGTCGATTCCGATTCGGGCCGGAAAAAGCACCGACCGACTCGGATCCGGAAAAAATACTGACCGACACGCACCCGTGGCGCCCGACACGCCAAAGTACGATGCAAGGCGCGAAAAATCCGACCGACACGTAACGAAATCAAGCCGACCGACCGAGCCGCACGGAAAACAGCAATCCGGCCGGAAAAACACGTGAATCCAACCGACCGACACGCACCCGGAACAAATCCGACCGAAGCGTACACGCTAACTCCAAACCGCTAAGTACGATGCAAGGCGCGAAAACCACGAGCGAGTCGGACGGAGGACAAGCCGTACGACCGACACGCATACAAAACCGAGCCGAAGCAACACAATACACCGCGACCGACGCGTACGCAGCATAGAAAACTGCACAAACACAGCGTGAACGAAACGGAAAACACCGTACGAGACCAATGCAGGGTCTGACTCGGTCACAAGAACGTTTCCAACATACACAAACAGCACAAAGGAAAAATCACCCAAAAAAGGCCAAACAAACAATTACCAAGCCAATAAATACTGGGGGGGGGTGGGGACAGGGAACAAAGACACACCCACAACTCCACCTATATAAAGGACACAAATCACTACCATGAGCCTTTGCAAATGCCATTCCACTGCCAGCACCCAAGAGGAAGCAACCACACACCCACAGCTCATCCCTCACACAAGCCACACACCATCAGCACACCTACAAATACCTACCTCACATACACCCAGCAAAACACACACTCACACACCCTCACCTGCACACCAACACACACATCACTCACCATCACCACCCATCACCATGCCCCCCAAGAAGAATCACAAGTTCCTAGATTGTGAATTGGAAGTCCTGGTAGACGAGATCCTCAGGGTAGAGCCACAGCTGTTTGGCACATTGGTCCAACAGACCCCCATGTCGCAGAAAACCAAGATGTGGGAGAGGATCATCAACAGGGTGAACGCACAATCACCATGTCGGCGCACAAGGACCGACATCCAGAACAGGTGGTATGACGTGCGCAGGAGGGTACGGAAACTGCTGAAGCAAGACTACATCAACAGCCAACACACCGGCAGTGGCCCTCCTGCCAAGCCAATATACCTCAGGCCCTGGGAGGAGAAGGTGCGGGCCATCCTACCGCCAGTGAGCATATATGGACTAGAGGACATCCCAGAGCCTGGTGAGTACACAACAAATGTACACAATATACTGCCACAAAACACACACACATCACTGTCAAGGGGAGAGTCAAACCATGCACTCATAGCAATCACACAGCAACCAGAACAGAATCATCCCAAAATGTGTATGTCAGTCAGAGAAACACAACACATGCCATCAAAAAAGTCACATCCAACCGTGCCAACACATATACAAACACAACCACAACTACAGCTAGGCAGTGGCACAAATAGAACTAACAAACACATCCACACATGTAGCCACCACAACAACACCAACACACAGTGAAGACCACTCAAAGGAAGGAATTCTGTGTATGCTGGCCAAGTCAGTGTAGCCAATAGCATCATGGGAGTCGCAGTCACACATATTGCCCGCCCCAAAACTGTCCCATCAACACCACCATGAACCATGCGCACATCACAGGGAGTGGAGAAGGACTCACAAGATGGCTGACACTGGCTACTGCTGTGAGGAGCACAAGGCCCTGCTGGCAACTGTGCACCAACAAACAGCAGGACACCACTGACTGACATCCTGAGAGACAACTTACACTCCCTGCAATGCAAGCACGTTCCATGGTGAGATATCTGGCTGGCTGGGTGGGAAGGGGGACTTGCAGCACTGACTATAGTCACCAGCACCTCCCCTCACACCCCCCAACACAAACTCCACAGTACCCACCTGGTAGAATGCAATGCCCTCCATCCTAACACAAGATCCCACAAAGCACCACCACCCTGGGTTATGTTGTGTGAAGCACAGGGACACTCTTGGGACTCTTAGCCAAACAACTGCCAGGACAACACTCCCAGCCATCCTGTCAGCACAGCCAGCCCACCCCACAGGGAAGCAGAGTCAAAAGGAAGGAAGCATGGGCATGCTGGGAAGGGGGTGGAGGCAATAGCATGATGGGAGTCGTAGTCACAGACATTGCTCAGCCTCACAACTGGCCCATCAACACCACCCTGAACCATGCTCACATCACAGGGAGTGGAGAAGGACTCACAAGATGGCTGACACTGGCTACTGCTGTGGGAGCACAAGGCCCTGCTGGCAACTGTGCACCAACAAACAGCAGGACACCACTGACTGACATCCTGAGAGACAACTTACACTCCCTGCAATGCAAGCACGTTCCATGGTGGGATATCTGGCTGGCTGGGTGGGAAGGGGGACTTGCAGCACTGACTATAGTCACCAGCACCTCCCCTCACACCCCCCAACACAAACTCCACAGTACCCACCTGGTAGAATGTAATGCCCTCCATCCTAACACAAGATCCCACGAAGCACCACCACCCTGGGTTATGTTGTGTGAAGCACAGGGACACTCTTGGGACTCTTAGCCAAACAACTGCCAGGACAACACTCCCAGCCATCCTGTCAGCACAGCCAGCCCACCCCACAGGGAAGCAGAGTCAAAGGAAGGAAGCATGGGCATGCTGGGAAGGGGGTGGAGGCAATAGCATGATGGGAGTCGTAGTCACAGACATTGCTCAGCCTCACAACTGGCCCATCAACACCACCCTGAACCATGCTCACATCACAGGGAGTGGAGAAGGACTCACAAGATGGCTGACACTGGCTACTGCTGTGGAGAGCACAAGGCCCTGCTGGCAACTGTGCACCAACAAACAGCAGGACACCACTGACTGACATCCTGAGAGACAACTTACACTCCCTGCAATGCAAGCACGTTCCATGGTGGGATATCTGGCTGGCTGGGTGGGAAGGGGACTTGCAGCACTGACTATAGTCACCAGCACCTCCCCTCACACCCCCCAACACAAACTCCACAGTACCCACCTGGTAGAATGCAATGCCCTCCATCCTAACACAAGATCCCACAAAGCACCACCACCCTGGGTTATGTTGTGTGAAGCACAGGGACACTCTTGGGACTCTTAGCCAAATAACTGCCAGGACAACACTCCCAGCCATCCTGTCAGCACAGCCAGCCCACCCCACAGGGAAGCAGAGTCAAAAGGAAGGAAGCATGGGCATGCTGGGAAGGGTGGTGGAGGCAATAGCATGATAGGAGTTGTAGTCACAGCCCTACATCCCCACCACATGGCCCAGCAAGCTCACACTCACGCATGCACATCCCACAGAGAGTGGAAAGGCCCATCAAAGATGTCTGACACTGTTGCTGTGTCGTGGGGAGCACAAGGGCATGCTGGGTACTGCACACCAACCAACAGCAGGACACCACTGTCAGCCATCTTGCCATTGCCCTCACACCCACACCCACACCCACTGAACTCCACACAAAAGCAAGTAAGTATGGGAATGCTGGCAAGTGGGGTGGAGGCAATGGCATGATGGGAGTCGTAGTCACAGACATAGCTCACCCCCACAACTGTCCCATCAACACCACCCTGAACCATGCTCACATCACAGGGAGTGGAGAAGGACTCACAAGATGGCTGACACTGGCTACTGCTGTGGGGAGCACAAGGCCCTGCTGGCAACTGTGCACCAACAAACAGCAGGACACCACTGACTGACATCCTGAGAGACAACTTACACTCCCTGCAATGCAAGCACGTTCCATGGTGGGATAACTGGCTGGCTGGCTGGGTGGGAAGGGGGACTTGCAGCACTGACTATAGTCACCAGCACCTCCCCTCACACCCCCCAACACAAACTCCACAGTACCCACCTGGTAGAATGCAATGCCCTCCATCCTAACACAAGATCCCACAAAGCACCACCACCCTGGGTTATGTTGTGTGAAGCACAGGGACACTCTTGGGACTCTTAGCCAAACAACTGCCAGGACAACACTCCCAGCCATCCTGTCAGCACAGCCAGCCCACCCCACAGGGAAGCAGAGTCAAAAGGAAGGAAGCATGGGCATGCTGGGAAGGGGGTGGAGGCAATAGCATGATGGGAGTCGTAGTCACAGACATTGCTCAGCCTCACAACTGGCCCATCAACACTACCCTGAACCATGCTCACATCACAGGGAGTGGAGAAGGACTCACAAGATGGCTGACACTGGCTACTGCTGTGGGGAGCACAAGGCCCTGCTGCCAACTGTGCACCAACAAACAGCAGGACACCACTGACTGACATCCTGAGAGACAACTTACACTCCCTGCAACGCAAGCACGTTCCATGGTGGGATAACTGACTGGCTGGCTGGGTGGGAAGGAGGTCTGGCTGTCAACCAAACACAAGCAATGCAGACCATGTTCACACCCCAGAAAATACATAGAAATGCCCAAATAATGCAGGACAATGTGCCACACCAATATCAACCCCTGACTGTGACGACTTAGGACAATGCAATGTACAGGCCCGCACCCAGAGGCACAGTCACAACTGTCATGTGTGTCAACCACTGATGCCTGCAGAAACATGACATACATTGTTTGTGTCTCCCAAAAACAGGTGATGATGGGGACACAGCAGCAGACGCTGAGGAGTCCCAGTCCCAGGCTCAAGAGGATGCCGAGCTCACTGGCGTCGTACAGCCTCTGTCCTCCTCGGATGATGAAGAACAACCTGGCACATCCGGTGCAAGTCAACATGCAGCACCAGCAGGACCACCAGCTGCAGCACCAGCAGGACCACCAGCTGCACCCCCTGCACCCACCCCTACAACGACTGTCACCACGAATACCATCCCTGCCGACATGGACAGAATAAGGAGCAACACCAGCACAGTGACCCTGGACCAACCTGGGGCCATGGACACCACCACCACCACCAACCCCCAAGGTGGACCAGGGTTATCTGTGCGTGCCACTGCACACACTGCACATGTCAGCAGGGGTGGTGGGAGGGGTGGGAGACAGAGAGTCGCTGCTTGCAGACGTTGCTGGTGTGCATGATGACCCACAACTGGTACGCATAGCTGATGCGTACCAGTCCAGCACCGGAGAGCTCAGCCAGGTAGTGGGGCTCCTCAGAGACATTAAACAGCAGCAGGCTGCCCATCATGCCCGCTTGGATTCCCACATGTCCCACGTGGAGTCACACATGTCCGTGTGGACTCACACATGTCCCGCGTGGAGTCCAAGTGGGATGCACTGCATGAGATGACGGCGGTGCACAGGGACATTTTACAATGCCTCCGCCAGATGAACAGCAACCAGTCCACACCTCCCTGTGTGCCAACAACATCTGGTGCCGAACAAACTGCAACTGCCACAGGGAGGGAGGAGGACTCTGGCGGAGAGTCCCTGCACCGCAGCAGCCTGCACTTGAGGCCCCCAAGAAGAGGGGTCGTCCGAGGAGGGAAAAGTGAGAGGCCGATGGCCAAGCGCAACTCCCAGGAAGCCTGAACCTGTTCTGGATGTTCGCCTTTGTGCACAGACTGTTCACCCTGTTGGCGAGCAACACTACTCCCACACATTGCATGGGGAGTACAAGTTGGACCAATGTGTCAGACAACTGTGGCCCCGACACTGGGGATCCTGTCTACCCGGACTTTCAATTCACCTAGGAACTTGGGATTGCAAGATTCATGTACAGCACAACCCATCCTATGCACTATTAACACAAATGTATCACAATAAACACACTAATACACCATACTTGCCTCTGTCGTGATTCCAACGTGGGTGCTGTTATGGGGATGATGAACTGCAAAATTACACTGT